>OY987298.1:107375658-107976746 GCA_963920635.1 Pseudeuparius sepicola
GGTTCCCGTTTTATAAAATCGCTCGATTGGTGCGAACCTAAACCATCTTTTCGGCTGTACTAAAACAATGAATATTTTGTGATCTACACTCAGCACTTTCTATTCTATGTATGTGCATAAAGTCGGTAAATTCTGGCTCCAGAAATTTAATAGTTCGAAATCGAAATTAGCATTCTTCTTAAGACAAAACTTATTATTATAGATTAGAAGTAGCTGTTGGTTACAAGGGAAAGGGCAAGCGAATCGGGCCAAGCCTTTGGTGGAATAGGGGAGCTGACAAAAAAGGGCAAGAGTTTTGGAAAGGCTGATATTTTCAGATTAGATTATACTTTGGCCCTTGAAAACCACTGTAGCACATAGCACGTCAGCTATAGAGACAGGTTGGCGCACTAAGAACGGTGAAAAGCTCGAAAAAGGCGTTACAAATTGCGGGATTCTGGTGTGAAATCGTTTTTTTGACGCATTTTGAAGCTTGGTATAGCAACTAGTAATACGGAGGAAGCATAAATGTATATATCGCTGCGACGCGATCATAATGATCAAAAAACGATATTTCTGAAATAAACCCGTGAAAAATAAAACGAAAAGTGTAATCGATTTTTTTTTTCGACTCTTATCACGCGAAAACTCGGAAAAATTCCCGACTTTAACAGTAAACGGAAAAACGAAGAATCATTTCGGACCTTAAGGATGATCACTATCCTGAGCGGAATTTCGCATCACTAAACATCCTGAGCGGAATTTCCCATCACTGAACATTGCATCTTTGTTTATATGCACAGATGCCGAATCTCCTGCAACAGAAGACGCGAGTGAGCATCAGATGAAATTGCAGGAAAGTGCGACGATTCATATGATAATAGTACAGACGGAAATAATAGAGATATAATAGCGTTGATCGTGATTACGAATCATGAATGAGAAACTGATTAATCGCTCACAGACCAGTAATTATAGCAAGCCATGTGCGCTTATTGTAAATTTTATCGGCTGCTGGCTGAATGGTTTCTATGGAAATTAAGTATCACTGTATGTTTTAAGTTATTTATTCCATCAACAATTTACATATTATGAATGTTGAGCTTTTCCAAAACATTTTGGGGATACTAATTAATTTTACAGTTTTCTTAGTGCGCCAGAACCATGTGTCCCCATAGATGACGTGCTGACATAGCTGACATTGGCTTTCTATAAGTCAAACTAATGCCCTTTTCTGTCGCCAGAGCATAAGCTAGTAGGTATCGTCTAAAATATTTCAAAGCATACTCAATTATACAGGGTGATTCAGTTTTAATCTGCAACACTTCAACAGGTGATAGAAAACAAAAAAATAACCGCACTTTCTTCTATAAACTATATCATTTTAAGGCCTTATAAAAAAGTTACAAGGTGTTAAAGTTGCAAGAAATATGTGGAATTTATTGAATATTTTACAAACTAGTTGAGATATTTAAGTCATATTTGGTACACGTTATAACAGCATGGGTTAGCATAAAACCTGTTAATATCAACCATCTTGAACAACCAGTGGCGTAGAAATGGGTAATTAGTATAATTTATTTTAGAAAAAAAATAGAACCACCTTGTATAGCAATAAAATGTATTCAAATTCTTATGTAAATTTTTATTGTAAACAAAACGTTCTCTTAGCATTTTTTCATATGTGTCATGGTTTCATAGCAAATTTGATTTTTTCGTATTATTTCGGGGTACTTCGGAAAAATTAACTTAAAGCTTCGCTCCATAAGTAACACTCAAAGCAGAAAAAATGCATTTTTTACTTTAAATACAGTAACTTTTCCCAACAAACTTACCCATTAAAGGTTTTACTTTTCAAGATACAGAGCGTAACATTAATTGTATCTTCCTTAAATGTTTTAGACCCTGTATCTTCAAAAGTATAGCCTTAAATAGGTGAGTTTATTGGAAAATGTTACTTTATTTCAGGTAGCAAACACATTTTTTCTACTTTAAGTGTTACTTATGGAGAAAAGTTTTAAGTTAATTTTTCAGAAGTACCCCGAAATAATACGAAAAAATCAAATTTGCTATGAAACCATGACACATATGAAAAATGCTAAGAGAACGTTTTTGTTTACAATAAAAATTTACGTAAGAATTTGAATACATTTTATTGCTATACAAGGTGGTTCTATTTTTTTTTTAAATAAATTATACTAATTACCCATTTCTACGCCACTGGTTGTTCAAGATGTTTGATATTAACCGGTTTTATGCTAACCCATGCCGTTATAACGTGTACCAAATATGACTTAAATATCTCAACTAGTTTGTAAAATATTCAATAAATTCCACATATTTCTTGCAACTTTAACACCCTGTAACTTTTTTTATAAGGCTTTAAAATTATATAGTTTATAAAAGAAAGTGCGGTTATTTTTTGGTTTTCTATCACCTGTTGAAGTGTTGCAGATTAAAACTGAATCACCCTGTATACTCAATACCTGACACCTTGTTGATTTTGGTTATTCTCGCTTTTGTTTGGCATTGTTTGATATCTGGAGCTGAAATATTTGAAACAATCCAAACTAATCTACCATAATAACATTAAAAAGGAAATTAGGCCAAACCTTGCTTAAAATTTATACCATTTTGTACCATTTTCTCCTCAAATATACTTTACATGCTCGCGGAACACGAAGCACTCTTCTATCCAAATCCACTTTATCTCCGCTCCGAATTTTGCATAAAAATGCCATCAATTGATCGAACTGTCTGTGGCAGGGTTTCCCTAAAAACTGGGAACGATATATTATTATCCCAGAGTGTTTATAAGTTGAGACTCGAAATTTGCAGTGGCGGCAATCTTGTATCGCCTTATGAATGCAAATCGACTGCTCGCGGTTACTCTGGCAGCGCTATCGCGTCGAGCACACATCCTAACACGTTCAGCTGAAGCTGCGACTGAAATACTGGCGGTATGTGAGCGGATTGCCGCAGCGACGTCGCTCGAGTAAAATGAAGAGTTCTCAAGTTTCAGTGCCGGTCGTATTATTCCGTTTTATTATTTAAAACCTCCTTTTTCCCAACTCATTATTGTTGGGCCATAAGATAAACATCGTGTTTATTTGCGTTAAAAACTCTTGTGTATTGCCGATTGCCACATAATACTCGCTCGCGTACCGCACTGTATGCTGTTCCGAGTGTTGTTCCTAATAACCTAGAGAAGAACCTTTATTATGCCTGCAGGACGTTTATATTTTACTCGCTCGCTATCCTCTGTCTCAAATGCTCTTTTGAGATCCAAGAATATAACTCTTGTCATTCTATTCTGATCCATATACTCCTGCCACTCTGTAACCTTATCCACAACTGTAACCTTTTCTATATCCTGACTCAAATGGACTAAGCAACTCCTCTAAATAGAGAAACTCAAGCAACTCTATATGACCGACTTTTTCTGAGACTAAAAGACTGAAAGCATATTTATTGGTTTAAACGAAAGACTTTGGCAGTTTTAGGTACGTTTCTTTAATTATTGTTGATACTTGGCACAAAACGATTTTCCAAAAAAACTGTCTAATAAGTGAAGCAGAGGGTCAAATAATATGTAAAAATGATACATCTAGAAAGCTATATCGACTTCATCAGGACGGCTTTTCCTGGCCAGGCTATTTATCACGTTATGGAGTTTTGCTTTTGAAATAATTTTAAAATCTTGGAATTTGCCATCCTGCACATCTGGAAAGTCAAAGACAAAATCGTTATAGTAAAGAATTTCTATTGAAATATTGCGGATACTGGTTATTAAAACCCCGTTGAATGATTCAGAAATATCACACACTATACTGTCAGACAAACTCGTCTAACAGCTTCCTCGTCCTTTCCAGAAGTGAGAGATTAAAATGTTTTTTCGGCATTTGTTAAATTTATTTTCGTAAAAACTATATTTCATCACTCTGATCTTTTATACAACGTTAACGTTATTTCTAGCTTGTTTGTAATACTTCAAATCAAGCTTACTTTCACTGTTCTTAAATAATAAGCTGTACTTATTATCACGTTTCTTAGTTGATCTCAATTTATCCCGCACTTTTTATATAATTTTTTTTCTTGGCGTAACCTTATCTAGAACCACCAAGATACACTATACGATGAACCGTATTTCTTATTTATATCTTGTTCTCTATAGTCAAACGAAATAATCTTTAAAATATCCACAACCATTGACTGTTAAACGTTAAAAATTTCTTCCTACCAGTTTTTTAAATATACTCACATCCTGGATAGACGAAAAAGTAGAAATGATCGATATTGAATATCTATTGCCATTTTGTTACGAAAAAAGACGTCGAATAATTGCAATAATAACGCGAGCAGCGAGACTTATTCCAATCCTGAAAAATCTGACCGCTTTGCTCGGGCCAGGTGAAGAATAAAACTTTAATAATTACAACATTTTTTAGTCGTTTGGTGTAAGTATTGTTCTGAAAAAACCAGTTCAAATTGAAATCTCCAGTGAACATAAATCTAAGGTCAATATTCAAAAGATTTTGTTCTAACCAATATTCAAAAGTCTCTACAAAAATCAAATGGGACGAAATGGGGAATGCGATAATATTCCACTAAACGTATACCAATTATTTTCAATCTTTTTGCAATAAGTCCTACTTCATATCATAATTATTATAATCAAGCAAATATAAAAAATTAAACCACCAGTAAATCTAGCTATATACTACTGTCTAACGTATAGTCAAATTATTTTAAGAAGTCCTTACTGGGACTGTCAATTGGTAATTTTGATATCCTAAGTTGGCTTCAATGCAGCAAAAAATCCAACCAGGTCATAAGTTCAGGTCAGTAACGAGCCCATTTGCACTAATAACACGAAATGGAACAAGAACAAGAACAACGCAGATAACGGTAAAACTCACGAAACGTAGAAAACCTGCGAATATTTTTATTGCCGAATGTTTGAACCAGTTTGAACGATCTGGAAAACCTTCACTGTCACTTTGACACACCGAAGCTAAATTTGCCTGAGTCCGCCCATAGACGCTGCCGAAAGCAGCTGATTATACCAAAATACCAAAATGAAAAGTGTTTTCATGGCGTTTGAAATTATTATTAAAATGAGTTGTGGTCATAGTTATTTTTATTGATAGCGGTATAATCGTGACTGCAATAGGGGTTTTATTTTGTTATGTTATTTTTTTCGTATCACTTGGGTAACTTTTCACATCATAAATCAATGAGTGACGTCATTAACTGTTTAAGAGACATTCTACCAATGTTATACCCATGGTCAACAGAAAATTCCTAGGGATTTTGTGGAGAATGTCATCTGACAAAATCGGGACTTCTTACAGTAATCGCGGTATAACTATGTTATAATGCTTATTACTAATTTATTATCAAAAATATCGCCAGTTACACATGTTTTTTTTTGTCAAACATACAACATACATTATCTTAAGAGGGGGGGTTGCCGACAGCGAAAGTGACGTTAGATTTCGTATTTTTTTAAGTTGTATAACATAAAATCTAATAACATTTTACCTGGCAAAAATTTAGTACAAACATCTCTGTCTTCATTTCAATCATAAGATCTTACAGGCAGAGTTTTGTTTTATAGGTTATGAAATCCTTGGGGAAAATAATAATTCCATTGCATATGCTTTTAAGATCTTATGATTAAAATGAAGACAGAGATGTTTGTACTAAATTTTTGCAGGTAAAATGTTATTAGATTTTATGCTATACAACTTAAAAAAATACGAAATCTAACGTCACTTTCGCTGTCGGCAACCCCCTCTTAACTCATCATTCATCAATGTGTGTAGGCAAACTGGTATTCAGTTGTTTTCACTTTCTGCCGCTCTTTCTTTTATTAGCCTTTGCTGATACACCGGATGATCGTAATCAAACAATTCTTTGACTTATCAGACTTAGTTTATAAAATTGCAGGCAATGACAACTTACACGAGATTTCGCGGTGACAACACATTCTATTACTAGCTAATGGGCAAGATATATCGGTGAGCCTAGGTATTTCTATGCGGATCGTTTGTATATTACAAGTATATTTATAGTTCGCAGTCATACTTCATAGAAACAGCTATAAAAATGTCGATTTCTACATTATTTTTATGTGAAAATTCACAAATCAAATTTCGGATTCTGCAAAATAAACGTGCAGTATGGATACATGAACTAAACCTAAGCAGGGAAACACTTAGTGGATTCCATCATCTGTACAAAGATAATTTTGGAAATCTCGACCCAAAGTTTGTCTAAAACACCTCGGTTGTGTGATGTGCATGAGTTATATCCCATAGGGGTTTTGCGACTAAAAACTAATTAGCATTTCGCGATCCATATTGTTTATTATATGTATAGGCACAGATAACGTAACCTAGATTGGCAGGGCGGGTTGTTCCTTCAATCACCGCCAAAATATAAAAATTCTGGGTGATTCTTGTTTACGCCGAAAAGGTCTCCGCCCCCCGATCGATACGGATGTTGTCATAGCAACCGAACACGCTAGTCCGGGCAGAATATTAAAATAATTCCGGTTTCTTTGTAATTAATACGAGGTGGGTATTTTATGACATGCAATAAAACTGAGTATAATCAGAGAACAAGGAAGGGTGTTCTCTGGTATAATCCTACGGCTACTTCTCCCCATTTACAAATATTGCTAGGGGCTAAATAGTATTATTCATTCGATCTCTGCTCTTTCGGAATCGGAAGTGTACCTACCTATATTGTTATTCTGGTCAAGCGAATCGTAGTTTGGTTTGAATTAGAGGGTGCGTTATCTTTACGCTACCTCACAATTTGTAAGTTGTGAAATACAGTGTGTCCCCGGGCAAAGATTTACCCTATAGATCAACATACAGCGTCTCCTGCTCTGATGTCCGGAAGAGAGAAAAGTTTTTTATTCGTGGGTTTACGACAAAAAGTCACTCTTTATAAAAACTCCTGCTTGTTCCAAAAAGTCCAAAACTGTTAAAATATTTTTGATTTTTGATACAAGGTGTTCAGTATTTCGAAAAAGTTAGAAAAATATTGTTAGTCACCAATAATAAAGTAGTACCGTTGTTTTTGACAATATCGAAAAATATTATCAGGGATGTCATTTAGAATTCACAGGTGGTTAAAAATTCGAGTTTTCAGCATTTTATGATGATTTTTTTAACAAGGCCTGATTCTTGCCTGTATAATAGAAATTGAAATTTATTTTTGTACATTTAGGTAAATAACATTATTCTTTGTTCGCGAAATTATCCATATTGTTGGCAATAATAATATTAATAATATTAAAGAAATTGATTATTGTACAAATTCTGCAAATATCAAATAAAGTGACACAGTTAAATTAGCTGACCGACTTGTTAAAAAAAATTAAACATAAATTGCTGAAACCTCAACATCTTTACACCTTATGGATTCTAAATGACGTCCCTGATAGTATTTTTCGATATCGTCAAAAACAACGGTACTCTCTACATTATTCTTGGTGACTAACAACATTTTTCTAAATTCTAAATAGTGACTTCTTGTCATAAACCCCATCAATAAAAAACTTTTCTCTTTTCCGGACATCAGAGCGGGACACGCTGTATGTTCTTCTTAATGAAACTTTACATCCAGAATTCCTTTGCGCTATTTCAAACTGCAAAAGCATAATATAGAATATAGGATTTTATTGTGGTTTCGATATTTCGATAAATAACTGACGTTTTTTTCTTGTCAAATGTTGAATTTGACAGTTACCACGTGACGACGAGACCACTTTTGCGAACGTAACTTTTATCCTTGCACAAGCACAAACTGCTGGCAAAGTCAAATTTTAAATAGTTCTGCAAAAAATTCCCTTATTATACAGACCTTATTTTTTGTCACATTGTATATTATCCAAAGGAGAAAAATGGTCATTATAACGTGCGGGTTCGCAGTATTTTTTTACACAATACTCTCATAATGAGCGCCCCTGGTAGAATTGCCTATGAGCCTTCCATTGTGAGAGAGGAGGGGCCACCGGCAGAGGGAATGGATTTATTGCACTTCTTGACTGCCGTCGACAGTTTTTGAGACTATAAAGTAGGGTTTTGGAATATTTTCTAATAGGTGACTCTGAGGCGAATCCGAATTCGGAGAACAAAGGATCTGCCAATCTAGGTTACGTTATCTGTGGTATAGGTATCTAAGAATACAACGCTCTATTTTCGAGGTTAAATACGCGCCAATACGCCGGAAAATGTCAAACTATCCGCGGTATGTGTGGACACGACAATAGGCTTCCTATTGTTTTGAACGCTCCGCTACCATCTCCACTTTGCTCTCCGGTCCGCCGTCCGCCTTATGTGTAGCCGTGCACTTAGAGTACCTACGAATATAAAATATCAATCAAACTTCTTCGTTCAATGAATTGTTACAATTTCAAAACCTTTTTAGCCGTATCCCACTATAGAGTGCCAAGGATATTGGACCAGTGAAATTGCTATCTAGTTTTGTATTTCTCCAAAATCAGGCCAACGCCATTCGCTCCTCAAGCACTTTATCCAGGAGGAAAACAAAGAAGCCCCCCGATCCGAATCCAATTTATCCCCGCTCTGAGTTTTGCATAAAAATGCCATCAATTGATTGGGGTTCGCGAGGCCGGATTTGCTTAAAAAGTTGGAACAATGATATATTCGGTTCGCTATTCGGCGCTGTTTAGAACGCTGAACTGAAATTTTGTGCCAGGGGCAATCTTGTATATCGAGTCTCATGAATGCAAGACGCCTGCCTGCGGCAAACCAGCTATCGCGTCGAACAGCGTCAAAAGTTGGGGCTCATAAGGCTGATCCAGCAACGTTGATTAGACCGAAATCTCGGGCTATGTAGCCGAATGTGCGGGATCGCTTTTGTGACGTCGATCGTATTACATTTAAATTTACAACTTGGCTCTTTAAACTGCATTACTGCTTTCCTGATGTGTCGTACTCAATTGCCGAATTCGGCCTCTGGCCGAAATTTATATCCACAGTTGTTAAAATTGTGAATTTGCTCACATGCGAAGAGTTTATTTTGTGGCGTGGTAGGTAATTTGCTCAAGGACCCTCGAAATGCGTCTACTTCGTTGCGGTGTATGTTTAAATGAAAGCCAATTTCAAAGCAAACAGTTGATTTTATCGTTAAGAAACAAGAGTATCTTTTTGTTGCAGAATGAACAGATGCACTAAAATGATGGAACTGCAACACTAAAAATATAACCTCAAAGAAGTTACACGAGTAAAAGCACGATCCAAAAAACAGCGCAAGTGGCGCCCTCTGTCAGATACGTAGAAATTGACATCCTCAGCAGTGCCAAATTTCAGTTCAGCAGCTTGATTAGTTTGGGAGATGTAGCCATAATTCAATTTTAAAAAATGATTTTCAACGCCTTGTTTCTATTAAACAAACAACATTTCTATAAGGCATATTGGCCTCAATTGTCATATTTTGGATCTAAATATTATGCAGTTGCTCTATAGGCCATTATTAATGGAACATCCTGTATATGCCTTAGATGTTAAGTGCTATAACTTCAGAACCGGTAAGTTTACAAAATAAATGAATAAAAGCTTTTTTGAAGAGAATTTAATTAGCTTTATTTTCGGTTATTTGAAAATTTTCTGTACGGTGCACCCAGACAGAGTTATTTAAAAAAATCCATAAAAGTATAATTTTTATATGGAATTTTCCAATGTGGCGGTCAAATCCGAGATCGATAGACCGTGCAAATTTAGTAAGGTGTTCAATACATCCAAACAAAGATAATAGACTGTATTGCAGCTTGCCTCCGTTTATTTCCACCTAGAGCCCCTTGTCGACTGACCTAACATGGCATTTTGTAAAAAGTAAATTACTTTTCTGTTTATTAATATTTTTTCAGTAATTCTAATTCTAGAGCACTACAAAGTTTCATAAAAATTAAATATTTTTAGATGGCCCAGAGGAAAATAAACTGTATCTACATTTTTGTATTGAATCTTTGAACACCAACACTTTGAGTGATCCTATTTACCATTCAACTGTTTTGAGGAAATTCCATGGCACACTTGACTCACCAGATGCCTTTAAAATTCCTATTTTGCTCAAAAATTTTTTGTTCAAATTTGTAATATGGTTAAATGGTTTTCGTGACAATCGAGGGTATAAAAAAATCGTAGCCGGCCACAGGGATTTGCATTCAGCGATTACCATGAATCTTGATCTGTGCGTCACTATGGTCAACAATGTGACTTCCATTGTCGACCATTGTGACGCAGGGGTCATTATTCGTGATATCCACTATCAATAATACAAGAAGCAAGTAATTGAAGTAAAGAAACCGCCCTACATGTTTGCCTTCGTCCAAAATCAGAACAACGCAATTCTTTCTAACACAACATACGGGTAGAAAACAACGACATCCTCCAATACTAAACCAATTTGTCCCCATTTGGGAAAAAACTGAAATGTGGCTGAACCCTGAAATCAACACCACCTCTACTAAAGCCAAACAACAACAGAGTGACGTCACGCTTAAGAGGCCGAGTAAACACATATTTTAAAGCAAGGTAAGATCTGAAAAATAGATTAAAGATGAACCAGTTTTATCACCTCTGTAGGTATATCAAATCCTAGGTATAGAGAGAAAGACATAGAAACACACATTTTAATGAACTGTAGTTTTCATTCCCGGTCGTCAATTATTTTGTTGAATAAAATTCCTGAGATTCGACCGTGTAAAAATTTTTTTGTATTAACACATTAAAATATTGTTTCCATTAAAAAAGGGTTTAGTTAGGACATTACACGTGTTTCGGCACTTATTACCATCATCAGGTATCAATTTTTTTTATTTGTTCCCTAAAAATCACACCGAACATTTCAGTTCGAGTTTAAATAAGAATATTTTACTTCTCCTCCGACTGTTCGTATGAACGCATGGTGACACAGATTTCCAAGAAACGTTTCTTCTACACACCATGACCAAATAATTTAAACAAATGTAAACAATTACAGTGAAACTATGTACATATCACAAAATAAATGAAAATAAACAATAATGAAAAAAACAAATGGAAGAAAAAAATAAATTATCAACGTAAGTATTCATGAGATTCTAATAATATTTAAATGTATTACGTCTGTTTCTAAATTTTATCCTTGTATGGTTACCTAAGAATTAACAGAAAAACCTTTCTCTCGTAGATAACAAATTGTAATTATATAAAAAAATTTGATACCTGATGATGACAATAAGTGCCGAAACACGTGTAGTGTCCTAACTAAACAGTTTTTTAATGGAAAAAATATTTAATGTGTTAATATAAAAAAATTTTACACGGTCGAATCCCAGGAATTTTATTCAACATTTTAATGAACATGTATAATATATAATGTTTATGATAATGTTTATTTTATGAA
This sequence comes from Pseudeuparius sepicola, assembly GCA_963920635.1. Taxonomy (NCBI): domain Eukaryota; kingdom Metazoa; phylum Arthropoda; class Insecta; order Coleoptera; family Anthribidae; genus Pseudeuparius; species Pseudeuparius sepicola. Next base: position 107,387,065 of record OY987298.1, read on the forward strand.
AATACAGAAAATGTAAAAGAAACAAAGTTTTGACCAGTTACAAAATCGAAAGAGAATTAATTACGATAAATGGAAAATAAAGCCCGGCAGTCGCCTACCAAAATAATATACATCTTAATAAGTACTTACATAATATTATAGGTAGCTCATTTGAGAGCCTCTTATTTTAGGTATCATGTTCGGTTTTACGTAGGTACGTGGTTTTTTATGTTCGATAGGCATGACTTGTTTCTCAGGGATCTGGATAGATTTTGGGGAGTGTTTCAAGTTTTCGATTTCGTTTTCTTTTATTATCAGCAGCTTTCATTTTAACACATTCTGCGACTCTGTTATTTGTAACTTTACAATAGTTGTTTAAAATAATATTAACAGTAACAACGTTTGTGAGTATATTAGTAATAAGACAACTAGGTAGGTATAGGTATACCTAATGTAAAATGTGGCATGAGGGTATGGCAATATTCGTCATCCCATTTTGAAATAGCAAACAAAACTCTAGTCGGCAAAACAAGCCGCCGCTACAGCTGCTAATTTCTGAGCATTTCTTTTCCAAATTACAAAGCATTTGCCGACTCTGTTTTTTTTTTGCTGTTTAAATTAATACTGGAAGAACTATACATACCTATGTAGGTGTAGCATTTTTGATCGAACGTATTATTACGAGAATAGCTAGTTGCACAGAAGCAGATATTGAATAATATTTAAACCTCTTCAAGAGTGAAGACAACAAAACATTCTGATTTTAGATTTATGTAGGTAAATACTCACGACAGTGTGTGATGAAACTTGAAAATCCTCCCTGTGAATAGCCCAAATCCGCTATCCGCTGAGTACGTAAGTTATCGCATTTAGGAAACTTGAAAGTGTGTACGCCTTTTCACTACTGTTTTTACCGGGATAGCCCGGTACACAACATTTGTTCACAATTTTCAGTTACACAATGCCGAGCACAACAAGTGATACAAGAATATGATTCTGTGACATGTTATAAATAAACAAATAAGTTCTATGGCAAGAAGCACGACTGACATTATTTGACAACTTATATAACTGATAGCCTCTATATGCAGTGACGTCAGAGTGACTTAGCGCTATTGTTGTTTGGCTGTAGTAGAGGTGGTGTTGCTGAAATACGTCTCATAAAGTTACATCTAACTCCCCGTGGTGTGCCAGGCATAAATGCCAAAACCCAAAATGCAAATATTTATTTCTAAAATTTGTAAGTGTTTTGTTTTTCGCCACATCGCTCAATTTTTATACTTCGCCCCAAAATCAGGTCAACTCCGCTCGCTTTAAACGTTCTGTGTTCGAGAGAAAAACAACGGGACTCCTCAATCCAAGTCCAATTTATCCTCGTTCTGGACTTTGCATAAAAATGCCATCAGTCGATCGTGCTCGCGAGGCGAGATTCGCTTAAAAGTTGGAACAATGACATATTCGGGCCGTTATTTTCGCGGGGGTGTTTAGAAGTCGGAAGTCTAATATTTGTACTGGCGGCAATCTTGTATCGCCTCATGAATGCAAATCGGCTGCTCGCGGTAATCCCGCTATCGCGTCGAACATACATCCTAACACGTTCAGCCGAAGCTGGGGCTGATCCGGCGACGTTCCCCATTAGATAGATACGTCACCCCGCTGAAATACTGGCGCTGTGTGGGCGTATTGGCCTCGCCACGTCAGGCGGGGAAAGGGCAAGGCCTACTATAAAGACAGGCCCTGGCGCACAAAAATCACGTGACCATCTTAGTCAGACGTTACATGTCATCTGTCACATAACAGAAAGCGGCAGCTTGGGTTTGTGTATTTATTGTGTTCACCATTCACCTTGTGCGAAATAAATCAGTGCTGCAACGTACTCGAGGATTTTCGTTGTCGACCCACGCCCTGATACGGTTTCTATTCGGTCTTTCACGCTGCCGATCAACTGAGACCTCGTCTATTTACAGTATACATACTGAGGTTAGTTTTAATTTTTATTTCGTAAAAAATAACCTAAATACCAAATATTGGGTCTGTTTATATTATATTTATACATATTACAAAAGCCAGGAAGAAAGTGTCGCCATAACAAACATTTGTTTTGCCTCGGGATAAAAATTTCCACCAAAAATGGATTCGTTAAATTCCAACTGAGATTTAATTTCTAAAAAACCCTTAAGTATGTGTGGCTAACACATTTTCAAGAAAGTGAAACAATAATTAAAGTGGACAAATGTGTTGTGGGAGGAAAATACCTATAGAGAATATCACCTAAGCTAAAGGAAGGTGATGTCCCAACAATTTTTGAGAATGTGCCAAAATATTGTGACTGCAGTGCCGTTTAACTCTCAGCCTAAAACATCTGAGGCAGGCTGAAAATTTTGAAAATACAATTAGAGAAAGCTTGGATGCACAAAACCAATAATGTAATAGATGAAAGAAAACTTGCCAAATTGTTACGAAATTCGTTTTTTCTACTTATGTCCAAAAATGCCTTTCATTATATAGAACTAAGTTGGTCACGTGACTACGCGATTATGCGTTAGCGCCGTAGCCTGTCTTTATCGTTGGCCTCGGGGAAAGGGGAGAAATCGCCACGGCTATACGCCGCTGGCTCCTAAGATGGTCTTTATTACGTTACGATATTTGCAACGATTCCTATTATTAAATTCTATATAGTTCAGTCAAACGGTAGATCAAAGTGGAAAGTTTTGGTGTACCTAATTGTTTTTAGTGGTTTATTTTATGTTTTTTTGGGGCGCTGAACAGGAATTTAAAGTTGTCCAACAAAAAGTTTCCCCGCAAATATGACAAATCACCAAAAAACACTAAAAATAATGTTTTTTTTGCGATTATTGCCCCCTAACTGGCAAAGCAAGGTATTTATGCAAAAAGTGGTTCAGTAGTAAAATAAAGACAATAAAATTAACAACATTTTTCTTGTACACCTTATTATGTGGTTTTCTTTCAAGCCCATTGCTCATGATCTTTTTTATTTTCAAGCCATTGTTGTACTTAAAAGTATATACTCTCAAAGAATGTTGCTACTGTGCTGCAGCATCGGTAGGAGGTAGGGACGCCAAATGTGATATTGTTCTGTATCTTGAAAGGCAAGGAAGCACAGATAAAATAATTCAGTTAAATGGAAAGTTTTACTTCATTTTTTTTTGCTATTTGCCAAAAACTACTCATTTCCCTGATATTTCAACACTCTTTTGCGTAGAAACCATATGACGTACAAAAAATATTAAGAGACATAAATTGTAGATAATTTTCTCCTCTTTACTTTACTAGAGGACCACTTTTTGCATAAATAGCTTGCTTTGCAAGTTATAAGCTGAAATCACTAAAAAACATTATTTTTAGTGGTTTTTTAATGATTTCTCATATTTGCCGCGAAAATTTTTGTTGGACAACTTCAGATTCGTGTTCAGGACCTCAAAAAAAAACAACAATAAACCCCTAAAAACAATTACACCGGAACTCTCCACTTCGAGCTCCTTGTGTACCATTTGACTGAACTAATACTAACGCATTATTTGTTTACTTTTACGTACGCTATGACCCCTAAACTACTTGGAGTTAGGATTTGGTTTACGAGATATTGCAACTTAAGGTGATACTTACTTTTGGTCAAACAGGAAATCATAAATGGAAATCGACACTTTTTTGTATACTCATTACTAAGATTTCATGTTAGATTTAAACTCCAAAACAGTAGGCAAAAGTCTATCTATGTTTTCAGATAACTTTTTAACAATACCCGGTATATTAAGTTTGAGTTCAAATTCCACGGAGTATTCTACATAAAACTACTTTTTAATATTTTTAATAGTCCAAAAATATCGCAAATAATGGAAAAAGTTCATATATAAATTGAGACTCCTTGTACCCAAATTTTCTGGTTATTTTATATTTCAGAGGGAGAAAAAAATACATTTTGGAAACCATGTTTTTGCAGGCCTTATAGGTATCAAAGTTGGCTGATTTTGTTGTCCAAATAATTCGTTTTCCCGGTCGCCGGGATGTCATTGGTATCTTTTCGTAAGTATATTCTACCAAGAAATATAAAGATAAATGTCTACAGAAAGTGAGATGAGTCAATACTAAATTATTCTAACATATGGGGATCTTATTTATAACACAAAAAGCCCTATTAAAAATTATTTTACAGAAAAGCAGACGTTATCCATCGTACGAGCTTTTCTTGGAGTCAAAGATACTTACTTTAAATCAGAGATATTAAAGCAACAGTAAGACTAGTATGCAAAGATATAACACTTAGATTGCCAATTATTCAGCACCTAACAGTAACTAGGGCCGCGACATATAATAGAGCAATTAATACTCAAGCTTTCTTCTCAGATACACAAAGAATTTTTTAATATACCGTTTCTAGAATTTAGAATCCAATCCCAAGGGTGCTCAGAAATAAACCTCATCACTAGATAAAAAGCAATTACATAACTGGCTTAGATAATTCAATGAATTGATCAATAAATGAGCCAATGAGTAATATAAATGTCTAATAGTATCCCACTGATTACTGTTTAGATTTTTGTATAAATTAATATTTTATAAAGAAACTTTATTCTTCGTTTTTTATTTTAATATGTTTCAAAATATTTGACAGGAGAGATGAACGATTTCTTCCGCTTACATTGAAAGACAAAAATGTTCCTCCATTCTCAACGAAAATGCCAAGTCAAAAAATAATTTGAAGCTAGCCATCTGACTGATATTAGGTACCGTAAACTCGTGTTACTTTGCCCATTAAGGTAAACTTTGCCCATAAATCAGTTTTTTTAGTTAACCTCGAATTTTAAATTGGTCCTAATTTTAAACCCTAGTAACATTTAGTGTTTTAACTACAAGTTGCAGGGTTGCGGTTTATCACATTTTACCAGTTTTTAGCATATGTTATGCAGCAAATAAAAGTCCGGGCAATTGTCGGCGTTATTTGAAAAATTTTAGTGTCAAAAATAAGTATTGCATTTCATTTGTATTTACAGTGGTATAATTAAATTGTACCATGCTAGTTTATTTCAGGTTTTGACTTTAATGGTGATATATAAGATGTAATAAAAGTTAATATATTTAAACTTATAGGAAAAAAAAACGAAAAGTGGGCAATGTTATCCCACAGTGGGCAATTTTACCCCATGCTGGGAAATGTTGTACTTACCCATGTTTAGCCTATTTGATAACCCCCTTTATATTAAGGATTAGGTTATCATTATTTAAACATTTTATTTACGGTATGGGTAAATACAAGAGGAAGCTTGGAGCCAGACGGTACCGAGATTACGATGAAGAAACTTTGGAAAATGCCATAAGGGCTTTAAAAAATGGCATGAGCTCTCGGCAAGCCTACATAATGTTAAGTTTTACTGATAGATATTTAGGTATATTTTATAAACAATTTTATTTCTTATAACCAAAGAAAATGTATTTCTGAAAGTCTGTCTGAAAGTTAGAGACCTAAGTTATTTTAAGTTTTTGAGAATTTTTATACCCGTTGATGCTATACAGGGTGGCCCACCACGAAATGCATCGATCTATATATGGAAAACTAACAGTAGGAAAATTCTGAAAATTTGGCACTTCACCAATGCCGATGGGCGCTGCTCAACTAAAATATTTTGGTGAATCTGTCACTTCCGGTATAACCGAAAGTGGATATCAACTTTCTTATCTGAAATGGAACACCCTGTATATTATTGCATTTTTGGATCCTAGGCATCATTTTGGAACAAAAACATGCAACATGTCCTATGTCTAAATTCAACCGTTTTTGAGATATTTGCATTTTTCCGAAAAAAATTACAGGTGCAGACCTAAAGTCAATTAGCAATTTATACGAGGAAACCGCGAAATTTCAAAACGAATTTTTAACATCGTGTAACAGAAGCCCTGACCTAGTGATCTCTGCTGAGAAATAAATCCGTTCTTATACAGGGTGTTCACAAAATATGAATAAAAATTACATTCAAAATATGCTTAAATCTCGAAATTTTCAAATGGGAACCCCCATTTTTTTAATGCGATCTTATTCACCACTAAAAATGATGACAACTTTGTGTAAGGTTTCCTATACTAGAGGACTGAAAAAGCAGCAAAAATGTTTCAAAAATTTTTTTTAAGGTACAACCACATGTGGTCTTTACAAAATGATAGACTAGGTCCCTGGTCATCTGAAATCGGCAATTACAACATTTTTTAATAGGGACAACATTTGTTATTGCGAAATTTGTCAAAAATGTGTCAAAACTATGTTTTATTACTTTTTCATACATACCTCGCGATATCTCCGGAACCAATGTAGATATTAAAAACTTCTTTTTTTTAATCGATAAAGGAAATGTGGGCGAAGGTAACGGCGGTAATTACGTTAGTATGAAAAACTTAGAGTTTTTTTGTGAAACTAAGAAAAACTTTAATATTTACTATTTTTGCAGCGCTATTTTCAGTAAGCGAGAAACTTTTTTGTTTTAAGAAATTTTGCTATACTATCTGCGAATGAAATAAGGCCAAAGCTTCAAAAAAGTTTTTTAAAAAAGAATCATTATTCTAAGTCATATAGTTTACGAGTTATATAATCAGTTAAATTTGAAAGTTTCCGCGCCTCCCACTAAGAATCTCGTACTAACTGCAAACCACGGCCGCCAGCCGTGCGGCTAGCCGTAAATAATACAACAATTATTATTCAGCTTCAGGATAAAAAATAGTATATTATATACTTAGGTTGAGAAGTGAGCCATTATTTTCCGAGCATTTTTATATCCCGAGGCGCGTAGCACCGAAGGATATAATATGCGAGTTAAATAATGGCCTTCTCAACCGAAGTGTGTATTATTTCTCATTAGAGGAATGAGGTAGTTCAGGTTAGTAGTAAAAAAAAAAGATGTTACAGTAGATGCTCAAAATGATGTCATGGACGTAGCATTTTGAGCATATCTATACTGTAACATCTTTTTTTTTCTGAAGCTGAATTGTTGTTTCCTGATATTTTTATTGTTTTAATGTTCAATAAAAATAATTAAATTGTTTGACGCCCGCCTACTAAGAATTTTCACTTGATTTTCTGGAACAGTCAATGATATTTGGCATGAAATATTTTTTGTAGGAAAAATATTGTGTTTTCGAGAAAAAATGTAGAGGGAAAACAGTTTTCTAAATAAAAGGGCAACACAAATCATATTTTTGTTATACGTAAAAATGACCCATAAAAAAGTTTAGCAAAAAAATTAATAGGGGTTGTTAGTTTTTACCCTTTTTTAGGGCAGTGTGTAAATGAATAAACTAGCCTAAGGCGTCTTCAAGTAAGTTAGATAATAACACATACCAAATTTAAAATTCAAGTAGCGCCGTTATTGAGATATAGGTGTAATTTAAGCGCGCCGGCATTACTGTTGACAATAATTTATAAACCAAGTGACATTTCCTCAGCCGCGATTGTCTTTTCAACGTCCACGGCTAATATGATTTTCCAAGCGTTAAGCAAACCCCGCATTTTATGGGCGAAAAGTGGGTTTTCGTAAATTAATCGAAAATTACTGCATTTATGTATAGGAAACCTTACACAAAGTTGTCATCATTTTTAGTGGTGAATAAGATTGCATTAAAAAAAAATGGGGGTTTCCATTTGAAAATTTCGAGATTTAAGCACATTTTGAATGTAATTTTTATTCATATTTTGTGAACACCCTGTATAAGAACGGATTTATTTCTCAGCGGAGATCACTAGGTCAGGGCTTCTGTTACACGATGCCAAAAATTCGTTTTGAAATTTCGCGGTTTCCTCGTATAAATTGCTAATTGATTTTAGGTCTGCACCTGTAATTTTTTTCGGAAAAATGCAAATATCTCAAAAGCGGTTGGATTTAGACATATAACATGCCGCATGTTTTTGTTCCAAAATGATGCCTAGAATCCAAAAATGCGATAATATACAGGGTGTTCCATTTGAGATAAGAAAGTTGATATCGACTTCCGGTATAACCGGAAGTGCCAGATTCAACAAAATAATATCGATGCAGTTCGTGGTGGGCCACCCTGTATACCTATGCAATCAGCATGCAAGTTAATAAAAGTTTCAAATAAATAGCGTTTTTATTATTATAATTTTATTTTTATTGTTTTAATAAGTAATACCTATACAATATATTTTTATTTTTCGTGGGTAAAGTAACCTTATAGCAGTCTAAATTAGCTCAAACAAGTAATTATTATGGGAGGACAAAGAAAGGTTATGGCAGGGTAACTTTGCCAACCCAAAAATTTATTTTTTTAGCTCTATATATATTATCCATTATGTGCTTCTCAAGTTACATTGTCTTAAGTAAACTATCCTCCAAAGGTATCAAGTTATATAAATTTGCTAGAATTATCATTTCAAGAAAGAAACTAAAAAAATCAATTTTAGATGGCAAAGTAACACGAGTTTGCGGTATATACTTTTATTATAATAATTATCGGTAATGCCTCCTTTTTGAAAAATTGGTAACAATATTTTAATGAATTCAATAAGTGAACATTTAAAAAAATCCACTCTATCCTTTGATTTGGCAAAGGATCAACAAGTCTAAAACACGTATATCGGTGGTTGCCTTTTAAACTTTCAGAATGAATGATAAATTCGGTAAAACATTGTTGTCAGTTATTGAAGCGATTTAGCGAATACATTTTGGAATTTTTTGAGTGAAGCGATACTTTCCTTACGAATTAGTCCCTAAGCTTTGTTGTGCCGAAGCACTCTAGCTACGAAGTTTGTTCCAGCATTCGTACAAATTGTAACATCAGACGCTCCTAGTACCTCCAATAAATTTCCTTGCCTGCTTGGGAGCGACGCCTCCCCCAGCGGACCGTCAAATTGCGTCCGCTAGGACTCGTTAGGTCCGGGTTTTTCGCCTAGCCGGTGTCGGATCTGGGCGTCGCCCGTCCCGTTTTATGGTAATTAAATCGGCGGCTGGTCCCGGGGGGTTCCCGATGATTGCTCGCCGGGTGCACGGACGACCCCGGGGATACTTAATTCGCGCGCTCGGCTCGTGGACCGAATACCAAATTTTAGCAATCGGTTGTTCGGCGTCCGAATATTGTTGCGACGGGATAACAAAGAGAAACTGGTATAATGTTGGAAAATTAAGAAAAACTTCATGCGCAGCACTAATTGATGGTAGCTGTCATAAATACTCTCAATAATTAGTAGTTGATTCCTAGAGTATGTAACGAAAATTTTGTCTCATTCCGCTACAGCGTTTTAATTTCATTAAATTTATCAATTCATTATTGAACCACCCCTGTAACCGAAAGATAATGCTACACCTATCGCGCATAGGATTAGACTCTTCTTCTTGTGACAGGGATTTGTATTTTGTGGTTGTGTGAATATTTGGTCGGCGAGCCAGATTCCAAAGTTCAGGTATGCAATTAAATAATTCCTTTTGATTGCTTGTTAAAGTAAAATACCTTTTAATTTGTTGTGCTTACTTTTGGAGAATAAATACCCGATACTATTCCGATCATATCAAAGGTATCTAACTAAAGTGGTTTGTGATTACAGTCAATTCCCAGGTCAAGTGTCAATTTTGTCATTCATCTACCTAACCTTTTTTGTGGTACGAATCACAAACACAAACGGATGTTGTATTCGAAATTTTATTTTTTTCATAATGCCTTTTTATTAAGAATTTTCGCGGGTTGTCTATAGAATTCGATAGAATGTTCCATAATCTCGAAACCGGATATCGTACCATAAATTCTGGCAAGTTCTCGTTCCCAAGACACTTTTCGTTGCGTTCTTGAAGTGCTGGCATCGTGTTTTTGGCTTGGCCATTTTTTCCGACTTTTCAACCCTAATTTAGCGGTGTGATCAAGAGTGTATCGTTGAAATATACCATTCTTTAATTAATATTTGTTATCTTTCAATTTCATGTGAAACTTGCCTACTGGAGCCCTGGTTTTCTAGCGTGTAGTCAACCACGTGTACCGCCCCAGGAGTTCAGCTACATTTCAGCCAGCACAGGAGGAGTCCATACAGGGGCTCGAGCGCCGTGGAAGTCCGTGGTAGATTTTATCTCATTTATCTTTTTTTTGTGCATTTCTCGTACCGTTTTCTCGAGATATATACTCACCTAGGTTCTACGAACTCGAGCTGTCCTCTGGATTTCGGCCTGTGTTCTGCACCCGATTAAATTATCGTATCTTAAATTTTTGAATTTAACTTTCAACCATACCACTCTAGGTCTGATCCCCGAAGGAACGTAACGTAGAGTCACCTCAGATTTTTTTGTTATTATCGCAAATTTTCTCTTTCATTAAAGTTGTTTTTCTTACCCAGAGAACATATTATAAGTGTGTATTAATATAACTTTTAATCGAAAAACAAAAATTATTCTCTTGCCCTAGTCTGAGGTTCAGATTTCATTTAAATATCATATATCAAGTCAAATTGTAGGTATATTACATTTTTACAAGTAAATATTTTGCATTATTTTCGCTACCTCTGTGCACAGTGTTTTTTTAAATAATTATAAATATCGCATTAATAAATTAGCCATACTCATTGTTGTAATTAGGATAGTTTTACTAGCTATACAAGTTAAAATTTCAAGTAAATAGAAACAATATCGCCTATTAGTTGTCTGAATATTTTCTCGACTTAAGAGATTGGGTACTGCTTGGTTTTCGACTTCACAGATACGTCGAAGCTGTTACACCACACCTCCTCCTACAGCATCACAAGTTCTGGTTTGGTCACGTGCAGCTAAGCGACAGATCCATCAGCCACAACAAAGACCTACGTCCCAGCTAGTCGGCACTGCTGCGTTGCAGCTATAAGTGGTCTGGTTTGGTTCTCGCACATTGGACACAGACTTACTCGAGTGTGGAGTTGAGGTATTGTGTTGGACTATATCACCTTTACCCAAGTCGAAAGGACAGAATCGAGCCGCAGTAAAAATCTCAGTCGGTGTAACCTAAGACGATTGCTTAATCTCAAGTTTCAAATTCACTTCTATTTAAATTTCAAATTTATTCCTGTTAAAACTTTCAAATTTACTTCTGTTTAAATTTTCAAATTGTAATCCTCTTTTGTAAGGCAATTTAATGCAAGTTACTACCAAATTGTAATAAAACTTGTTTTTAGAAGATTGTGTTTTATTTGATCGCCTCATAACTAGTTCCAAGAGGAAAGCTTGCTCTCCGCATTCTGCTCTTTCAATATATATCTATATTTTTTTTCGTTGCATTTTTGAGTAACACCTAATTGTTACAAGTGTCCGCCTGTAGCGTTGGGTGAAAGAATGTAATGCAACATTCTGTGGAAGACAGTACTATCAGGAATTTCAAGAACAGTTTCTTGCGGACCACCACAACGTTGGGTACAATACGTTTAAGTGTTTTCTTCGTCATGTTGTGCAGCTTTTTCGCGAAACGGGGAGTGTGGAATGAAAGAAGGGAAGTGGCCGATCAACATTGCGAAAGGAGGAGTTCAAGGGAAATGTCCGCCAAGTTATGGAGGAGGCTCCCGCAGGATGTCTGTGCAGGTTTTGTCGCAGTTTTTTGGAGTATCTGTTGGTACCTGTCGTAGTATTTAAAAAAAATTCCTACCTGCATCCCTATTGCCTAAGTTGCTATCAAGACATTTGACGTCAACAATCTAGGTAGATATGATTTTCTGTTGCGACGAAGCCTGGTTTCATCTCACCGGCTATTTTAATTCTCAAAACAAGTGAATGCGGAGTTTTGAAACACCAGAAAACTTTTTTGTCGAAACCTCACTTCATCCCCAGAAATTTTCTTTAATGGGACACTAACTGTTTTTCTATGAGTATTGGTAATTTCATATTTCAGACCCAAATCTACCTATAAAAGCTCTGTTAAATATGGAAAAAGTGCAAAATACTACCTAACCACAAAGAAAATTCGTTACCGGAATAAGATGTAAATCGAAATATATCTGGATATTTAGAATACGAATCTTACTAAATGTCAGGAACTAACATTTTTATAATCTATCCATATTGGTCTTTAGTCTACTAGCGCCATTCTAAGTCGCAAATAACAATAAAATTATGACGTCATGCTCGAGTCTTTAATAAAGGCTTTATTATCCAATAAATAGTTCTGAACTAGTTTTAGCGGATCAGAATGCAGAAAAGTAATCCCAGAACAACTGCTTTCAAGCAATCAGATGGGCGGACAACGGGTTCACAACTGTTGGAACAAATCCATAGTATTGATCCAGCCTTATGCTCCCTCGAGATACTGACAACGTTTTTCTTTATTTTTTTTTATTTGACAATGTAGCCGCAGCGTACAAAAATGAACAAAACTATAACCGATGTGACTGTGGACAGACAAACTTTCTTGCACAGACTGACGTTACACCCTATGCGTGAGCATATCTTTATAGCTTATAGCATTGTGAGAAAAGTGCGAAAGTGTGACATCTTCATCGAAGATCTCGATTCTCCTTCAGAAACCAAACTTAAAAATCTAGAAATCATTAACGAGGTGAGAGAAAAAACTCAGTCAAAATCCTCAGTGTTGCCTTTATCGACAAACACATTAAAACGTCAAAGATATACCATAAGGGACCTAAACTTATATCCTCGATCTATCATGTACCATTATAATTTATTCATTCTTCCTAAAAATATAAAAACTAAGAAGCCGGTAAACTTAATTGTCCTGACTCCTTATTATAAACCTTTTCAATGAAGAAACGCCCAAAAAGAATTACGGCAGTCATAAAAAAGGAAGTCTCCTAAAACTACCGATATAAAATTTTATTTTAAAAGCTACTGGAATATTCGAAGGAAATATACCTGACTTTTACGAGGCCACTTTTTTCCGAAACCCCCTTTCCCGGCTCAATAATTTCATTAAAGAATGAAAACATGAATACAAATTCGGCCTTATGAAAAGGTTTCCGCAAACTTTGTAAGGAAAGTCCGTATATTTTTTTAAATTAAAAGTCCCTCAAAGGAGAAGACGTTTACACAAGAATATCGCGAGCGAAAATATGACTGGATGGTTTTATTGATGTCGCCTTTCCTGGGAATTTCGCGCAGACCGCGGAAAATGCAAATAAAATTACCGGTAGATAACGTTCAACACCACGTTGCAATGAAATCTCCCCTCGGAGGGGGCGAGGTTCAGGATCGCGGGGTTGTTGTGAATTTACATTTTTCATTTCGCCAATTTAGACGAGCGGATTCGGAATTTTTGTTCCGCCTACACGACAGTCGTCGGGAAAACGGTATTTTCCCTTCCCTTATTCTCTTGTCACTTGGAGGAATCCGATTGTTTGGCTGTTGTTACTGAGTAGAACGAAAGGAGCGAACAAGTTTAAATATAAAAGATTTTTCCTCACCACTGGTTCGCCTACAGAGACGAATTTAAATTGTTGGAAAAACGAGCTACTCTTTTAATGGTCAACAGGAATGTTCCCCTTCAATAATAAAACAGTGTTTCTCAAAGAACACATCTTCATTCTTCATCACTAGATGCACTCCTCAGCCCATTATAATTTTTTTCTAAATTGCATTTCGCGCGTTTTTTTAATACTTATAATAATAATAATTTTCTAATCCTTACAATACTCCAAACTAGGAGTATCCCGCAAACTAATTATCCTTAGCTTCTTTTATTTAAACTATCTGTCAGTCCCTAAACTTGGAAATGCAGATAAATTGTTCTTCATATGAATAGAATTGTTAATCCTTTATCCACTTAATTTTTAATTGTTTTTTTTGCCACCGAACCTGAACCAAACTGATTAAAATACAACTTTTTCAAATTGCCGCAAGAAAATTCGTAAATGCTTAACAGTAAATGAACAAAACTATGAACGTTTATCTCGAGAAACAATTTCAACAACTTTGTTTTCTGAGCTTTCGGAGAATAAATCTCCCTCCTTTCTCAAAGATAATGTTACCTCAAAGTGAAATGACAGAAGTTTCCTGGCAATTTGAAAAAGTTGTCTTTTAATCCCAGTTTGGTTCAGGTTCTGTGGCGAAAAACCCAATTAAAAATTAAACGGTTCTGTTTGCGCCACAAAGAAATTTCCGACAATATGTTAATCCTTTATTTTCGTCCGATAAACATCCTCAACACCAGAGTGCCCCACTTCGAGATATAAATTAATGACGCACCCCACACGTCAATACGCTTTGTTAATCTCTGTTTCCGCAACTTTCCTCAATTGAATACGTATCAACCATGATGGGAAGATTCACACAACTACCGGGCCTGCAGCTGACAGGATAGTTATTCGAGGACCCCCGTCGAACGAGGACATCGATCATCTGCTTAAGAGCATCATCCGGGAGGCTCAAGACAGATTATGCAAATTTACAAGAAACTTATAATTACTGCTCTGGAGTCAATACCTTCTTACTTTGATTTATGGGCCTGGCGTATAGAGCTTATGATGCATATACTCCAAGTACTTCGAGGTTGAGGTCAATTATACACCTATACGTTGCAAGGGTGGTTCATACAGAATTTTTGAAGGATAAGTTATATAAGACTGTCGAACTGCTATTACTAGGGTTCTTAATCACGTTGCAGAATCGTATATAGTTTTACTTTGACTAATTTTCCTATTGGACTCAAATTAATTACTATTTTCTTCCGTGTGAGATGAATGTACTTAAAGTAACTACAGAATCTGAAATGTGGTCAAGATTTGCGAAATTAAGTTGTAAACCGAAATTTTTAAATATATACGATAGAAAATTAGATTTTGAGCAAAAAAGTTCATGTGAATATGGGTCCGGAAATACGATATAAAAAATAACAGGGTGTTAAAGTTTATTTTTTAAACGGTTTTTTAATAACATCTCAAAAACGACGATGTATTGACTTAAAATTTGGAACACATTACGCAGGTGTAAAATGGAATAAATTGAAGCTACCAGCGTTTGGTTGACATAACCAGTGGCGTACGAGAAAGTAGGATGCGCCCCTTTTACAAAAAATAATTTCTACGCCCATGGGTTTTTGGTAAATTTGTCAGCATTTTTTAATTTAAATTTGAAAATTGTGAAAATTGGTTTATACGCACACTTAATCGAATGTCGAATATAGTTAATCCAGAATTGTTATTTTTGAAATAATAAAAAATACTAAACTAGTAAACTAATGGTTTTATTTTATGAAACCAAATAAAAAGTACTTAACATTTCCAATTTAATTTAACTTGGCAGGTACCTAATGCCATAGCGATTATCTTAAAAATGACAATAACAAAATATTGTACTATTAGCATAAATGCTCAGTGAACACCTAGTATTAACACCTACTTCTCACAACAGACAACACAATATTCTTCACAATTTCATCTTTTCAACTTTTCAGCTACTGCTTATTTCAAGTATTGTATTTTTTTAATATTACACGATTTGTGGAGCTGTTGAATAAATTTTTCTGTTTAGGTACCCTCATTGCACAATTATTCTTTCCATGGGTAACTAAATTTTATAAATATGCCCGGTAGTTATACAAGGTACTCGGGGGAATACCCTCTATAACTTGGAAGTTGTGTACCAAAGGTTTTGAACTACAGCCAATTTGATGGCATCCATTTTATTCTTACAAAATGGTTTTGTGATTTTTGGGGGTCTTCTTTCAATAACAGTAGGCCATGGAAGAGGACTATTTAAAAAAATATAATACACCTTTGTGTGGGTAGACAGAGCAGGTAATGCAATCCATTACCTACTCAACCTGTCAGTTACCGAAAATAGTTTGTCCCACAAGCCGTTAAACTACATTTTGTTGTGTATTTAGGGACGTTAATTATCATCTCCTTGCAAATAAATATGTTTCTTTTTATCTCGTTAAAACAGCAGATTTAGTTTTTTTCATGTAGGTATAAAGCAGAAGCAGATATGTTGTCATAACTTATTTTCTAAAATTCACATCTTTACGAGTAACGTCTGTGTCGTCAACAACAATAGGTCTGAATATGCATTTCAGATCCTTTCTTCACTTTACATTTTAGACTGGAATGTTGTAGTAGTGTTTCCAGATATGCCATGAATATTCGAACAAAGGAAAACATTCCTATATTTGCAGCGAGTGAACCTTAATAATTCAAATGTGTCGGCCCTAATATTCTCAACATATGCCGGAATTTATGCGATACCTTTCATCCTTTAAATTTATGTTCCTTGGAACGTACGCGATTTGAAATTGTGCCAGGAGTGCGCGAGCCGGTTTGGTAAAATGGGCCAAACTATCAACCTAGCAGTTTTTGGCAATTTTTTTAGATTTCCCATGTTTATTCCAATAATTTACTCTGTACTTTTTAGACTTAGTTTGTTTATAGTGTAGGGGGACGTTTTGATATACCTATTCAATTTTTGACCCGTTTAAAGTTCCAAAAATTCACTATTTTGAGATGGCACAGAGAAAAACACAGTGGCACACCAACACTTTTAGTGGTCCTGTTGACCATTCAACTATTTTGAAGGGATTCCATAGCATACTTGACATGCCAGTTACCTTTAAAATTATTATTTCGTTCAATTTTGACAACCTGCAGAACATAACTCCCTGTATATTGTTCAAATTTGGGGTGTTCTAGTATTATCAATCTTTAGATGCAGGTCTGACAACATTATATTTTTTTCTTTTAAATACTATACATATTTAGTTTTTTTCTATATGAATTTTTAATTTGTTACTAAACAACCAGTGTAAGTTCTGCTTCAAATCAGCCATTTATTGTGTGAGAAAGGTTATTTTAATTATCTCCGATGTATAACATTATTGCATCGTCAGCAAAAGTAAAATACCTAGATTATACATTTGACTTTTGTAAACTGCACATAAAGATAATAGAAAATTGACGCGATGGTGTCAGATTTTAAATAAAAAAATCGCTAAATGCATCAATCATAGCCGGCCCTGGATTTTCATTTTGAGAATGTTAGGAAGGTCAAAAGAAGCGGTTTTTGAAGGCTTTCAAACAAAAAATTTCAGGCGATTATCTCAAAAAAATAATGATTTTATTGATTTGAATAGGTTTAAAATTAGACACCATATATGTTCATTAAAACTAACAACACAACAGAATTTTTTGATGTAATGGGTAAAAAATGATGAAAACTACATCAAAAGATAAAATATAGACTAAGTATATTTTCACAATGAACAGGGTACCCAGGGTGGTAAAATTGCGTCTGAAAATTCCGCCAATCTAATCTAACGATCATAGAACGGCAAGTCGAATTTCCAAACTTAAAAGCCTAAAGAGCCTAAATCTTAAATGCCCACTTTAGAGGAATATTTATTTCATATCATTTGTTTGTTGCGTACTTTTTGGTGCTGCATAAAAAATAAATAACTTTTGTTAATGAACTTTTTCCGAAACGTTTACGAGAAAACGTTGTCACCAGAATGAAGAAAATGCGAGAAGACCGAAGTACCTAATCCGATTATTATGATATTTCTTGACAGGGTGTACTTCTCAATTCACAACAACTTACAATACAATTTTTCGATTTTCGATATCGTATATGAAAAGTCACTAAAACAAAAATAAAAGACAAAATAATTCGTGAGTTCTATTAGAAAGGGATTCCAAAGAACTTTATTTTGAGGCTAAAACTATCAAAATCGACCAAACTAATTTTAAAACACGGGCATGGGGAATTTCAAGTTGGGGGCCCGCTGTATATTTTTAATTTAATTTTTTTTTAGGTGTCCCAGAAATAAGTGCCAAAATTTTAACCACGTATCTAACTCATTAAATATATATAAATATATATAAATAATATTTTTAAAATTTTAATGTGTTTTTGGTACCCACCAGTGAAGCATAATTCGAAACTGTATTGACTAAGTAATAACATACGTAATAATAAAAAAACACAAATAATAATAAGGTTTATTTAATTTTTAATTAAGTTTTCCGCCACAGGAACTATTAAATAATTTCTAGGGCTTTGTCAGAGGTTGACATCAATTTTGTCATTGAATTTCAAGCGGACTGTAAAGAAAATACGTACTTCGTCAAGTACTCGCTTATCACCCACTCACTGTCCAATCAAATTGATTTTCGTACGTATAGGTTATGAACAATCCAAGCGACAAGCTTTTTGCATTAAAAGACTGGTGGCAAATTGGCATTGAATTACCTTAACAAAAACTGAAACTTATTTTATTCGTTTTAGTACATGGCTTAAATAAAAGCTTGTTTTTCAAAAGGTTTTTTAATTTTTTAAGCTAAAAACATTTGATACATTGTGCGGACAAGCCACTAGTGCTAGTGTCAGAATAATTTGTTAACACTTGCAACACTGCGATCGAACCAGTATATGCCGCGATAGGGAAAAATCCCTTATCTTCAAGTGCTTGCACGAGAGGAACAAATGTGCGATGTGCGCCTATTTGGGATGACTCAGTTAGGAAAAATCGTTCTGTATACTACTTAATAGCATAAGGACATCATACTAGTGAATTGTCGAATGACCGGTAGGAGGCTATCAAATTATACGAAGATAGTGAACCATCGGCTTCCAGGCGTTAATTCGGTGCGTTATCCACAATCAACTCGTTAGCGTTATTTTAATGGGAGAAAATGCCGGATAAAAAATGAGTTTTCGCAATAGTTATTTATGTACCAAGGCACTGAAGTTCAACTTTTTATGACTCATGTGGAATTTAGTTGCCGAGGCCTCTGGCCGAGGCAAATAAACCACATAAGTCATAAAAAGAACTTCAGTGCCGAGGTACATATTATTTTTTTTAAAATCGGAAAAGATGTTTTATTATGCAAAATAATAATCATAAGACATCACCCGTCCATGAACCGACTGCGCGCAGCGTTGCTTGTAGTCCAAGAGCCAGCGACAAAAAAGTGCAAGAGTTTTGGAAAGGCTGATACTTTCAGATAAGACAGTATTCTGGTCATGGACAGCGACGGTGCAGTCAGCAAGCCAGGTAGCGGGACACCTGGCGCTGGCGCGCTTGGAAAGGTGTAATTTTAATTAGTACCTCCAAAGTGTTTTGGAAAAGCTAAAAATTCGTAAATAGACAGTCGATACAATACAAAACCCGAGACAAATGGTCAGACAGCTGTCTAATCGAACGCGTGAAGTCAGCATTGCTCAAAACGTGTCGAAAAAATAATGTTCCTGCAAATGGTTTGGAAAAGCTGAAATTCGGGTATATATTAATACAGTTAGTCCTATACACGAAACAAATAATCAGACATCGATTTGATAGAACCCGCAGTCAGCAGCCAATAGAAGGCAAGAGAACGACCGCGTGCGCTTCACGGTAATGAGGGGTTCATGGGTGATGAAATTCACTTTTATTTGCTTATTTTACAGCTGAATGAAATCTCGATAATTTTGCAGCTCCATACCGTAAAAAATAAAAAAATAAACATTTATTTATTAATGAACGGTAAATTTCACATTTTGTGAAATTGGCGCCAAGAATGCTGAAGAAGCCTAGCAATAAATTAATATATTTAAAGTTTTTAAGATGTCTGCTATCGTATACATAAAGCTAGGTTTCCCTTTTAGCCTTGGGAACGAGCGTTCATGCGCCGCCTATTGCCTATTACATTCCCTGAGATTTGGGAGAACAAAGCGGCAGATTCCGCACAGTGGGCCGATCATATACAATAATGGGGCCGATGCATCATGCTTGCCGCCAGAAGCGTATATACCGGCATCAGTAGGCAAAAATCACTTGTGGATATACGTTCGTCCGTGCCACGTGGCGAAAAAACCATGGAGAAATCGATTGTCTGAAGAAGGGGGTTACTATATTGAAATTTGCAAAGTGCCAATCAGTTTTGAAAATTCGTTAAGACAATAATTTATCGTTT
Source organism: Pseudeuparius sepicola (assembly GCA_963920635.1). Taxonomy (NCBI): domain Eukaryota; kingdom Metazoa; phylum Arthropoda; class Insecta; order Coleoptera; family Anthribidae; genus Pseudeuparius; species Pseudeuparius sepicola. Next base: position 107,406,899 of record OY987298.1, read on the forward strand.
AACAATGTTGTTTTGCCGTTGATTCCGAACAATTATAACCTTGAATATTGGCACGGATGAACGTATTTCCACAAGTGATTTTTGCCTACTGATGCCTGTATATAAGCTTCTGGCGGCAAGGATGACGCATCTGCCGCTTTGTTCTCCAAAATCTAAGGAAATATAATAGGCGACGCCGGCGCCTGAACGCTCGTTCCCAAGGCTAAAAGGGAAACCTAGCTTTATATATACGATAGCAGACATCTTAAAAATTTGAAATAGGTATATTAATTTATTGCTAGGCTTCTTCAGCATTCTTGGCGCCAATTTCACAAAATGAGAAATTTACCGTTCATTAATAAATAAATGTTTTTTTTTTATTTTTTACGGTATGGAGCTGCAAAATTATCGAGATTTCATTCAGCTGTAAAATAAGTAAATAAAAGTGCATTTCATCACCCATGAACCCCTCATTACCGTGAAGCGCACGCGGTCGTTCTCTTACCTTCTATTGGCTGCTGACTGATCGGGTTCTATCAAATCGATGTCTGACTATTTGTTTCATGTATAGGACTAACTGTATTAATATATACCCGAATTTCAGCTGTTCCAAATCATTTGCAGGAACATTATTTTTTCGATACGTTTCGAACAATGCTGACTTCACGCGTTCGATTAGACAGCTGTCTGACCATTTGTCTCGGGTTTTGTATTGTATCGACTGTCTATTTACGAATTTTTAGCTTTTCCAAAACACTTTGGAGGTACTAATTAAAATTACACGTTTCCAAGCGCACCAGCGCCAGGTGTTCCGCTACCTGGCTTGCTGACTGTACCGTCGCTGTCCATGACCAAAATACTGTCTTATCTGAAAGTATCAGCCTTTCCAAAACTCTTGCACTTTTTTGTCGCTGGCTCTCCGACTATTGACTTTAACAATCGCTCTACCTAGGTCAAGAATGACGAAGCACGAGGCTTCCCAAGAAAAACTCCAAACTGCTGCCTGTCGTGCAGCCTCGATGAAAAATAGATTGATATTAAAATCTACTAAGATATTTATACTGAAAGATTGCGCTGCTATAGGTAACAATTTTGGAATGCGTATGGAAAGTTAAATGGCCCTTAATTGGCCGGGTTTTGAATATTTGATCACTTTTGGCTGACGGTGTCTCCGCGTCTGACATGTGATGTTTACATCTCGTCAAGGCCTAATTATTAAAAAAATCGTACAATAATGGGCTATACTCCAGTGCCGATTTCTGAGCTTTTAATGACGATTTTGAGACACTTCATTGCTAATTTGAAGAAAAAGTATATTATTTGAAAAAGCTGTCACTTTATATGCCTATTTTCTATCGCAGAACGCTAATCTTATCCGACCTTCTTCTGTGTGTCCACCCTAGGAATACGAATAAGTGTCCGTTTGAAAAGTTTCGTCCTGCCGTCCTCCTTGAAGTTTGACCTGGAAGATACGCCGTCGATATTGGCCCCCGGCTGCTATCGGAAAATGTTCCGAATTGGAAAGATACACAGGCGCGGGCGAACTTACACAATATCCTGGGGTAGGTGGACCCCCCGGGGTCGTAGTGGTTTACGAACAGAACACAGGTGGACACGAATTAAAATGTATATATAAGCATTGTTGTAACAGCTACCTGAAACTTCTGAGGTACACTATGCCCAAGTTAAGATAATAGTTTGGGTTTACTTGGAATAGTTATCAAAACGAACATAGGAAATTAAATAAAAATTCGATGTAGCACCTAGAATGTTCGCAAGAATTAAAATTCTGTTTAAACGCTACAAAAAGTAAATAAGTGAAGCACAAAAAATACATCCTTTTTCTCCTTTAAAGTGCAAGGCAGTTGGGATTAGGGTAAATTTATATTATATCTTCACCAATGTGTCGGCTGATATACAGCCATCTTCAGGGTTCAATATATCTTTCACGTTCCAACATTAAATGGCAATAATATACAGGATTTAAATAGATAACAAACAAAACTGATGCGGCACATGAGTTTTATTAATATATTGGTACTGCGAAACAAGCGGAAACGTTGGTGAAAAGATAATATAATTTTACGCAAATTTTTTATGGCCCCTAATCCCAACTACCTATCTTGCACTTTAAAGGAGAAAAAGAATGAAACAAAATTTTTGGGCCACGAAACAAATTTTAACTTATAAAAAAAATGCAAACAATAATTTCTGTAGAAAAAAATGGGAAAAATTACCTGCATTCGTTTGAATTCGCGGAACGCTCTCATTAGCTTGACGTCACTATGCCGCAATTGATAAGTGCGAGCGTCCATGGAGTCCTTTATGCATATTACCACAGTATAAACTTAATTATATAAATAGACTATACAGGGTGATTCAATTGCCAATACTCTTGGGACCAGTAAAATATCGAAAAATATTGCCGCTTTGTTATAAGTATGCACTTTTTCTTTTGTAGGCCCTGTAAGAAAGATACAAGATTTTGATTCCCATTAGGTATATTGGGTTTACTGAATATTATATTACAAACTAGTTGAGATATTTAAATCACATTTGGTGGTACATTGGTTGGCATCAAACCTGTTAATATTCAAACACGTCAAACAACCAGTGGCGGAGAAGTGGGTAACTACTAATAACAATAAATATACAGTGTGTCCCCGGATAGGCAAATTTCGAGTTGAAATTTGAGGTTCTATGGTTTAGGCTTGCTTACTTTTAAACTAATTTGTGACACAATTTCAGTTCTGTAGAACCTCGTATGCCTTGGAAATTTTGAAAAAACTAATTTTCCACAAAAAATAGACTTTTTGTAAGTTTTCCAACAAAATGTTATTATAGAAACCTGTTCAGTATGAAAAACAGTCTAGGTTTGAGAAATTTCAGAAGTTAAGGCTTACTTTGAATTTTTTTGCCCTTTTCTGTAACATTCACGTCGAAATATTATGAAGAAAACTTCTTCATGATGACAAACTGGGTACGTGTAGAGAGTTTCAAAAGCCTATGATTAGTTTATTTTTTTTGCCAATAAAATTAAAAAAGGCCTAGGCATTTGAAAATTTTCATACCTCTCCAGTTTCTCACCTAACAAGTTTTTTTTAATAAGGGCTATAGAAAGGGCACTTAAAAAAGTGGGAAAACCAGCCAAAAAATCAAAGTAGGCCTAAACTTCTGAAGTTTTGCAAAGCTACTCGATTATTAATTCTGAAAACTGGATTAATGCCATATCATTACGTTGTTTTACACATGACTTAACTTGAGCCGCATTTAAGCAACTAATTCAAAATTCCAATCAATGCCTACTCCGGATTTATTTCGAAATGAGATTCGGATCCATCCGCATCTCTCCCTTCCGCCTTCGTAACGCCATTACCGCCCTTGGAAACTTTAGGGGTTGTTTAGCATTTTTATTCCGCCGTGAATTTTCCGATTGGGGCAAACTGGACGCGACCTAACTTAAGGGAAACTGACACTTCACGGGGATCGGGCTCTATAAAAATTCTGATTCGGGCGTTCGGAGGTTCGATCCTCGGAATAGCGGGATTACGCAAATTTGATTTGCGCAGTGCCTCCTGGCTTGACCTGAATACATGGAATCACGGCTTGCATGGACCGTGAAGCGTCTAATAGTTTAGAATCCGGACTGAAGTGGAAAATCGGATGAATTTGGGTTGTTTCTCTTTTGCGGGAATCGATTTAAGAAAGGAATGGTTGGCAATGAAGGTTGGAATAGAGACTTGAGTCGACGGTTTCTACTATTAATAAAATAAAATAATACGTTATTTAACTAGTAGCATAAATCATACCCATTATCCACCAATGTCAATGTCGTACATACAAGATTTTATGTACAACTTGTAGATAAAACTTTATATAAATTATAACTCATTCGTACATAAATTCTTGTACGCCACGCGCACAAGTTATACTATTGCCTTCGCTTGCAAGCTCGCTCGACAATAAACCGACTCGTCCATATAAAGTCTTAGTTTATCTACTGGTGAGGTAATGGCAAAGCATCACGGGAGGCCCACTTTCCGCTAAGCCTAAATCCCAGGAGACCCACCTTCCGTTACACCTCTCTCTCGCCAGGCCCACGTTTGATATGGCAACACTGTGTTTTAGCAGTGGGATTTAGGCTTCGCAGAATGTGGGCCTCCCGTGATGCTTCGTGGCGGAAGGTGGGCCTCCTGGGATTTAGGCTTCGCGGAAAGTGGGCCTCCCGTGTTGCTTCGTGGCGGATGCGGTGTTGCAAAAGTGGGCCTGTCGAGAAGTGTGCCTGGCGAGAATTGGGATTGCTGGCATTTAGATGTCGTGGTAGGTGGGCGTCGCGTAGCTCACTCGGTAATGGCATCTTGTGCTAATCTAAGAACGTGTTTCCGCTAGACCATTAATTTAATTTAATAATTGAACGTACAGCGCAGGACGAAAATCACCCATTTGAGGTCTATAAATCGTAATATTTAAGATATTTTCATTCTTCTCGCAGGACTGACAGTATTAAAACAAAATTCGTTATTAAGCTTCCAGCGCAACTTTTGCTCGGGACTGCATGTATCTCAAACCACTGAAAAGTTATGATCTGTCGAATATCGAGTATTTTAGTCATAAACATTTAGGGTTTCATCAAGTCAAGTAGCTTGACATTTTAACAAATTACTTTACTTGACTTGAAAATCAAGCTTTTGACAAATTAAATATTTGACTTGACTTGATATTGGAAAATTACTACTTGACTTGAACTTGACTTGATTTCAAGTCAAGTCAAGTAGCTTGAATATCAAGTCAAGCCATGAATCTCTAAAACTGGCAATAAAATAAAATTTACTTTTACTTGTGAACATGTTTATTTATTATTAAAAAATAATAACCAAATTTCCGAGAAAAATGTTTATGTATTAAGAAGAAAAAAGTGCTTTGAACGGTGTTAACGTGAAACAAAAAGAAGTTTTTGTTGTCTATGTTACACAGACACAGACAAATAAATAGAAGTTTTTGTTGTTACACAGACTATACACATAGTTTTGGTACGGACTTAAAATATTTTATTTTTGTTCTTTCCTAGTTTTGCAATAAAGTGTACAATGCAAAGGTTTATTATTATTATTTACCTAACTGTCCTTACTGATAATAAAATTTGAAATCGATAAAAAATCAAGAAATCAAGTATCTTCAAGAAAAACTTGATTTTTCAATTACTTTAGAAATAAATACTTGACTTGACTTGATATTGGAGAATTACTACTTGACTTGAACTTGACTTGATTTCAAGTCAAGTCAAGTCAAGTAGCTTGAATATCAAGTCAAGCCATGAATCTCTACAAACATTATACCGATCAGCGGCGGTCCGCGAGATGTTAGGAATGATTTAAGAAATGTTAAATCTAAAAATTGCTCCCTAGTGCTTTGGGATGTTGACAGAAAAGTGGTAAAAATTTCAATTGATGACATACGAGTGGAAGACACTGAGCCAGGTAAGTTTTTGATTACCTAAGTAATGAATATTTTTAGTTGGAATTATGAGTTTCAGTACTAGGTACAGATCATACAAAATTTGAAGGCGGAGAATTCTAGGAAGTGGTTTGTAAATAATACCCAGAAAACCCACCTGCACTGGCTCACTTCACACAGCAGCGTAACAACAATTGGAAAATACTGTGTTATGTTATCAAAACCGAAGACGAGTACTTACAAAATGAAATTAATATAGACATTATCACAGAACAGCTAATTATTGCTAATTCCGAAAGTGACTCCTCCGATGACGATGTTAGTGAATATGCATCGGATTGACAAATATTACCTATTGTACTTGTAAATTATTATACTTAATAGTTGTGTAAGATAATAAATATATTATTTATTGCTAATAATTATTTAAATTACTTTTGAATAAAATTCATCACTCGTAATTTATTTCTGTGCAATTACTTTCCAAGCACGCCACTGAAATCTGTATTAATATTTACGATTTCCTACAAATCCATTCTAGAAATGCTCCGCCTTCAAATTTTGTATGATCTGTATATTGTGTTCATTTTATAGGTTACTGGACGAAACTAGTCTCGTCTTATGTATGTATATACAAAACTTTATTGTTTTCATGTTATTTTAATCAATTTCTATAGTGGGAAACTACTTTCTTAATATTTTTGTATTTATTTTATAAGCCAACGATACTCTTGTTTTATTTCTTTAATGAAGGCTTTTATTTGTATTGTGTGCCACTGGATTCCCTTCAATAAACTTATGAGATGTTCTGCAACGGTACTGCCAGCAGGACTCTGTCGTCCTCCCTGAAGGACAAATACAAATGTGGAACTAATAAGTTCTTCCAGTAGGACCTAGGCGCCTGCACAAAAGTACTTCCCGAAGAGCTTCCAGCAGGACAACTTATACATTATCTATCATTAAAATACATATAATACCAGGGAGTTTTGACAAAAGTCGAAAGTACAAAATAATTAGTCAGTTGCTCAATCACTATGCTGAATAAGAATATCAGCATCCTGGATCTCCTGTATACAGTGTCCGCCGAAATTTCTGCACCATGTGGGAAATTATTTATTTTTTCAAAAATGGGAGATTCCCAAGCAGCCCCCAAAAGTACGCTTCCCCTTAGTACACGAATAGAGCTTGGAATAATAACTATACAGAATTTGAAAAGTTTAATAAAATTGAAATGCCGCAATAATTATTAACAGTTGTTGTTGCAAAATAGTTTGAAAATTACAGTGTCATTTACTTGTTAACTTGTTTTTTTTTCTGGATCTTTCGACATCACAAACTGTGTAGTGGGAACTCGACTGTATATCGGATGGCTCATTTAAAAATGAAATTTCCGTGGGTCCATAATAATATTAATATTTGTAAAGAAAAAAAACTTGGAAGGGAGCTCAAACATTTTCGGTCCAGTGCCGTAGCTAGGCTTGGTCGATGTGGGAGGGAGGGGGGGTTCGTGATCAAAAATTGCGCCACAGGCAATATTTAAACACTAATTTTACAATGTATCTATATCAACAAAGTCGATATAGATCTTATTTGAACATTCTAACATTCTAGAATTTTGTTGGTTAGAGAAACCAAACGTAGTTTTTAATGGGAGCACCCTATATATTTTCAGTTTCCTGAAATCTACTCGTAATTGCGGTTAAAACGATATAACCGCATTATCTCTTTTACCGTTTTTGAAGTATTTAACTTTTTTAGTAAATCGATTTAACTCGGATATGTGGACACTATAATAAAGATAAAATGATAAATGTAATAAAAAAAGGTTTGATGTAACCAACTTCACATTACAATTCTAGAATGTTAGGTGCCATTTTAGATATTACTGAAATTCGTACAAAAAATTTCTATTTTTATTTTGAGAATTTTAAAAATATCTAAATATTTTTATTTTGAGAATTTCAGTTGTGAAAAAACATTTCTTGTTAACGCATCGATTGTCTATCTTTATCACGCGATCTACAAATAATTCAAATTAGATTTAGTGACGAGTAGATTACAAATAACTGAAAATATATAGGGTGTTCCCATTATAAACCTATATTTGCTTTGTCCATCTTTTAAGAAATCCCCTGTATATTCATAGCGTAGAACACAAAAAAAATATTTTTATTATGCTGCAAATTTTGTATCTCAAAAACTTAAAGAGTTAAGTGTGGTGGGAATGTTCTTTTGAACACCCTGTCGATCTAGCGCCCAATATCACTTAAAGGAAAAAATTCAGAGAGTTAAAAAATAGTCTAAAATCGTCCTGAAATTTTTCAATGGAAAAGTTTCTTTATGAAAAAAATCAAGTTTAATAAAAATAGTGCAGTATTTTCCTCTCGTTTATAAACAACCTCGTAAACAACGTTTAAAAACGATTGCTATATGGTGCAGATTTTTTGAAGACACTATATAAGCAATTTTTCCGCATAAGACTGCACGCATGGACACTTAATAAAAAAAATATTTTCCCTCTCGCACGCCGCACGATAGAAACAGGATCTCGATGGCTACACTGGATCCGGCAGAGCCCACGGATACGGCGGCTTATGGGAGAAATATCGGCCGTTAGTGTCGTCTCCGCGTCGGAGAGGTTCACGATATTGCGGATGCGTCAAAATGATTAAGATAAATTCGCCCGGCTGGGGCGCCTAACTGCCAATTCTTGAGATATTATGCAGTAGATCCGTGTTGGAGCGTAAAGCGATGCGGGGGTCGATCTGGACCGACGGCCGCTCTTTGGCGAATTGCGGATTTGGATCTGATCTTGGTATATGCTGGGGCCTGTTGTTTTTCGTTTCAGTTAAGCCTGCTGGATATAGCAAGGCTATTGATGCCACTTCGCGTGAGAACTGACAGCCATTTAAGCCAATCCTTTTACGCATGACGCAGACAAATAGGTGTATTGTCTATACAACGTACGGTAATTCCACCTGTAGGTACAGTGTACATTAACACTGCTTTTGGTTCTACTGCACGCGGCAAGGCACAGGGAACAAATGGAATTCGCCGCCTTAACCCTATATTGGCAGTTTGTAACGTAGAGTTCAAAAATTTTATTTTCATTTTTTTTTAAATCAGTTTTCATATTGCGTTGTTGATTCATTTTTGGACTATTTTAAATACAAGTTTTTTATGCTGTTTAGTTGTCGAAGATTCACCATGTTGCTGCATCTTATCCTAAAGGAAATTATGAAAATAGTTTGAAAATTATGATATTTTAACCAATGAAACACATGTAGGACTCTGTAGGGTATAAGTGGTAGAGCAGAGGGAGGCTATTTTTTAGCCCTTCCAATTGAACTTAGCCCTAATGTGTAAAATATTTATATATCACTTCTTGATTTTACCCAATAAAGGCATATTATTATTATTATTATTTACAGGAATTTTAGGAAGATGAAAAATCAGAACATTTTAGGAGATACACTACATGCAACGTTTAGAAGTTTGTTATTTTTACGTTTCCAAAAGAAGCCATACTTTGGGAATGGTTGACTACATTAGCTAGATAAACCGGGTATCCCAGAATATGTGGGCAATCTCCCGGATTTATACAGGGGACGTTAAAATAACATGACAAGTTCCTATAAAAAAATTTCCCAGAGGCCCCCCCACGGAGATACAGGGTGTTGAAGTGTTTTCTTGAAATTAAATTATGGCAATATCTCCCAAAATAATCAAGCTGCTGAACTGAAATTTGGCACTGCTGTATTTTAGGCGATGGAGAATAAGCTGAAGGCATCAATTTTTACGTATCTCACAGAGGGCGCCACTTGCACTATTTTTGGATCGTGCTATAGCTCGTAACTTTTTTGAGGTTATCTTTTTGGTCTTGCAGGTCATTTTAGTACATATTTTCATTCTGCAACAAAGAGGTGGGTATTCTTGTTTCATAACGATAAAATCAACCGTTTGCGTTCAAATTGGTAAAACGTTCCTCAAAACACCTGTTAACTTCAACATTCGAAACATAAAATCTTTACCTACCGCTTTCAAACGTTACCGACCGACTGTATCATTTAAACTTAGAAAAAATCCCTATGGACAATGTACCAAAAATTTGGACACCCTATTTCAAGAAAACCAGTGTTTTGTAGAATGTCCATTTGGTAATTTTGTCTTCATTTTGGCTAACTATGCGATCTCTTAAATGATTTTTTTTGTAAATTTAGTCCACGTAACAAAAAATATATTTTGTCCCATTTTTACGAAACGCCCTGTATAACTGCAAATCTACCTTTCTAAAGCCCGATACTTACCTTGCAACTTTTATATAAAACTTTTTTTTTCTATCTGTAAAAATTAGGGAAATAATAAGGGGTCACACTTTTCGCGTGAAGACCCTGTACTTAGGATATAGAAATGGTCAATAAGGGAAGAAATATTGAAACGTGACGAATCGGTCACATCGACAAGAACACGCGTACAGAGTTATGATAATTTATAAAAAAGCAACAAATAAAATATCAAACAGAAAATCATTTTCTTTAACGCCATTTTGTATAAAATCTTATCTTTAAATTTATATAACAATTCTGTATATACCATTTTAAAATAACTGCTGCGGGGCCGCGGTGGCGTCGCTCGTACCGGCGCCGAGTTTTTAGACTGCCTGTTTTTCTGCTTTCGATCGACTTTGGTTCGAACCGATTCGAGGCAGGCGAATGCAAATTATGTGTTAAAAAAACACACCGCTATGGCCAAGAGCGCTGGACAAATGTGGGTTCGCGGTGTTGCTCCTAAATGGCTTTATCCGTGTGATTTACTAATAATTGTCCTACACTCACTGATGGGATTACTACGGTTTTCTAGGGCTTTCCGTAGTACTTGAGCGAATGCTATCCTAGTTCTATCGGGAAAAAAGTCGTCCCTAGCTGCAAATGGCAACGAAGACAAAATAATAGTAATTGCCCCCCTCCCCCGCACAATCATGTGGTTGCTTCTGGGGTACTCCTAGTTTGTAGTATTGTGAGGGTGAGAATTTTTGTTATTATTATTTATGGTTCAAAATGGCCACCAAATATTCCCCTGGTCGGACGTCTCTTTTGCCCAATAACACAGTAGGTCGCTATGGGTAGGTATATGGGTAATTCTTATAGTTGCAATTTAGTTGATAGTAAAAGATTATTTTGCTGCATAACGATGCTCTTGATATTTTTCGGTATTTATTAAAATTTTATGGATTTTTCATTATTTTTTTAACGATACCTATCTGAAAATAGACTTATTTTGCAGACAGTTAAAAATTAATCTGGTTTGAATTTTGAATAGGGCAAATACAGGTCAATAACTTGGTCTCGAATAAACCTACCCCGTATATTATGGTGACACCACACCCCGAAAAAGAATTTACGGGATCAAATCGCCATAGGGGCTAGGGCCCAGCTATTTCAATATAATTTAAATGGGAGGGGCCCTAAATTATAGCCCGGCGTGGCGCATGAAAGGAGATTGATTCAGAGGATCGGATTCCTTTGCCTCGCTGCAGCACAATGGGACGAGATCTCTTTATTCTTTCTTCCATGGGCTTCTCAACTTTTTGTGAATGTAGAAAGATGGCGAAAAACTGAGTTTCTCGCGGACAACGGTGGCGAACAATACGCAAAGGAAATTATCAGGCGGAATGATATATACGGACAATGCCCGGATAAGGCTTTTATAAGTTAAATGGAATGGTTATTATTGGCACAAAAATTAAAACTGTAGTTTTCTTTTTTTGTCTTTTGTAGAATATCCATTAGGAACAACATAAAAGAATGACTTAAGGTTCTATTTTTGGATTTCATTTGAAGACGATGCGTCGTTGGCGTGCCGTTTGCGCATGCCCAAGTACAGTTTACACTGAATGCTATTTAATAATTGACACGATTTGTTCAATGTAAATAGTACTTGGGCATGCGCAAAATGTATGCCATCTTTTTCCAGCTGTTTTATAACAATAACAATAAGTTTTTGACAATAATAGCCCTTTGGGCCGACCTAACAGGATGCCTATGATTTTCCAAAGAATTTTCTATTTCGAACTTCATTTTAGAACACATGGAATAAAATTATATCAAAACGCATGGTTTGCGAATAAATAAGGACCTACCTTTTCCATATGAGAACCCAGGATGACTCACACCTCATTATCGTGAGAATTCAACGCCTGCCAATATGAACCAATGAGATGATATGATTTTTGAAATATTAACCAATCAGGTGATGATTTCAGCGATTATTTCCCTCATACTGCTTGCATCCAATAAGATAGCTCCTTCCATAGAAATCCAACCAATGATATGCCTCTGCTAGCGATAATTTGCACTAGTGCAATTACCGGTAATTGCACTTGTGCAAATTATCACTTCGTTGCTTAGCAACCGCGAATCTGTTGGATACAAACACGTACCTACTTCTTAAAGTTTGTGTGTTTCACACTGTTCTAAATTATGCAGCTTATAAATTATGTTGCGGTATTATTAAGCATTATATCAATGAATTTATATAACTTTTACATTGCTAAATTCTTGTCCGTTTAAATTTATGACACATTCAGAAAATAAACCAACGCCGACAGGGTGTAGACTGTAGGTATAATCGCATTTGCCTTGGATACCGGATACCCAAACGTCATGTTTGTTTACCCGAACGCTACAGTTGAAGCTGTCAATAAACTCGTTCAAAATGAATCGTTTTGGAAATGTAAACATAGAAAAAATTAATACAGAAATTATTAAATCGTATTCGTGAAATAATCTCGACAAATACCACTCGTGCCGGAAATTTTTCTAGATAATTTTATTCTCAAGCCCTCTTTTGCCCATTAGCAAAACCACTCGTACGTATACCCATCATAATGTAATCTGAAAGGCCTACTGAGTAAAATCACATCCAAAAATCTGTCACTAATAATGTGCGATGCGCGCCTATTTGGGGTGAGACATTCAGGGAATCGCTCTGTATACGTCCTACGAGCCAGAAGACAATTAGGAAATATATTGGTGAATCTGTTACTTTTGCTATTTTGACAGCGGGTATTTTTACAAAATGTTCCAGTAAGTATCTCACCTTACTGAGTCCGAACGCGAAAACACAACTATTTGGCAGGAGGCCAACAAAAAATATGAAGATAGTTCCCATGCATTACTTCGGTGTTTTTTATCCATATGCAACTCCTTATCATTATTTATTGTGAACAAATGCCCAAGTTTTCGGAAAAATATTTGAAAACTTGTTAAGTTTGTTGTTTTGATATGTTAAATACGTAGTTAAAATTTTGGCACTTATTTCTGGTATACAATGCATGATATTGTAATTCTGAATTACCTGATTACTGTTTCACCCTTTCTTAGATTCGGTATTGGTATAAAGAATCTGCAATGTATGTATATATCAAAATTTACTGATTGGTCTTCTGGGTAGAACACAACCGGCGAGCTATCAGCAATTATTGATCTAAAAGTTTTTATTTGTCCTGATGATATTATCGGTCTAGGGCCACTTACATTTTTCTCTGATTTTCGGCCTCTTCGAATAGTTTCATTGAGTTGGCCGCCATTTTCTTTCAAAATCGTTTAATGCCTACTCACATTTTGCTAGGGCTTAAATTCTCACTGTTATACCCACCTTTTAGTGTATAGGGGTATCGCAGTATAACAACGATTAGCATAACAGGGATCGAGAACCATTTGTTCTCGACTCAGCAAAATATACAGGGTGATTAAATTTTATTCTTGGACACTTCAACAGGTGATAAAAAACAAAAAATAACCGCACACTCTTGTATAAACTATACATTTTAAGGCTTTATAAAAAAGTTACAGGGTGTTAAAATTGTAGAAAATAAAAAAAGTTGTAAAAAATATGTGCACTTCATTACCAAAATAGTTGAGATATTTAAGTCATATACCTATGGTACACGTTATAACGGCATGGTTTAGCATAAAACCTGTTAATATCAAACACCTCGAACAACCAGTGGCGGAGAAGTGGGTAATTATAGTACAATTAATTGTTTTCAGAAAAAAATGAATCACCTTGTATATAACAATAAAATGTACTCAGTGTCTTATGTAAATTTTTCATGGCAAACTTGATTTTTTGTATTATTTTGGGTATTTCTGAAAAATTATCTAAAAAATATGTTCCATAAGTAGAGATTCACGGCTTGACTTGATATTCAAGCTACTTGACTTGACTTGAAATCAAGTCAAGTTCAAGTCAAGTAGTAATTTTCCAATATCAAGTCAAGTCAAGTATTTAATTTGTCAAAAGTTTGATGTTCAAGTCAAGTCAAGTAATTTATTAAAATGTCAAGCTACTTGACTTGATGGAACCCTATCCATAAGTAAAACTTAAAGTAGAAATAATGTGCTTACTACTTTAAATAAAAGCACTTTTTAAATAAATAAATTTACCTATTTAAGGCTATAATTTTGAAGATACAGGGTCTAAAACATTTAAGGAAAATAAAATTAATGTTAAGCTCTATACCTTGAAAAGTAAAACCTTGAATGGGAAAGTTTATTGGGAAAAGTTACTGTGTATAAAGTAACACAAACACATTTTTTCTACTTTGAGTCTTACTTATGGGGCGAATTTTAAGTTAATTTTTCAGAAATACCCCGAAATAATACGAAAAAATCAAATTTGCTATGAAACCATGACGCACATGTGAAAAAATGCTAAGAGAAGGTTTTTGTTAATTAAAACTTACTTAAGAAATTGAATATTGCTATAGAAAGTGATTAATTTTTTTTTTCTAAAAACAACAATTATTGTTCTAATTACCCACTTTCCCGCCACTGGCTGTTTGATATTAATAGGTTTTACGCTAACCTATGTCGTTATATCGTGTACCAAATTAATATGACTTAAATACCTCAACTAGGTTGTTAAATATTCAATAAAATCCACATATTTTTTCCAACTTTAGCGCCGTGTAACTTTTTTATAAGGCCTTAAAAATATATAGTTTATAGAAGAAAGTGCAGTTATTTTTTGGTATTCTATCACCTGATGAAGAGTCCCAGAATAAATCTGAATCACCCTGTATATCGCCAGTTACAGGCTTACTCAAGGTCATTCAGTGTCAAGGGCACAGGATCGAATTTAATAAATGGACGTATGAGAACAACCCTAGAGAAATCTTAAAAAATAGAAACAAATCGAAACAAATATGAGCAAAGTTAATTGAATTCATTGTACGACTTTTTGCAGCACAACGCGTCGTATACAGGGTGGCCCACCCCGAACTGCATCGATCTATGGGTATATGGAAAACTGAAAGTAGGAAAAATCTGAAAATTTGGCACCTCACCAATGCCGATGGGCGCTGCTCAACTAAAATATTTTGGTGAATCTGGCACTTCCGGTTATACCGGAAGTCGATATCAACTCTCTTATCTCAAGTGGAACACCCTGTATATTATTGCATTTTTGGATTCTAGGCATCATTTTGGAACAAAAACATGCAACATGTTCTATGTCTAAATTCAACCGTTTTTGAGATATTTGCATTTTTACGAAAAAAATACAGGTGCAGACCTAAAGTTCAAAGAAATTCATGGCTGAAGAACCTTAGAGACTGGTTTGGATGCAGTAATAATGAACTATTTAGAGCTGCGGTTTCAAAAGTAAGAATTTCGTCTTCTTCCTATAGATCTCTTGCCTTGGATTTTTCCCTGCATAATTATTTTTAGCATTTGATATTTTTCTCCCCTCATGACATGTCCCATGTAGCATTATTGTTGACAACAATTTATAAACCAAGTGACATATCCTTAGCCTCGATTGTCTTTTCAACGTCCACGGCTAATATGATTTTCCAAGCGTTAAGCAAATCCGGCATTTTATGGGCGAAAAGTGGGTTTTTCGTAAATTAATCGAAAATTACTGCATTTAGGTATAGGAAACCTTACACAAAGTTGTCATCATTTTTAGTGGTGAATAAGATCGCATTAAAAAAATGGGGGTTTCCATTTGAAAATTTCGATATTTTAGCACATTTTGAATGTAATTTTTATTCATATTTTGGTATAAGAACGGATTTATTTCTCAGCAGAGATCACTAGGTGAGGGCTTTTGTTACAGGATGCCAAAAATTCGTTTTGAAATTTCGAGGTTTCCTCGTACAAATTGCTAATTGACTTTAGGTCTGCACCTGTAATTTTTTTCGGAAAAATGCAAATATCTCAAAAACGGTTGGATTTAGGCATAGAATATGTTGCATGCTTTTGTTCCAAAATGATGCCTAGAATCCAAAAATGCAATAATTTGAGATAAGAAAGTTGATATCTATTACTTCCGGTATAACAGATTCGTCAAAATATTTTAGTTTAGCGCGCCCATCGGCATTGGTGACGTGCCAAATTTTCAGAATTTTCCTACTTTTAGTTTTCCATATCTAGATCGATGCAGTTCATGGTGGGCCACCCTGTATACCTACAGTTTGTTCAAGCGAATGTTCGGCCCTACGTCACAACTCCCACTCATGACTATACGACGGATATCGGTCGAATATTCACGAGCCAGACAAGGACGGGAGTTGTGACGTAGGGCCGAACATTTGCTGAACAAACTGTATCATTAATGTTGCAACTTAAAACACGGACGAGTTCGTCTCTGTCCAAGACAACAAACAACCGGTTACAACACAGCCGGCTACGAGCTGAAAATATACCGAATCGAAGTTAGTTGAAGGGCGGGAGTCTTAAAATATTTGAGAGTCCAGACTTATGGTAATGCAACCGAACTTTGTCTATTCGTTCAATGTAGAAACTGAGTAAACGCAATGTACAGCCACGGCCATAAAAAAACTTTCAGGCTGGTCCTTGAATCTCTCTCCGAAGCGCGAAATCCGGCAACGTGGCGGCCCGCCCGCTCCGCCCGTCCCGCTCGCCGCCGTGGACCGGCACACCGCGGCCGGTCGTTCGCGACCGGCCGGCGGCGGCGTCACAAGACGGGCAGCCGCGGCGTTGCCGAATTGTGCGCTCATTTGCACGGATTTCCACCAGCCTGAAAGTTTTTTGTGGCCGCGGCTGTACGTCAAGGAGTCTTCAAGATGGCATCTAGCACTGATACACACTAAGTAAGTAACTATCCTGTTGTTTTCTTTAGAAAGTTCTGTCGAAAAATGAAAAAACTAAAAAGCCCCAATGTATAAAACTATGTTCAACTTACATAAAGAGTCAAAACTATAGTTGCTCCAACCAGGGATGGCACGTCTGCTGTTTACAAGCCTACGACGAGTGCACGCACGACGTAGCATCCGTATAATTACTCCGGGCGGGTCCCTCCCGGAATAACTGAGGATATATTCCAATTTTACAGGCCGGTGGGTCGAAGTATAATGCGCAGAAGGTTTTGTGCCCCCCCGGTTTTGTTGGTTTACGTTACATTTATTTCGTGAGGATACACTTTGCCCGTGACATTTTCAGCCGTTGTTCCGCACCCATTCATCAACTTTATCAAATTAATTAGGCTGGCACAGCGCGAGCGGCAGAACGGAGGAATGCGAATAGACATTTATCGTTTCGCGTTTTAACGCTGAACTAATAATTGCGAAATTAATTTCTGGAAGAAAAGCATGGTATCACAATAGCATTTGTTTTATTAATAGGGGATGAAATGCTATATCAAAGCGTTGAGTAGAAAATATGTGAAGAAAAGCAACGGCTACCAAATAATTTCACGAAAAACCGTGGGTGATAAAAAACCGACAATGTAATTTCAATTTCAATTATTCTCGGCAAGGGAAAAATTATCTATCAGATTTGACAGATGCTAGTCTTACTAAATATTTCAATCAACGATCAAAGTCAATGCCGTTTATATAATGCATAAATTAGATATTTATTTTTAATGGCATTAAAGAGTCGGTACACAACAGCATTGCACAAGGCGACGTGCACACCTCGTCATGTGTTGGGCTTTTGTGGGATTTGAAACCGGGACCTAAGAATTACTAGTCGCGTACTCTCACCCTGCGGTTAATAAGTGCCTGTTAATTTTGGTGTATTAGGCGGCTCTTATTAGACTCTGAGGAAACATTGATATTATTAATTTTTCATTGGCATAATTCGTGTTATTTTTTATTAAAACCAGTTTGTGAAACGGTCGTTATGAATCCTATTAAAATTTACGCAAGTTTCGCATTGCTATACGTATATATTATTAATGATTTTGAGGTATTTGCTAGGCTATACTTTTTGTACCTAGCCTCGATTTTCGCAGCTAGCAACTAAAATAACTGGGCTTTTTTTTCACATTTGACTTACGCTTTCGGGCGAGGTGGCGAGTATGTAAAGTGTAATTACGGGGAAGGAAGCAGGAAAATTAAATTTACGATATGTTGTGCAACTAGAAACTGCGCGTCAGATTTCAATTGCCTAATCACGCGAGTTTACTAGCTGACCAGCAATAAACGCCGTTAATTAGAGGTTTAATAAAGTTCTGAAAATATATTTTTTTAATTTTAGATTTGTCTTAAGCTATTTTTTCTAACCTACCCTTAAACTTGTTTACATCATGACTGAATCGCCCTGTATAATTTTATTTACCTGATAGAGAAGTTTTTGGACGTAGCTTTATTAGAGAATTCAACGCCTGCCAATATGTACCAATGAAATGATATGATTTTTGAAATATTAACCAATCAGGTAATGATTTCAGCGATTATTTCACTCATACTGCTTGCATCCAATAAGGTAGCTCCTTCCATAAAAATCCAACCAATGATATGCCTCTGCTAGCGATAATTTGCACTAGTGCAATTACCCGTAATTGCACTTGTGCAAATTATCACTTCGTTGCTTAGCAACCGCGATTCTGTTGGATACAAAAACGTACCTACTTCTTAAAGTTTGTGTGTTTCACACTGTTCTAAATTATGCAGCTTATAAATTATGTTGCGGTATTATTAAGCATTATATCAATGAATTTATATAACTTTTACATTGCTAAATTCTTGTTATTTAGACCTCCGCCTCCGTTTAAATTTATGACACATTCAGAAAATAAACCAACGCCGACAGGGTGTAGGTATAATCGCATTTGCCTTGGATACCCAAGAGTCATGTTTGTTTACTCGAACGCTACAGTCGAAGCTGTCAATAAACTCGTTCAAAATGAGTCGTTTTGGAAATGTAAACATAGAAAAAAATTAATACAGAAATTATTAAATCCTATTCGTGAAATAATCTCGACAGATACCACTCGTGCCGAAAATTTTTCTAGATAATTTTATTCTCAAGCCCTATTTTGCCCATTAGCAAAACCACTCGTACAAATTGGGCTTTTATTTTCAGAGATAAAATCCCTCGAGCTTCGCCCTCGAGCTTCGCTCTCGGGATTTTATCAGAAAATAAAAGCCCAATTTATACTCGTGATCTTTCTAGGCAAAATAGCGCTTTCGAAAAAATTATCGATAAAATTTCCGGCACTAGTGATATTACATACGATAATACCACTAGTGGTATTTTCGCTGAAATCCTACTCTCTTAGTTACGTCCTAGTTACGATAAACCTATATTGTGGCAGCTAAAACTGATAACCCGATAACTTCTTCACATTACCAAATTTAATATAGGACTAGAATATATGTTTTCAGTTAACACATTGATCTTTAAATATCTATTAGCACAAAAAACATACCTATTCAGAACCGAAAGTTCAATCTAAATGACAGCTAGCTGTCAAACTAACTATTTGTAGTTGTAAATTCTCTTTTTAAATACAACTCGTGGTATGCCTAATAATAGATAATACCTTTCCTTAATTTATCACTCATTATAATCCCAATGCTAAGAAAATACCACTCCTGCTGCGCAGTCGTGGTATTTTCAGCTTTGGGATTATAATTCGTAAAATTAACGAAAGGTATTATCGATAATAGGCAGACCACTTGTTATATTACCCCTGAAAATGACAAGCTCAAATACAAAAAGATGGAAATGTGGCACCTTGAACCTATAGTCCTCCCCAGAAAAGAACTAGAACCAAAAATATCCGCGCGCTGTGTGTTGATAGTACGACCCGCTGAAATTCGGGTGACGGAAATATTAACGAAACACAAAAGATCGAAAACAAATGATTAAATGCATAATGTCGAATTCCATGTAAACAATTAAATGTAGAATGATAATTACATCGAAAATACAAATTGTCGACTTTGTTAGGTGGAAAAACAAAATGTCGAAGAAACAAAAAATTGAAAATACAAAAAAGAAAATACTTACATTGTGTTGAAAACAATTTGTCGAACGAACAAAATGTCGAATCGCAAAATAGCGAAGATATAAAAAAGTACAAAATATCGAAAAATAATTTATCGAAATATACAGTAAATATCGAAATTGAAAAAAAGTAGTTTGTAAGTACACGAGCATTTATCATCAAAATAAAGAAACGGTACCGATGTGCCGGAAGCAGCTATTTTCATATATTATAAATAAAAATAAATTGTTGCTACCCATTTCTGACTTCAAGTTAGACCGCGGAAGCATTACAGCATATTTTGCAATAACAACAGCTCTAGACTGCTAAACAAACTTTATAATATGTATCTACACAATCTATTTAACAAGAAGACGGTTCAGATTGCTTTTAAATCGGGTCAGGGGAAGAGGAGGACATATGAGGATGCAAATAGGCTTTATAGATTAGATAGCAAGTGAGCATCACAGTTTTTTGTCACCGTGGCTCCTGGGAAGATATATCTACATAGGGTGTCCAAAAAACTTTGATGTTCACGTGCGGACAAGTGTTTTTTGGACACCCGTATGTTTTGCAGTAAAATATACGAGGTGTCCAAAAAATGAGTTGCTCATTTGCGACCAAACTTTTTTGAACAATGAAAAATGTCGTCTTAAAACCTATAAGAAAATAATTATCTTTATCTTTTTTTTGCAATCTTTAAAATGCAACGAACTAAAGGTGTCTCAAAATGTTTAGTCCGATTACGGGTCTGCGCGGCGTGGCCTGTCACTCCCTATCAGTTGATTTTACAAGAAATTTACCAGAATTAATTTGTGTAGTGCAGGTAGTGCTATCGTCGCCAGATTGCTACGACGAGGCAGTGTGTATCTGGGTGGAAACACTCAGCCCGAAGTGCTGGCGAGAACTTTTTTATAAATTTACTTTAAGATGTACGAAAAAAAATTGTACGAAATCTTATAATAATAATAAACTTTGAAACTTTGATTTCGAAGGCCCGTGAATTTTTTTGCGAAAAAATTTCCTTGCCACAAACAATTTCTAGTATGCTTTGCGAAACATCTATTATTATATTTAGCAAAAATATTCACATGCCCTGTGACATGCCCAACCATAACATTTTGAAGTGAGTGGAAAGGATAGGCACTCAACAATAGTTAAACAGAGATTGAAGTATAGGCGTCCAATATATCTAAATCCCATGAAATATTACTACCACCATTATAGGCAATGTTTATAAGGGTAACTGCAAACCTTATAGAACCAAATTTAACACTGAAAGTAGCCCGGTTGTATAAGTAGGTTATATAAAGGTGATGGAAACATTTACTCTACTATTGGTTATATACTTTAAAGTCGTTTAACGGTACTAAAATAGGTGCTGGTGATCTTTAGAAATTGCTCCATTTAAGTGTTTTAATGGGTTTATAAAGGTAACCGAAATATTACCGCAACTACTAACAGTGGTTTAAGTTCGGTAATTTAATAGTTGTGGTTACTGTAATAAAACCAAAAATGTTAATAGAGCTCCTTCACAACATGCTGTTTTCTGTTCGCTTGTTATTTGTATTTCTATGAAAATATAGCCATAAGGGAGGATAGCTAATCATAATTTGCCTGATGGAGCACTTTGCAAAAAATTCTCAAAAAAATTCGACTTAGAACAAAATGTACTCCCCTCTATTTGCCCAAATTTACCATATTATTTGTCGAAAATGTTCCTATCCACACCTGGGATCGTACTTATTATAAATACTTATACTTCTATGTATATTTTGTTACTTGTTACTGTTTTTATTGTCTGAAACGTACCTTCTTACACTTAGGTACCCAATTATTGATACAAAGTTCACACATGTATCTAATTATAATTAAAAAGAGGGTTGAACATTTATTACAAAAGATAAACTAAGCTAAGTGCAGACTGCTCTATACTGCATAGACCCGTTAAACCGTCCCAGTACGGCGTTGCCACATGTTTGCACAGGGCTTATAAGCTTGAGAAGGTTGTGCTCATGCGCATTGTTGTGCATTATGCATTTATGGGCTGTTCAATTACACATGATAGAAAAGGCACAATTTCTGCCAAGTATTCACAAGTATTTATAATTTATAAGTATCGCCTATCATACAGTGAGGACGAGAAGGTTGGAACAAATTCGGTAAAATGTTCAGGTGGCGAATAAAAAAAAATCCATGAGACATGTCAAACATAATTTTTAATTGTGCAATTTGGGAATAAAATTTTTTCTTGTGACATCATCAAGTTCGCAGATATGACTTCATCGGCATTTTTTTTAAATGGCAACCTCACTTTTTTATAACGTCATTAGAAAGGGGACGTTTTTCTCCGTACAGAAGTATACATTTTAGGATAGGTTACATAACAACATTTCTGAGAAAAAAATATTTTAATGAATTGTTAGGATAAACTGAGAAAAAATGTAAATAACAAAATGCAATCAAATTAACTGTTCGAAGTCCCTTCCTTGCACATATTGACATTGAGCAAGAAGATCTAATATTTCTGGGATAATTAGTCTAAACGTTTACGTGGACCGACCCAACAACATTGAACCTTTGAAGATTATAATTACTGAAACGTTTAGACTAATTACCCCAGAAATATTAGATCGTCTTGCTCATTGTCAATATCGTCCCTCTTTTCACGTATGGGCGTATCTGATTTTTACTTATTTTACAGGAAAAGGAAAAAACAAAATTGGTTAACCTATTAAATACTCTCACATGTAACTTCCACGATAGAATCAAATAATATTTTTATAGTGATACGACAAAAGAACGTAGTTTAAGCTGGTGCATTATTTGTTAATAAATTTAATAGGTATTTTTTAAAAAAGAAAAAAGTTTGCATTTACGCCTCTATGTAATATTCTTTTTCTGTATTACAATCAAGTTACAACCTTTTTTAAAAATAAAATTTGGAAACGATAGTATTGAAACATTAAACCATAAACCATAATATAGTTGTAAGTGAAAGATTTTATTTCTACCAAGGTACAGCGACAATACAAAAATAAAAAATAGAATCCTTTGTATTTTATAAGAATAAAACCAAAACTTAGGTAATTACCTACTCCGTTTCATGAGGCAAACTTTTAAAAAAATCCTGAAATTCACGGCACTTCGGCGTAACATTTAAGTGAGTGTTGTAATAATATTTCTTATCATATTTATAAAATATTATAAAACAGATTTTGAGAAATATTACTATAGTTTTATAAATGTTGCAAAATTTTCAAGTAGGTACTTTGGAACATTTTCGTCATATATTATATAAATATTGTTATATTTTCTGAATCTTTGGAATCATTTAAAAATATTTTTGAAATTATATGTGTTGTACACCACCGGCGTTTGTATAACATTTTAACTGCACAATCTTTACGTATTTTCCGGCACTTGCAGTTTTTAGTTCTAAAGACACTACATTCACGTTACCGTCTTTCCAAACCACAAGTATACGTCGATTTTATCAATAGAAAAATATCCACGCCTCTGAAACTTCCTCGAAATACAACAACTGCGCTGGTTTATAGGTTAGAATCATATGTTTCTTGGTTCTTTTGCGCGCATTTGCTGCAAGTTACGCCCACAAAATTCCCCTTCAAGTTGTCACTTAATTTCACACGAACGGGCGTATCTTGACTTACGCCTATACGTGAGAAATATTTTGTGGATGTTCGCATTTACGCCGTCAGGTGATGTGTTGACTATGCCCCACCTATAAGTTTTACAGATACGCCACTTTGTGACATCAAAGCCATCCCCAAGAGGGACTTATTAAGCGGCGTAACTCAAATTCGCATTTTTTATTAGTTACACCTTTACGTGATAAGAGGGATGATATGTGCAAGGAAGGCACTTCGAAGAGTTAATTTGATTGCATTTTGTTATTTACATTTTTTCTCAGTTTATCCTAAGAATTCATTAAAATACTTTTTTTCTCAGAAATGCTGTTATGTAACCTACCCTAAAATGTATACTTCTGTACGCAGAAAAACGTCCACTTTCTAATGACGTTATAAAAAAGTGGGGTTGCCATTTAAAAAAAATATCGATGACGTGATATCTGCGAAC
This sequence comes from Pseudeuparius sepicola, assembly GCA_963920635.1. Lineage (NCBI taxonomy): Eukaryota > Metazoa > Arthropoda > Insecta > Coleoptera > Anthribidae > Pseudeuparius > Pseudeuparius sepicola. Next base: position 107,430,677 of record OY987298.1, read on the forward strand.
TTGATGACGTCACAAGAAAAAGATTTATGCCCAAATGTGCACAATTAAAAATTATGTTTGACGTGTCTCATCGATTTTTTTTTATTCGCCACCTGAACATTTTACCGAATTTGTTCCAACCTTCTCGTCCTCACTGTATAAGTTTGATAGTGGACTTGAATACTCGCCCTGTATACCAATACCTAACTTGATAAATTTCGGAAATTAGCCGTGCCAATGCGGACGAGCCCCTAGTGACGAGCACTGCAGCGAAACAGAATAATTATCCGCCGGTATTCCGGCTCTGCTCGCCAGGGGTCGTGCCACCTCAATTATGTAGAGCGTGCGCCCCCTCGTGACCCCGTCGGGGGCCCTTCCGCCGCCGCAGCCGCCCATGATTACACGCCACGTATCCGCGAAATTATTTCAATCTTTCTGATTATCCTCTCGGCCCATCTCAGACGAATGGGCTCGGCTGGGCTGGGTAATCCACTTAGAGATACGTTGTGAGGGCTTTTTTCGATGCGACTTAAGCTGATTTCATCTCGATACCGATCAGATAATATCAAAGTAAACTCTGCGTGAATTTTTTATACAGGTGGAATTGTTTTGGCAAGATGTAGTTTGTCATTATGTTTGAACATTATGAAAAAATGGAAGGAAACTACTACTTTCTAAGAGTATGTGTGGGAAAGCATTACCAAGCAACCCTCATAAAATCTAAGCCCTATGACTTAATCCTCTTGTGCACCACCTCAAACTGACTTTTAAATATATTTTCTTAAAAATTTCACTGTTGAATGACTGCCTTTGAAAACGGAATCTTCGGGTAAGAGTAGGTGAAGACAAACTTAAGCGAAATTTCGACCTGTAGGGTCTGAAATATGTCAGAAAAATTTCTTTCCGGTTGAGATTGGTTTTGAAACTTGCTTATACACTGTCGGAACTCAGACAATTTTAAGTTTACAATGTAGACAAAAGACAACGATTTATAACAATGTACGAAAAGTAAAGAGTATTTACTAAACTGCCAACTTTTAGATAAAGCAGGGCAGTATTCCGAAATACTACATAGGCACAGAATAATTTTTTAAACCCAATGTACAGAATGGACCTTTTTCACTAGGTTGAAGTTAGGTAATTTATATGATTAAAAATATAGACCATCTAGTTTTTAGTCAAAACAAACATGTGATGGAATCCATCAATGCAATGTGATTGGCCGGTTCAAAAATTTCTGCACTTGTGATTGGCTTTCATGTTGTAAAGCCCGATTTTTCATTAAGGTACCACATAATTTTTACTGGACAAAAAAGATGTAACCAAATCAATGAGAGAGCGTCTCGATTTTCCCTGTTATCATCATAATTAGGTATGATCGATTCCAATATTTAAGCCAGCTCTTTGTCATCCATTCAAAACTTGAAATATGAACATTTTTTGACAACTCAAAAACGTGAGAACCAGACACAGTAGCAAAAATTGAAAAAAAAATTGAAGCAATTAGAGTTTTAGGGCAAAACGTCACGTCCCTAGAAAATTTTATCTTTCTTTAATTTTAGCGCCTTTCCCCTCCGCAAAAAATCGGGAAAAATATTTTTGCCCTTATTTCCAACATACTTTATGATGCATTTATAAAAAATAGCGTGAAAAGGCCCATTTAACGCAACCTTAATATTATCAATTATCAGGTTCTAATATCCAGTTTTTCAACAGAGACAAAAGATTTATTTTTAATAGATAATTTTAAGGGTTTAATATACAGTATAGACCCAGATTATAAGAGTAGGCCGAAATATTTAAATTTTCGCAAAAAGTCACTCTCCATATAATTTTTGCTTCCTTCGAAATGAATACCTATCTGCGTTGAGAAAATATTAATTTTATATACTAGTGTTGAAAATTATGAAATTAGGCCAAGAGTAAACTTACTTTAATTTTCTGTATTCGCTAAGATGGTATGAAATAAATGCGAGCAGAGTGACTTATTTTTAATTATTATTACTGTTTGATTACAATCTTAATGAGAAACTTCAAAATACCCAAATAAAATTACAACAATTCATAAACGCCTCTCCCTGAGTTAGGTACGCAGTCTTGCAATAATGATTATTGTAACTTCTTCTCATTTCATCTAATGAAATTGTCTCAACAGCTTCCAAAATCTGTTTTTTAAGCATTTAGTTGTCGCGTCATCCATAGGTTGGCAAAAATTAAAATTACTTTACATAACCAGCAAATTTTCTTTATAATTTGAATACTATACGACAATTTTATTTTATTGTTGTTTTTTATTGTTTCCAAAAAGGCTAATGCATTATATTAAAGTTATGGAGACACTATTATGTTGTTTGCAACTAAATAGTCTTATAATTTATCTTTAAAATGTTTCTACAGCAAAATTATAAAATTGATATATAATAAAGCAATAAAGAAATTATCATAGAAACGTTTCCATGATTATGTTATAAAACATTTCAGCTTATATAATTAAATTGTTTTATAACCCCTTCAGGTGAACCTTGGAACGACTTTTTAACAGCCTTATAAATTAATTTTAAAACTATTTTTAGGTGTTCTATACCGCCTTGTAAATGGCGTTAGAGTGTTGCTGAGAACCAATTTGCATTTAAGAGTAAATCGTTATCCCAGGCTGTCTTAAAAAAATACTATATAGTTATTTAATCTGCAGCATTATGGAAACATCAACGAAGCTGTTAGAAAATAAAATAGTTTACTTAAACACAAAAATGTTTCGACTAACCACACGATAAAATATTTTAAAATGATTATTATCTACTTATATTGTCTGTTTTGTCATAACTTTGAAGTGGTAGCAGGATGCAGGTCATCATGCACAATGACAGATATATAGTATTACGTCCTTTTAGAAATCGTTGTCAATAAGAAAAAGATATTTCCAAAAGAGCACCACCAACAATCTAGCCAGGTTGGAAGTTAAGTACGATAGGTGGGGTATTCTGTGACGATAACACAATTTTAAAGCAAAGTTGTCGTTAGAAACCTACAAAATAACTCGTATAAAATTTGGTAGCTAGTTGCGAAATACCTGCAGCGATTTACTAATTTATTTTGTAAGTCTATCGATGGTGAGAACGAGAACATCGAACTGACCAAACATAAGCTGTTCTGCATTCTGCATTAACAAATTTTGTGTACACGAGGTTTTCTATGCTACTTTCATTCGCGACCGTTGCGTTTGGAAGTCAATTATTTTATATAGGTTTTATAGGAGAGACCTACATTGTCGTACATAGTTTAGTTATCACAACCAACACAAAACTATTGACCAAAAACTTCAAAAACATTTGTTTGATATTATTTTCTGGCACTCTAAATAGCCCTAATTATAAAGTAATCAAATTAGAACAAATTGAACAAAAAGTGTAGTTCATGTCCAAAAAATTGCAGTCGATAGGTTAGATTTTTTCACAAATTTCAGGTAATACTAGAAATACTCATTAAAAGAGTGGCGCCTGAAAAATGTATTAGAAAGATGCCATAGTATATAATTTTTATCGCAAGAGATATGGCCTTCCTGCGGGACACAGGACGTTTCTAAAATAATAAATTGATTGTCGACTTAATGCTATATCCCTAAAACGGTCTCTTTTTTCTTTGCCATAAAAAATAAGGTGCTTTATTGTTCAGAAAAATTTTGGGAAACTTTTATACAGCGTATAAAATACTAAAAACTAATTTATTTCACAAATGGTACCCAATTTGCATTTATAGCAGTTTTAATAACATTTTGAAAATGTTCCTGAGAATACTATTGTTTTATAAAATTTGTTTCAGACATTTTTTGCAGCTATTATAAAATAGCAAATTGCTAGTTGGGAAGGAAGCAAAAACTTTTATGAAGATTGACTATTTTGCCATTCCACCTTTTGTAAATCCGATCCGCGAACATACTGTATATTATTTAATAAATTCAGTTAGTTGTTGTAATACCCCCCATCAATAATACCATAAATAAACGCGCATGTAAAAGGTATAATTTTATCAAGGTTGTTTTAAACTCCAACAACCTTGTAATTTTATAGTATTCTGAGTTGAGAGAGAGTTAATAAAATGGTTTAAATATTCCAAATTCCACAATTAAGTTTCTAAACAAATTTCGAGGTCACCTAAATTTGTATAAAACGATTTACGTCAAATAGACACAGCTGGTCAAAAAAAGCCAATTAATTGCAAATCACTTTCGAAAAAAAAAAAGGTAACCTGGAATTCAGGTACTAGCATCGGGTTTTTCAAAAATGTGACATTAGTTACCTACCATAAAAATTAACCTCGACAAAATAATAATAATAATAATTCTCACCCTCACAATATAGACCGTCAGATGGTGACAGATTTAGGTGCCCCATTTTCGCATACAAGCCTCGAAGAGGGTTGAAAAGTACATCGATGTTGAGAAGAATGTAGGGAAATTTACGAGTGGCCCCTGGGGATAACATACAGGGTGTCTACTTTTAAGTGCCTATACAAATCGATAAAAAATGTATTTTGTGAGATATTTTCAAAAACCTTTTTTTGTTCGAAAGGTCTTCAAAAAACGCTTCTTTTGACGTTTTTACTTTTGTCAAAATGCAAATCCAGGGACGGCTACGATTTTTTTATAACCCCGATTTTCACAAAAGCCATTTAGCGTTTTTTTTTATTTAAAACCTGACACAACAGCGTTAATCAGAACACCCCAAAACCCACATGTACTAAATTTGAACAAAAAATGTAGAGGGTGTTCGGTTCTACACCGTGTTAAAGTTGAGCAAAATAGGGACTTCAAAGGCACCTGGCGAGTCAAGCGTGCCATGGAATTATTTCAAAACAGTGGAAGAATTAACAGGACCACCCAGTGTTGATGGAAGAAATTGCAAGAACAAATATACAGGATGTTTTTCTCTACAGCGTCTCAAATTTCCGATTTTTTTTTTTCGAATTTTATGCTGGTCAAGTTTGCCTTGGATTATTGAAACAATGTTATTAAATGTAAAATAAATTAAATTTTACCAAAACATCAACAAATAAAATACTTAAGTCTTAAGTTATCGAGGTTTTCTCAATATAATCGCCTTCTAAGGTTATACATCTGTCAATACGCTTTTTAATGTTACAAACAACATTTTTTTAACGCATTTGCTGTTACTGATTGGCAAGCTTCTATTATTTTTTGTTGTAGCTCGTTTATGTCTCTAGGGCTCTAAAAGTCCATCGAGGACAAATCTGGCGATCGAGGGGGCCATCTAATTAATGGACTATTTCTTCCAATCCATCTGCAAGTGATAAAATTTATTAGTATAATATATCTACCGCTGTTGATGCTTACGCTTAACAACTAAATATGTATCTATTCGCAACCAGTTTGTGTATCATCCGGGATTTTCAGGAGCAGTGAATATCTGACCCGCTCGCCTGGTCGGGCTATCCAATTAATTTCGATAACGAGGCCGAGGAGGATATATCCCTTTCTGCTTTTTTTGGTGCTCGGTTGTGTGGGGCATGGAGAGTATTGATTGGAATTCCACGTGCGTAGCAGGAATCTGCCGGACATGTACGCGATCGACTAACAGGAACGGAATTTTTAAAGTCAAGATTAGGGTCAACAAAAGAAATCCATGGTAACAGCACATAGAAAACTTACTAGTTTCATGAATCCCCTCGTTTTCCTAACTATGCGAAGCTCACCACTGATGGATTACAAGAATGGTGTCTATCATACCAGAGATCTGTAGACATTTTTCATCTTCAAATTAAAGTTTATGAAGCAACGAGTTCTTATGAGAATTGTGAATAACATATACTTCCAATTCTAATCTGATTAGGTTACGATGTGTAAGTAAGTTTCGAGAGTACGAAAGTTCGCACTGCAATAAAGGACAAGAGCGGACGATCGGAAATAGATACCTCATTTAAAATATACCGATCTAAATGGAGTTCTACTCGTAACAGGGCGAGGAAAATTCAACGGTGAGTCCTCTGGGCCGTAATACAGTTCAACTGTATTTATGGATCTATTTAGATGGTAAGCAGGCGGCCTCTCGACTGCAGGACCCTCTCTAGACTTATTAAGTAAGATTTCAATCTATAGTCAGGAATAACTTGGTATTCCATTAGTTCCGAGATAATTTCTGCTTGATCTATTAATACAAATTTCCTTTTTAAGTTGCGTTTGTTATGAGTCTCATCAAAATCATGCGAAAGTTGGATACTGTTGCTAAAAAATGTTGGAATGCAATAGAATGATTCCCAAAATGGATTCAGTTCAATTATTTAGAAAAAGACAAAAATGTGAAACGATAATAGAATCATCGCAAGGATTATACCAAGGTAATATATTCGCTATAAAACGGTTGAAAAAAAACAACAACAAAAATGAAGAAAGTATAGTATTTCTAAAGTCATACTTGAAACATCATAAGCCACTAATTGGCGTCACAAAAAGAAAATAGGACATAAGCGTCACGCAGTTTTCAAAAATATACATATTCTACAAGCAACATAATATATTTCACTTTTAAGGTTTTTTAAAGATTGTCGTCAAACGCAACATATAGGTTAATGCACCATATAATATTGTCAAAAGGTCTCTAAAAAGCCATGCAAGTATTGGTGATTATATTAACCGAGAATGCAGTCACTTGTTTTTACTACAATATCTATCTTCTCTATCTCCTTCATCTCTTTTTACTATTAATACCAGGTTTGGTTTAATACGGTTAAAAAAGTGTTTCGTCTCGTATTTTATTGCCGAGGCGCCTATGTTCTCGAACTACCCTGGTAAAAGTATAAATGGAACACAATGATATACGGGTCGCGATCTATTTCATAGCATTTATCACGCTCTGCTATTGGTAAAAATACCAAACTTCTCAGCAGAAATCACCAGTATAAAATCCAAAGGTTTTTATGAGGTCGACGTCGTGCAAGGAAATAAGGATTGCGTTTTATTTTACAGATTTTGGTTTTGTGTCTTTTGTGTAGTGTTGTTTTGTGTTTTTTGTGTAGTGTTGTTTTGTGTGTAAAAAAATTTTGGTTTGCTTTGGTTTGAATTATTTTAAAGTTTATTTTATTATTTTTTAGAGCATTTAAATAAAACTTGTACAGTGTCCTCAAAAAAGTTCGCACCATAGGCGGGAAATTTTTAATTAACGTTTTATTTTGAAATTTAATTTTGGAGGTACCTTTCGCTTTAAAAAATATGAAAAATGACCCACTCAAACATGGTCATGTGACTTTCGTTATCTGTCAAAAATGACATTTAAAAAAATATGTTGGCAAAAATGGCTTTTGTTGTTAAAATATCAAAAAGTTTTACTTGAAAAAGTTGTTTGTTTTTTAATTTTACGTAAGTGTACCAAATTTGAACGCTCTACTAAAATATTTTTTTTCCAATTTTTAATATTTATGAAATTTCTGAAAATTTTATAAACTCGAAACTTCATAAAATCTATTTTATATCACTAGCTTTATCATTCTATTAATTTTTTATTACTAATTATTGATAAGAATAGGTATTTTTCAAAAGAAAATGATATTTACGCTTTAAAATTCTGTTATGTTTGTTGCAAAGTTGATGTACCGTCTAGCATTTGGGGTATACATGTAGTTACATTAAAGGTAATAATTATTTGTTCCAAAAAAGTCAAGACTTTTGCTTAGATACGTAAAATACTTTGATGATGATTTAATTTATTATTATTTTGGCATCAATTTAGAACTGGGAAACGTAATGCTGTTCCAAATGACTTCACTTATACCATACTAGCAAACAATAAAGAACATTAATTTACAAGAAATGTAAAAAATTATTCAGTTATCAAATAGAAATCCACATCGGAATATTAGTGATTGTAATAAATAAATTTAATTTTCCTGAACGCCTCATTAGCATGAGAGGCACAATCTGTTGACCTTTACGATGTTCAGACATGGCGCCCACCTACTTTTTCTTATTGGGTTACTTAAAGGAAAAACTTGGCCAAGGTCCGTAGAGTTTTGTGGCAGGTTGGGATTCTGTGACGCTGAACAAGGGGGGATTATTGAGCCTCTCGTTAAATAGGTTCCTATTTTTCTTTTAAATTTATTTTTACTTTTTCGACTTTCAGAATTAAAACCTTAAGGTCAATAAAGAGTAAATAAACATTTGAGATCTTGTCTATTGCTTGAACTATCACAAAAGATTCGGTCGTGAATATTATTCAGATTGCTGTGTATTAGAACACCATCTAGGTCAGGTTATTTGCTCTTTCAACCTCCTTCGATTCACAACCATAAACTCGAAAGCAAAGTTTGAAACTCATAAATAACAACTAATTACTTTAAAAGGTCTAAATACGTTCTGCGAAAGTCTGCAGTGCAATTAGAGCTGGCACCGCGATGCCCGCAGCATCCGGAACACGGATTACCCGGCGAATAAGACCGGGCGCTCCGAAATAGACACCTGATTTAAAATCGACTGGCTCGAATGGGGTTCTAATAGGACGGGGTAATTCAGTGGTGAAGTTCGCGGGGCCGTAATGACGTCCAACTGTATTTATGGGTCTATTTGGATGGTAAGTAGGCGGCTGCTCGGCTGCGGAAAACGCGCGTGGCCGTTTCACCATTATAAATACGGGATAGAGAGTAAAAGAATATATACCTCGAAATATATCCAACGAGAAAGTCACACCACCGGTAATATTTCCTGCCTTTTGTTTATGCGTCTTACATAGCATCTATAGTCTCTGTCCAATGAATGTTCATACCTATACGTCACAACTCCCGTGCTTGTCTTACTTATGAATATACGATGGATATCGGTCGTATATTCACGAGTCAGACAAGGTACGTGACGTAGGTATGAACATTCGTTAAAGTTGAGTTAAAATATATCAGGGATTTTGTGATCACAGATGCTAACAGAAGAACTTATCCATTAAATCAGTTCAGCTCCTCCCAGGTATTCTTAAAACAAGAACAGCAATAGGAAATATTTAATAAAATGTTAACACACTTAAAGGATAGGATTGGGGCAAAACCAGCAAGAAGTGAACATTCTCACCAAAACAAAACTTCAAAACAAAAAATAAAATCCTTATTAACCCCATAATATATGTCTATTATGTCTACCGTCTTTAGTTTTTTAGATAAAGGACGTTGAAATTTACTTTTTAAAATGTACCTTCTAATTTATACCAATAGACCGTCCAAGTACTGTTTAAATTGAATGTTATTTAATCATTTAAACGAATTATTCTATGTAAAGTATACTTGGACATGCTCAAACGGTATGCCATCTTTTCTTCAGCAGTTTCATTACAAGAACTTGCATACTTCTCATTGGCAGCCTGTTCAGAAACGTGGAAAAATTAATTATTAAAATACAAGATCACGTGGCAATAATAGCCCTTTGGACCCACCCTAACGGTATGCCTATGGTTTTCAGAGGAATTTTCTATTTTGAACTTCATTATAAAATACATGGCAGCCTGTATAAAATCATATCAAAACGCATATTTTTCGAATAATTGAAAACTCAGTTTTTCACATGAAGAACCCAGGATGACTCTCTGATTCATACCTTATTATTGTGAGAATATGTGCCACATAATGCCCTTTGCAAGGCATACTGAGTAAAATCACGTCCACAAATCTGTCACTATCTCCCGGTCCACAAATATATTATTGAAATTTCGTAGGTACTTACGTTTTTTATGCTATCAGTGACATATTGCGCCATATTTATTTTGTATAATTTTTTTTCTCCTCTTACATAATCTATGATGTGGAATTTTATTCGAAAAATGCAGCGTTTGGGAGAAAATGCAATACAGTGAGAGTAACTTATGAAGTCTATCTAAGAAACTAAAGGCCATAGAATTTTTATTTCTTGAAATTATGTATGCTCCAGAAGTTAAGCCCGGTTTTTCTGAAACACCCTGTATATGTTTGACTATAGAAGGATTAGAGTGACTCAGGATTTCGAGGGTTTTGGTCAACAAGTCAACTAGAGAAATTGTTGTAAGTTAAGATAACATATATTTTTTAATATTTGGATTTTAGATTTGTTAATGTATGTGTCGAGCACGAAAAATGTTGTTCTGTTGTTGAAAAGGTAAGCTGAACAAAATAGTCCCTAAAATTTTTGCAGATTAAACATTCTCATAGAATGAATTTGCCACCGTTAATTGTAAAGAGGATGGAAGTATATAACTCACGGTGCCAGTCGTCTTTTAATTATGAAAGTTTTCATATAAGCAATCTACAAGGTGATCCAATTTTAATGCGCACTGCCTGTTATTTTCGTTATTATAATAAAATTCAAAAACTAGAATTATTGAGATGGAAGTTTTTGTGGCATCCAACGTAAAGGGTAATTCACTGAAAAAAATGCTGGGATTCGAATGTAGAATTTTCCGGGGAATTAGAATATGAAGTCAAAATCAATATACAGAGTTTTATTAAAATATACACTTTCCATAAAATTTTGACGGAAAGTAACAAAAAATGGCCAATTCCAATGATATACAGGTACACAATATGCAGATATACATTATACAGGTATAGGTACATTATATTTTTTAATTAATTTTTGCCAGATACCTGTAAATCATTAAGTATTATAGAGACACAAAAAAAAATATAAGAAAAAGTTGACTAGAAGTTCATCCTCTAAAACTTTTATTAAGATCATTTTTTTTTGTAAAAAATTGTTTATAAGCCCACCATTGCAGCGTGAGGAATTTTTGTCATATAAGAGGTAATGCGCTGTAACTCGTTATGTATTAGAGATACATAAAAGAATTGCGAGGAAAAGTTGATCATATTTTGATCCCTACAATTTTTATTATAGTCATTTTGCTCTAAAACAATGCTTAGGAAATCACCACAAATCGTACCAGGAGTTCGAGTGTGATCTTTTGGTTGGATACTCGTGAAGTATAGTTCCCAAGCAACCATGAAAAAATCATCCTTTTTAATAAATAAAGACTATTTGCGTTGACTGATATATTATTAAAGACTGCTCAAGGCTGTCACGTCTGACACATTTTTGGCTCACCATGCGCTTTCCGGAGATACAATACAATGCAGAGTACATTGTTAGCCATCAGAGCCATCTGTTTTCCAGGACCTAAAGCTATAGCCGTGAGAAGTCTTTATAAATACGTCAGTCAGCGCTATTTGTTTAGAGATAGCGATGGCGATTTCTGGAGCATTGCTAACTTAAATTGAAAATCGAGAGCCGAGAATCGAAACTGGGTGAAAATGTCTTTATAGAAAAACACTGCTGATGGCCAAACGGGCTGAACACACTGTGGACTGATTCACAATCTCCTTAACACCTTTATCTGTGTGATTTACTAATTGTCCTACACTCACTGGCATTACTGCGGTTTTCTAGGGATTTCCGTAGTTCTTAGAGCGAATGCTATCCTAGTTCTTTCGGGAAGAGTCGGCCCTAGCCTCAAATGGCAACAAAGACAAATAATAGCAATTGCCTCCCTCCCCCGCACAAACATTCAGATGCTTCTAGGGTACTCCTAGTTTAGAATGTTATGCTCTATTTCCAGTGTCTTTATATCCTGCTATGTGCAGTTAAAACAAGGCACATTAAACAGTAATTGAAATGAAATTGAAACAGGTGACCATGCTGGCAGTTTTGTCATTGTAACAGAAAACATTTTCTCATCTGTGGGTACGTGTTGTTTATAGTGTTTATTTATACGTGCATCCAGATAGGATAAGGTCAGTTTTCAAAATCATGATATACCGACTTATGTAAATATACTTATTATAAAACAGTAGGTATAGTGTTTTTTTGTTGTTCCTTAATTTGGTTTGTCTAATAAACCGTTCAAAAATATACCGGTATTTTTATTTATAATTCTGAATGTTCCGGAGGGAGCGTATCTACAGAGAAAATTTTTTCGAAGTAGTAAATGTTGCGAAAAAATCTAAATGATGTGTACTGTAGACTGTAGGTATATACAACATTTCGCCTCTTTGAATAATTTCTTTATTTTTCAAATTGGAAAAAAATGCAAAAGTTATAGGAAATTGTCTGGGCTTAACCTAGAAGAAACTTATACACGACGATTTCCAGATAAGATCCAAACTTTAATGAAATACCCTATAGGTACTTTATGCATTTTTTTAAATCTACGGTCTATATTAAAACTTTCAATTTACAAAATAACAATTGAACTATTAAATATGTGATAATGTTATAATATTTTTGGCAAAATGAACAATATATTTCAAAATGCAAATAATAATAATATATATAGGAAAAATCAAACTTATTTCAACTTCGTAATTGTACGTATAATCTACACCTTAGTATCTTATTTCTTAACTTAATTTTTCTAATTTAAAAAATAAATAAGTTAAATGAAATAGAGATTTAGGCATATTAAAGAACCCATTTTAATATACGCATAAAATTTTAGGTTAAATTGCTGTTAACATGATAGGTTCCGCGTACAAATCTCCACACAGCCCATATTGTTGGACTTAATAATTCATTTAAAATCTCAAATAACAACAAAAAAACACCATTCAACAATACTTAATTAAAGTGATTTGGTGACAGATGCTTACTTCATGATTTAATTTAATTAATCCCAAAGATAGCGAATCAACTAAAAAAAATTCCAACAGTTCCTCGTTTGAATTTTATGCCCATATTAAAATGGGTGTTTTAATATGGGAAACCCTGTACAATATTGTATGTATAAGTCACTTCCTGTAATAATTTTTGTAGGCTCGCTCCGGAACACCCTATATATGAGAGCATAAAAAATACAGAATCAATGAAAAAACGAAGAAAAAGTACTGAAATTTTACATAATAAAATATGGTAGGTATATTAATTATAAAATTATGTAGTTTTCTTTAAATCCACGAAAAGATGGTAAAATCACATAATAAATACATGGTAAGTTACTTTTAAGATTATGTAACTTTCCAAATTAAAATGTGAAAATGCATGTAAAATTCTTGAAAATTACATAAAAGCATATGTTCCTTTACACGTTTTTTTTTAAACCTAATTGTACAGAAATGTTTATGGAAAATGACATAATCATAAACAGAAAATTTACTGGAAAATTTATGTAAATTTCATTACATATTTTATTATGGAAATCTGTTTTACACAGAGTTACGGAACTTTACACAACATAACGTTGGTCGTAATTTAACCAACGTTAAATTGTGAAATATTACAATTCCTTTTTTGCCGTGTAGAGGAGGTGAAATGAATATGTCATCGATAAAGCAACATGGAGCCCGGTGAGTCCTCTGTCTTATATAAACACAAATGCTCGATAAGGGAAAACCAACCATGAATTCTTAACGCAGAACAAGTACAGTCGTTCCTTCTGCCATCCCAAGTTCAAATTTGAACCTATCGAGTTGACAGTTATAAGCCGTTCAAACCGGTCACTTTCCTCGACGCGCCTATTAGATTTTCTTCCACGATTGCTTCCCTATGTTGCCTCGAGTGTCCCCTCTACCAAAGTAGCACTACCGTCCCCCGCCCTCCCAAACTTAATTTATTTATTTAGGTGTCGATATTGCGCCCGCCTGCAGATGGCACATTTTTGGGAGCCGCGGGGCGCAATTTGGAGTTCGCCTCGGCGCGGCGCGGCGGGGCCAGCTCCCCACCGCCGCAGCCGTCGCCCGAGGCGACACGGGAGTGGCCGGGTGGGTCGAGAAGCAGATGGCGGCGAAAACGAGATTCCGCGATTTTCTGGCGACATTTTTTGGAAGGGAAATCCGGTTGGCTGTGGGGGAGTTTGTGGGGTTGGCTTTATTAAGGGCATGTTATATTTCCAGTTCGAGTGTCCTTATATGCAATGTGAAGTTCATTTCAGTTTGTAGGCAAGGTAGAAAGCTGAGGTAGACTCTGAAGCTGTTGTATCATTATTATCTAGTAACATTATACAATGTGTCCACGCAAAGCGGTATTATAGGTGTATATGACAATTTTTTTTTTGCATTGCAAACACAATTTTTTGTATTCTGCTCTTGCTTTACCCAAAAACTATTTTTAGTATCTTGGATTTTAAAGAATTTATAGAGGGCGCTGGTAGCATCTTAAAAATAAAAATCGCATCAGGTAAAGTGCCTTTTCTGTGCAAAATATTGGAAAATTTTGTTAGAAAAATTTGCTCAGAATTAAAAAATATGACGTTGTATCAAATTACGGAACTAAATATTTTTTTATTTATAATTTTTTTAAATATAAATGTAATCAAATCATAATTTAAATTTATTTATTCTACCTATGTTCCTCCAACAGTAAATTATTCTGACATAAAGACGGATCACTTTTAGTTTTGTTTCCATGGCATACTCTTCTTAAAACATTAAAATTACAAATGCTATAAATTCAATTGACCTTCAAGCCATTCAAAATAGCTACCAAGAATTTAGGAACAGAGTTGAGATGTGTGCTGAAAATGGAGGAACGTGGGTAGAATAAATAAATTTAAATTATGATTACATTTACAATACTGGTTGATAAGTCATATTTTTTAATTCGGAGCAAGTTTTCCTAATAAAATTTTTCAACATTTCGCACAGAAAAGGCACTTTACCTGATGCGATTTTTATTTTTAAGCTGCTACCAGCGCCCTTTATAATTTTTTTAAAGTCCAAGATACTAAAAATAAGTTTTGGGTGAAGCAACACCAAAATACAAAAAAATTGTGTTTGTAATGCAAAAAAATTGTCATATACAGGGTGTATCTTTGATAGGTACAGAAATTTTAACCACGTAATCGGGGACGTTCATAAAACCGAAAAATGAAAAAAAAAATTTTTACTCGATGTTTAGAAAATGAGGCAAATCAATCTTTATCCGTGCTCAATGCACGCCGCTGGATCGTCACTAGAAGCGCTTAGAGGGGAGGTCTAACCTCTCCCTAGGAGATGGAGGGGAATAACGTTAGATTCGGAAGGGGAATACCGCGACGTTGCCGCATGTCAGAGTGGAATAAATCTGCTTGCAGAATTAGGTACCTAGGTACCTTTGAAAATTACTGCTGGTAGGTATCCACGTTTTTTTTTATGATGTCGGTTGCTGTGACGAACTGTTTATTGCTTTCTTCACAGGCGCACACAATAATTTAACAAACACGTCAGTTTTTATCACTTTACTGTTATTTTAAGTCCATAGGCAGCAGAAATGTATCCGAGCGCCGCTCGGAGAAGTCATTGCTAGAAAACCATTGCTGATTTCACACTCATAATTTTTTGACAAGTCTTTTGTGGAGTAGGTATCTATCTACCTACCTATTTTACAACTGATTTTCAGGCCGCAATTTTTTTATCCTAATAATTAGCCATCTCTTGGGACACCTTGGGATAATAAATTTCTGATCGGCAATCAACTGAATAAAGTATTTGTTTTAAAATACAAATTATCTGAAAAAATTGCAAATTTCCACAACCACCCATGGGGTAGAGCACCGGCGCGTTACTTTTTTTTAGCGGGTGTTCGCCTGTAGCCCTATCATCCCGTAATTTGACGTGAATTTAACGCGCGGCTTCGATTTGTTCATAGTTTTTAATATTTTTCAACCCTTGCCCGATAGTGCGCCACCTTTAAACCCCCTCAGGGTTGTGGTCCTATGTATTATCTACTTTTAAAAAATTATTCGGTTCCGAAAAAAGTGGGGGAAGACTGTCATTTGATGTGAATTTAACGCGCGGCCCCGATTTGTTCATCGTTTTTAATATTTTTCTACCCTTGCCCGATGGTGCGCCACTTTTAAACCCCCTCAGGGTTGTTGTCCTGTCTATTGTCTACTTTTAATAGTATATTACACACCGAGGTGTCTCGAGATAAAGTTAACCTCGGCGCTTCGCACCTCGGTTAACTATTTAATCTCTCGACAGTAATGAAACACTTCCCACCTCGGTGTGTAATATACTATTATCTCGCTTACTTCCCGCCCTCCCGCAGGAGGGCGGGAAGTAAAAGTAAAAAAATTGACACTTTCAAACTTCTAACAAGTCAGAAATGTCGACATTACATACATGGTTGTAAATAAAAAATTATTCGGTTCCGAAAATAGTTGGGGAAGACTGTCAAATTGGCGTGCTTATCATTTCCGCATTTTTTAACCCTTTGCCGTTTCGGAACTCTCTCAAGTTAATTCCTTACCATTCCTCTTACTTTTCGTAAAAATTTGGTGGCAAAATGTCGCGTAATGTGCCCAAAAACCGAAAAACAGCGACTCCTCCTGGTGAATTTAAGCTTCTGCGTGCCCTTGACTACTGCCCGTAATTCCTTCGCCGAGAGATTCGCCAGGCGCGGGCATATGACGTTGGCGTCGGGCGCTGGCGTCCGACGCCAACTTCACACAAAAACGACGCCGCGCCGAATCGCGCAATAACTACAATTACGAATGAATTCACTGGCACTGATTCACTCGATTTTGCTCAATTTCCACGCCGCGCGGCCCGGCCGACCTACTAAATTACAGCTGGGCGAGAAGCGCAAGCGCGGGGCGCCGGATACCCACTTGATCCCCACACTACAGGTGATCCCCACTACTCATAACTTGTGCGCGATATTAGCCAATCGCGGCTCGCGGCCCCTACTTCTCTCGGGGCGGCGCTACTATGTTGCCAAGTGTGCTGAAAATTTACCTGATTTAGTAATTTAATTCCGTATAAATTTAATTGTGTAGTGGATTTTTACATGGATTTACCCGTTTTTGTGCGTAATAATTATACGAGATAGTAGATTAACTTATAACGAATGAAACCCCGTATAAATCCGCGAAAATCAAAAATCGGATTTAAGGGACTTTAAGTCAGTTTTGGGACATGTCGGCATAAACGGCAACACCGAATAGTGGTATTAGATGGTATGGGGGAAAGCTTGTGCGCACGCACGCCGTCTCTGTCACCGTACCGCCGCGCCGTAGCCGACGCGCTAGTCGAAGATCGTCCGTCCGATTATTATGGGATTTAACAGCTGATTGATATCGATCCGCGCCCGCCTGTAATTTTTGGGAGCGCCAGCTTCAACACGCAATTTATTATTATACAGAATGCCTTACGTGTGGCTATTCTGTGGTATAACAATTCTGTTTCCAAAACGTGGACGCGTATGCAAACGTCGCGTCTTGCTAACCGATATTGTTCCGTTGCTTCGTTGGAAGTGAACCTGCTTCTGTACATTTTTCCAGATCCGTTCGCCATTTTTTGGACCAGCAGTGATGTCCAAACCTGTTGCAATTGCCGCTACGAATTTGCAGTGAAATAACAAGTGATTTTTTCATATTTCCGTTAAGAAATGCAGTGTTAAACGTTCGCGGCCTTCGTATGAAAACAGTGCTAGCTAGGTTCCTACTAGGTACCCCAATTACGCGCGAGGATAAAAGAAGCAGCTTCAAGGGTTCGCGAAAATTCGGGTTTTATTAGACGCATACGGTATGGATCTAATTGTACAATCCACCTAGTCGAGTCCCCGTTGGAATAAATCAGCTGAGGGAAACCGAGACGTTCCTAATATTTGGCATCGCGGCGCTTTAAGTGTGCAGTGAAAAAAAAACAAGTGTTTTGTTCGTATTTCCGTAAAAAGAGACTACGAAGTGTTATACCTTCGCGACCATCGTATAAAAACAGTGCCACTAGTTAGGTAGGTACTTAGTGCTTTATGTGATTTTGTGAAGATTTTTGGAAAGTATCTAAACACAAGAAAATAGTAAAAATAATCGATGCATCTCAAAGGTAGGCTTTTTCATGCTATTCGTCGAGCTATTCGCTAGTTATGTTCTAGAAGTTGCTGCCCCATCATAGAAATTACGCCGTAGAAACTACAAACTCAGCAGAGTCTAGATGGACTCTCGAACACCTTGAAATCTTGCGAATTCTGCTTTCCTTAAATTATATAAACTATCGCGCTCCACATTTTTCGACTTTTGACTATCAGACTCTGTACTAGTTGCCAATAAAAAACTTTGCATTTTTTAAAAAGGTCTTGTTCCGATCCCGTAAGTTAAGTGGCGCAGTCGTGCGGATTGTTTGAGTTGCGTGGCGCCATCGGTCTCGCGCTTCTGGAGTATCGAACTCCCAACAAACAAGAACTTCAAGATCCGATTGAAGCTGCAGAGCCAGGAAGAGACCAAGGTAAGGGCCAATCCGTGTTTCCTTTCCCTTGTCCTTTCTGTGGCAAACAGGTCAGTCTTAGGTCCCTAGAAATCCAGTGTATATGTTTTTCTAGTTGAATCTATTCATAAGATTGCGTCTTGCGAAATATTAGAGCATATAATACTTCAAAAGATATAATTAAGTTAGGTTAAGAAGTTCAATTTCATTTTAAGTTTCAATTTTAAATTTCAAAATTGATTCACTCGAAGATATTTCAAACTCGTTCCGTTCTCTAGATTTAAGTGATAGTGATAGTGATAGTATTGGTACAATTGAAGAAGAAATCATGAATAATCAACCTCAACCTGCACAAATCAATTATAGTCTGCTTAGATTGTATGTCGATACAATTCCAAATTTTAATGGAGACCCACACACTCTCGAAATTTTTATAGAACATTGTGATTTTCTTATTTCCACATATTCCAATGCAAACCCCGCTGATCCCATAAATACCTTCCTAATACGTGCTGTTATTGGAAAATTAACAGGACACGCTTTAGTTATTGCTGGTAGTAGACCTGACGTAAGAAATTGGGCAAATTTAAAAGAATTATTAAGACTAAGTTTCGGTGACCAAAGAAACCTTGATTGCTTAGTGCAAGAAATGCTTGTTTCGCGACCCTTCAAAAATGAATCTTTTCGTAATTTTGGGCAGAGATTACAAAAGTGCCGTAGTTCCATCGCTTCTAAAATAATTTCAATGGAAATGACTAACGAAGAACGTGCTTTTAAAATTAAAAATTATGATGAACTTTCACTAAAAACCTTTATAAGAGGTCTATCTGGACGTATCCAAGATATGGTTCGTTTAAGAAATCCTGACAGTCTAGAACTCGCAATATCGTATGTTATTGAAGAAGAAAACTTTATTTTATTTCAAAAGTCTCAAACAAGTAATTTCCAAAATTCAACATTACCAAATAAAAATCCTCAACACTTTCCAAAAATGAATTCTTATAATAATCAACAAGCTATAACACCACGACAACAATCAATATTTCCGCCAAATAATAACAATTTTTCGCAAAATCAAAATTATTCCCAAAATCAAAATTTTCCCGAAAGAGCTCAATTCCCATCTCAACCTATAAACATCCAACCTCGACAGAATATGCCTTCCCCTAAATTTTTTACCAATAAACAAGTATTTGGAGCCCCTAACACTTCCAGAAATGTTTTTAAACCCACCGGTATAACTCCGCAACATAAACCTGAACCGATGTCTACTACATCACGAATTCCTACTATACAAACTCAATTCAGAAATAATTTTCCAAAAAATTACCAAACTCCACAACTCCACAATATTGAAGAGGCAGATTTTAGCTTCGACGAAAATCTCGAAAACCCGGAAAATCCCGATGAAATTTTTCCCGATTTTTACCATGAAAACTCCGATGAAAATTTCGTACCGAACGAAACTTATGAAAGTTTTGAAAATTTTTCCCAGGCTTCGAATCCACAGAACCCAACGTAATAATTGACTTAAATCATCTACATAAGAGCGATTTAACGTATATAGAAATTCCAGAAATTAATGCCAGATTCCTTATAGATACAGGTAGTTCCCGTAGTATAATTAACCCCGATGTAGCTTATAAGTTTTACAGTAATTGCATTTTTCATGAAGATTTTAGTATTCAGACCTCTCACGATATTACTTTTCACAATGAAATTGCCATAATTCCACTTTTCGACATTTTTAACGTAAATCGATTTTATAAATTTTATATCTATGATTTTTCCCCAAAATATCACGGTCTTATTGGCATGGACTTATTGAAAAGACTACGATCAAATATAGATCTCGACAATAAATTACTAAAGACTCCCAAAGTTCAAATACCTCTACTTTCGGAAAACTCCAATTCAAAACAACAGAAAAATTTCCAAAAATGTTATCACTCTTTAATTATACCACCTCGAACTCAAAAAATAGTTAAAGTTCCAGTATGCTATAAAAATGGCCTCGGTATTTTAGATTACAATAATTTTGATAACAATTTAGAATCCCCTCGTGCTGTAGTTGATATTCAAAATTATTTCGCGACAACAACAATTATAAATCCAAATTTAGAACCCTTTGAAGTCATAATTACTGAACCTTTAGACGTTGAAATTTTAAACCCTAATGAGATTAACTTTATCGACAAAATCGAAGATAATTCGGAACTCTCAGAAACTGAAGATAATCTACTAAAACAAAATTTAAAAAATATTAGACTTGATCATTGCAATTATGAAGAAAAGTCCGCTTTACGTAAACTTTGTTATTCATACAGGGACATCTTTTACTGTGAAAAAATACCTCTTAGCTTTACAAATAAAGTCAAACATAAAATTAATCTCACAAACGAAAAACCTATTTTTACTAAATCGTATAGGTTTCCCGAAATCCATCGACAAGAAGTAAAATCCCAAATAGATAAAATGTTACAACAAAAAATTATTGAACCATCCACATCCCCGTGGAGCAGTCCAATCTGGATCGTTCCAAAGAAACTCGACGCTAGTAAAAAAAGGAAATGGCGAGTAGTCATCGACTATCGTAAGTTAAATGACAAAACTATTAGTGACAAATATCCCCTTCCAAACATAACGGACATATTAGACAGACTAGGACGTGCGAATTACTTTACAACACTCGATTTGGCCTCCGGTTATCATCAAATTGAAGTTGACGAAAATGATGTACCCAAAACTGCATTTTCTACTGATTCTGGACATTATCAATTCTTACGAATGCCATTCGGTCTTAAAAATGCACCCAGTACATTTCAGAGATTAATAGATAATATTTTACGTGGTTTAACAAACGAAATTTGTCTCGTATATTTAGATGACATAATAGTTTTCAGTACATCTCTCCAAGAACATATAATTAATCTCAAAAAAGTTTTCGACAGACTACGTGACGCGAATTTTAAAGTACAACTTGACAAATGCGACTTTCTACAAAAAACTGTTGCTTACCTCGGACACATTATTACATCAGAAGGAGTGAAACCCAATCCCGAAAAAATTTCCTGTATTCAAAAATTCCCCATTCCTAAAACTCAAAAAGAAATAAAATCATTCCTTGGATTACTTGGATATTACCGCCGCTTTATTAAAGATTTCGCAAAAATAACTAAACCTTTAACTCTCTGTTTAAAGAAGAACGCTCAAGTTACTCATAGTCAAAAATTCATAGAAGCTTTCAACACATGTAAGAAAATTTTGTGTAATGATCCGATATTACAGTATCCTGACTTTTCCAAAGAATTCATTCTAACTACTGATGCTTCCAACATCGCTATCGGCGCAGTATTATCCCAAGGCACCATTGGACAAGACAAACCTATTGCCTATGCCTCACGCACCCTAAATGACAGTGAACAAAATTACAGTACTATTGAGAAAGAGTTATTGAGCATTGTTTGGGCTTGTAAGTACTTTCGTCCCTACCTCTATGGTCGAAAATTTACAATAGTTACCGATCATCGCCCCCTCACGTGGCTTTTTAATTTAAAAGAACCCAATTCGAAATTGGTTCGTTGGCGTCTCAAATTAGAAGAGTATGATTACAAAATTGTTTATAAAAAGGGAAAGTTAAACTCCAATGCCGACGCACTCTCTCGTATAAATTTGAATATTCATGAAACCCAATCTGTTATCAATAATCCAGGAGATATAAATCAAGAAACTTTCGAATTTTTAAGGAACTATGTAGAAAACCCAGAAAATTTTGAACTACCCAGTACAAGCCAAGAAATTTCTAACAGTAATGTAAACAATACCCAAGCAAGTTCATTAACGCCAGACACTCACACAGCTGACCCCGTCCCGCGAACGAAACCTAAGATAATAATTCACTCCGACATACAAATCCGACCTCCTGATAAACCTAGACCGACAATATTAAATGACGCACCTATTGAAATTAGTGATGACGAAACTGCCCATTCCCTCTCAAAAGAAATATGTAATGAAAGTTTACCTATTTTGAACGAAATTATCAATAATAAAACGAATCAAATACATATTTTCAAAAATAACGTCGATAAACTTTCAGTAGAACAAGAAAACTACTTGCACCAAAAAATTATGACAGTCAAAATTCCTTTAATTTCAAATGAGCAATTAATCCTAGATTTTCTAAAACAATATCTAAGACCAAACACTACGTATCACATTTATTTTAATCATTCGCAATTTATAACACAATTTTCAAATATTTACTCAGAGCATTTCAATCGATTAGGTCCCAAACTGATAATATGTACAAAATTAATTAATACCATAAAAGACAAAGAGGAACAGTTATTACTAATAAAAAATCACCATTTAGGAAAAACGAATCATCGCGGAATACAAGAAACACTAAATTATTTAAAGAGAAACTATTTTTGGATAAATATGAAGTCCGATATTACTGCATATATAAATGCATGCGAAATTTGTCAGAGAACCAAATACGGTAGAAACCCTCCATATGTACCTCAAGTATTAACTGAAACTCCTTGTAAACCATTCCAGTTAGTTCATGTCGATGTGTTCTATTATGACACCAGAAACTATTTAACTTTCGTTGACGCTTTCTCGAAATTCGCGCAAGCTTCATTAATTCCCGGAAAATCCGCTACAACCATATGTGATGCTCTTGTAAAATATTTTTGTTCTTTTGGTACTCCTCAACAGATCATTTTAGACAATGGACGTGAATTCAATAATGAAACGGTTAAGGAATTATTAAAATTACATAAAATAGATATTCATTTCACTACACCAGGCCACCACGAGTCAAACAGTATAGTAGAACGTTTCCATTCCACAATAATAGAACACCTGCGAATTTTAAAAGAATCTTTCCCTAACGAAACCGACTTAATAAATTACGCCGTTTTAGGTTATAATTGCTCAATACACAGTTCGACGACATTCACGCCTTTTGAATTAGTATACGGTCATACGGACTTAAGAAACCCCGAAATTTTTACTCCTAAACACTTCTTCTCAAACTATGTCGAAAATCACGCGGAAAAATTAAAACACGTATATGGTGACGTCCAAACGAGGTTAATAAAAGAAAAAGAAAAGATTGTTAATACGAAAAATGCAAAGGGCAATACAAATCCTACTTTTAAAATTAATCAAATTGTATTTAAGAAAAATCCCCTTAACAGAAATAAAAAGAGCAACAAATTTATAGGTCCATACGTAATTATCGAAATTTTAGAACATAATAAATTCAAAATAAAAAACAAAAATAATAATAAAGAAGAAATAATTCATATGAAGGAGCTAAAACAACCTCCTTTGTTACAGGAAAATGAAGCTGAGAATCCTTCTACTTCTGCTGCAAATAATAGTGACATTTCAGAATAAAATAGAAATATCCAAAATCAACTCTCCCGGAATTCTCCCCTTTGAATTAGGCCAAGCTCGCGTTATAAAAAGTAAACATGTTTTCTTATATGATATAAATTTACTAGACATAAAAACTCAAATTGATGGGATAACAAACATTTTTCAAAACATTAATTCCTCACTCGACTTTGGAAGTTGGAATTTTCTACTTAGAAATTCTCGTAATATTTCAGAACACTTATATCCTTTAATTATCGAACTTAACGAAAAATATGAAAATTTAAATTTTAATCACAAACGGAAACGACGAGGTCTTGTAAATTTAGCAGGCACTGTACAAAAATGGCTTTTTGGCACCCTGGATGCTAATGACGGTCAACGCTATGATAATGCTTTAAAATTACTAAAATCTAATCAAGGAAAAATTGTCTCAGAAGTTAATTTACAAATGTCTCTTTCTAAACAGTTAATGCAAAAGCAATCTAAAATTATAGAAGACATTAATTCCAATCAAAGGAAAATCGCAAAGTTAGTTAATGAAATCCAAAACAATATCTCCAATATTACCAATGAATTTTACCGATATACGACCTACATGTCGATAGTTGAACAAATTTTTATAAATACTAATATCATTATTACTTTACTAGATAATTTAGAGAATGCTGTCACCTTTTCAAAATTACATGTAGCACACCCCGACATTTTGACAAGGCGAAATCTTGTGGATATTTTGAACGAACTTTCTAATCAATATAAAAAACAAGAAATTCTTAATATAAAATTAGAATCTTGGTATTCAATAATTAAGACTAATTGCCATTTTTCGGAAAATAATATAATATTTGCCATGGAATTCCCTATAATACATCCTAGTACCTTTCAATATTTTCATTTATTTCCAATCCCTACGGATAAAAACCTAATTATTATACCCCCAAAACCTTACTTGGCCCTAGAAGAAAAGGCTCATCAATACATGGAAGAACCATGCCCGCAACTTGACGAAATATACATCTGTAACCTAGAAAATATTCAAGAAAATAATGACTGCATAACCACCTTAATAAATGGTCATCCAAATCAATGCAACCAAATTCCGGTCGTACCACCAAAATTTATCATCAATAAAATTAATAATAAATATTTCATAATAATCAGCGAAGAAGAAATTCAAGCCACTTCTACATGTCCAGAAAAGAAGTTTCATACTCTACAAGGCAACAACTTACTTCAGATACCCTACAACTGTACATTTCAATACAAATCTTATGAAATTGGTAACAAAGAAACAAAAACCATTGGAAATCCTTTATTAATACCTAAAATTCAAAATCCATCAATAATCAAGATCGAAACAAGAAGAAGCCCCCTGAAAATCGAAAATGTAAACCTTCAAGATATTCACCAATTGGAAAAACAAATTCAAGCGTCAAACCCGATCAGCATAGTCGACATCGATACTTCAACTCCGATAGATTGGATATTATGGATCACCGTAGGAAGCATCGTCATCATCCTGATCACCTATACTATTTGGAAAATGAAAAATAAATTCAAAATTTTGAAGAAAGAAGAGAAGACAACGTCGCCTTCCATCCTGTTTACTCCGGAAGTCTCCACTTAAGGCGGGAGGAGTTATGTTCTAGAAGTTGCTGCCTCATCATAGAAATTACGCCGTAGAAACTACAAACTCAGCAGAGTCTAGATGGACTCTCGAACACCTTGAAATCTTGCGAATTCTGCTTTCCTTAAATTATATAAACTATCGCGCTCCACATTTTTCGACTTTTGACTATCAGACTCTGTACTAGTTGCCAATAAAAAACTTTGCATTTTTTAAAAAGGTCTTGTTCCGATCCCGTAAGTTAAGTCGCTAAAAGAACCTTTAAGGAGTTGTCCAAAAATTATTTATTTATTTATTTAATCTCCACATACACCAAATGATACATGGTTGCGTCAATATTCTTCAAATACGGCGAAAAAGCCTCGGAAAAAGCGATTCGACTGGCAACCAGTTACCTAGTGCTTCTTGTGATTTTCGAGAGGATTTTTGGATAACATAAGAAAGGAGTACGACACCCGCAAGGAAAATCATCCAGGCATCCGAAAGGTAGTTTTTTTGCATGCTATTCGCTAAAAGAACCATTAAAGATTTGTTCAAAAATTAGTTGAAAGACTATTCCTGAAATACTGTGAAAGAGCTATACGTCTGACAACGCTGCACGGCGGAATTGGGGGGATCCGGCGGAACCGGCCTCAGTTCCAGCTGGTCCCGGCAAGGTCAAGGACCCATGGCCGTAGCGTCGGAAAAAGGGGTTTTAATAGCGTTTTAAAAAAAATTATTTCTGACGTTAATATGCACTTTAGAAAAATTTTAATTGCATAGGCGTAACAAGTGCATTTTTCCCGACCTGCCCTTAAAATTTCTGTACTTATCAAAGTTACACCCTGTATACCTATAATACCGCTTTGCCGTGGACGCATTGTATAGAGACCAGGAAGTATAATGTTAATATAGGCTGGGCATGCATACCTGTGAAATCGAATCGAGAAAACGCAATTTTGGTGTGGTGAAAGAATTTCCCTAATATCTAGAAGTAAATTAATCACTATGTAGGTATGTCTTTTTTTTTTTTTCATTACGGATGCCATATCAACAACATATTAAGCGAATTACACGAAAACCGATTTGGTGTACCTATGGGGCAAGTCCTTTGCTTCTCAATAAAATAGCCAGAGTTCAAATCCCAAACATTCTCTTTTTTTATTTATTTTTGTAAATAAAACAAAAATTGTTGAAAATGGCCCCCTTTGATTTCTTCCCAAATTGCCTCCTATGCTGTTGTTGATCTAAGTTGTAAGTAGTTTATACGAACTTGGAAAAACGTGTTCTTCAAGTACCTACGGCCACAAAAAGAAATCGCAAAGTGTTATTAAGTATGTCGAAAGATCTCGTGGAGGAAATTCGTGCTTTCCTACTTTAGGCTCACCAAGCGAGTCTGCAGTGTGTGCTCTAGAACTATCTTATTCAAAATCAACTCTACCAATTTATTCATCGTCAAAGCTGATCTCGAACAGGTCTTGTCTTGTACCTTTGAGTAGCTAGTGTCCCATTAAATAAAATAGGACCGGCTATTCTTCTTCGGCCAGCAGCATACCAAACCACCAACTATCTAGGGATGAAGAAAGGTTTCGACAAAAGAGTTTTCTGGTTTTTCAGAACTCCACATTCGCATGTTTTGATCCGGTGAGATGAAACCGAATTTCGCCGGAGAAGAAAACCGTGTCCAGGTTGTTATCCATCTATCTATAAAAGTTATTTATGCGAACCACTTGCAAAACTCTGCTCTAGACGGATAATCAACGTCACGAATTTCTTGATAGCAAGTTAAGCAGTATAGTAGGGATGCAGATGAAAATCCTTTTTAAATCACTATGACAGGTACCAACAGATACTCCAGTTAGCTGAAGGTTCTGCGGGAGTGTCGTCCATAACTTGCCGGACATTTTCCTCCGTTCGCATTGGCGGTTGGCTATTTTCCTTCTTTCGTTCCACACTCCACGTTTCTGAAAAAAGCTGCACAATACGACGAAGAGAACACTTAAACGTGTACCCAAAATTATTGTGGTTCCCACGAAACTGTTCTTAAAATTCCTGATAGCAGTCTTCCACAGAATACGTTCACTGTCCGACAACTTTCCGTCTGTTTCTAAAATGTTATGATTTGACCATAAATGATTTTTGTTCTTGTGTAAACACCATTTTACTGTTGGATATTTCAAACAACAAAATACACATACAAATCATCGAAACATACGTTTGAATCTTCAACGCAAACTTTAAGTCGAATTTAAATGAACGCTCGTTCTTATCAAGAAGGATATTTTGCATGAAAGCCGGCCGCATGATTTCAACTCTAATAAGATTATAGAATAAGATGTTATGTAAAATGTAGAGAGTATATTTCTTTACCTGAAGCGAGTAGGTTGCCTCAATTAAGATGGGCCCGATCATTGTTATTTAAAGAAGTTGTGGTTTATTTTTACGCAAATCTACTCTCATATGATTATAGAACAAAATAGGTACCATCGGAAAGAAGGCCCATATGGAGCAACAATAAAAAAAGAGATTGCCACCTACTAAGCGGTTCCTTCGCATTGGCAGCCACCAGTAAAGTGGTGTTGTTTTGTTGACTTTCAAGTCTCATAAGCTTATTAAATAAATTCTATGCCAAATGAAGGCTTGAATTTTTCTCAACAAGATAAGGTGAGGTTGCCTGCTACAGGGTGGGCCCAATAACCGGCAGCCAGCATTTTAGGACGCGGTGGACGGTGGACTTTACCATTTAATTGGTGTTCATGTCTCCTATTCCAATGCTCAAGAAATACCGATACGAATTGACACGATATATAATTTAGCAAAAATAGAGTATGATGATTTTCAGAACAGATGGTAGAACCAGGATGATCCTATTAAATTTTCCATAAAATATTATTCAATATTAGTTTCAAGATAATTTTCGTTTTATGAATGCACTTTATTACACACGGAAACTGTGGAATTTACTGTAACTTTTCAATAATTCAGTGCCATGTGCTATTACTTTCCAAACTTGGTATGACGCTGAATTTTATAGATAATTTTGTAAGACAATATTTATAGTTTGTTTTATTGGCTTCTTTACCACGTTTTTATTTACTCGCTTTCTAGTCTGTCGGTTTGTTTGTTCGATACAAATTTTGCAATCAATTTTAAACTAACTTTCCGTTAAGAGTTGCTAGAGAGTTGAAACATTAAACATAGCTCAGAACTGGATGACAATGCAATATTAGCTCGCTATATTATTATACATATAAAAAAGTTATTGCTATAGGTATAGGTATAAAAATTTTCTGATTGATTCTGGTAATTAGGTGAAGAGAAACTGAGGAACATAATTTCATCAAGATGTTTGAAATCGAATGCAAAATTTCAAATTCAGAAGAATAAAAGAGTAGAAAATAATTATTTAAATAAAAAAATACCATCATTTTAAAATGGATTAAAAATTTTAAAATTATGCCCCACGTTTTTCGGCTAGGAGAAATTATTTTACACTTTTTAGTCCGTTTTAAAAACGTGGCATATTTTTTTATTTAAATAATTATTGAGAAATCTTGATACACGTATTGCATTCTTTTGAGCATAAGACAATCCATTTGATGATTTATTATATCAGCCCTGCGACATAGACTGCTTTACTGTGACTAACAACAGAGGAGATGCCTAATTTATGAACTTAGATAGGTCTGTCTACAAGACCTTCAGCGCCACGTTTATTGCGGCTGAGACAGTTTCTGTCCCTTTATTGTCAAGATTTAATAAACAATAATTTTAGTTGATTGACAATAAATCGAAAACCTATAAGTTAGACACTCACCCTTTGAAGATTTTGTCTCGTCGCACTTATGGTTTGTTGTAATTAGTCTTACCTGAAAATAAAAGTAGACGTTAGTAACTAAAATAAATCGTTTTAGTTAAATCATGCAAATAAAATTTTCCCCCTACAGGGTGTTTTAGAAAAACGCAGCAGTGATTGTACGTAGTACGTCAAAAAGCATTCCTATTTCTAACTTTGAGTCTATCGCCTATAGTTTTTGAGATACCTAGAATTAATCATTTTTGTCTAAATAATCTTTTTAACACTAATCTTGTGTCTCATAAACCAAAGACGATCAGCCTATAGTCTGAAGAAAACAATCGGATTATTTCTTGACATTTTACCAGCCGTAGAATAATTGCTGCGTTTCTCAGAAACCCTCTGTAATAGAGTTAAATTTAAAAATAACTAGTATCAGACAGAAATAGTAGGGGTACCAACAATTCAATGTTGATTTATGACTTTCTCTCGAGGTTTATATTAGTAATAATATTTATTCCACAGAAACGTTTTCCATCTCCTGCAATTTCCATATTATTTGCCTTCAACGCAAAACTGATTTAATTTCTGTTTGTTCCCCACAATTTCAATCGAGAAATATGCGTATCTCGAAATTTTTAACAAAAATATTGACAATACTTGCCAGAATTGTTTTAGCAATAAAAATATATAAATATGACTACAGCTGAATGTCGCGGACAAAACACTGATAATTTCTATGACCAGTAATAAGCTAGCCATAGAAACACACTTCCTCCCGCGGGTTTGCTCCCTTCGAGTATATACCTATGCGCAGATTTGCGACAAGCTAATAGGATCATGCCCTATTTGTGAGCTAAACTAGAGTTATTTTTATTCAGGTGACGAGGAACCTTCAGTTAAGCCTTCTTCGCCACACGAAAGGTAGCAGGCAGAAAAATTCTCATGTAATAAATATACAGTATGTCTAAGGATAGACATCCCAAGAAGACAAATGGACCGAAAATTTTTCGACAAAAAGTCATTCCTGATAAAATTTTCTGCTTCTCGAAAAAAATATGGTCCACGAAGAGAATTTTCGATTTTTTTATACAGGGTGTCCAAAAAAATACAAAAACATGAAATGCGATCAAGAATAAACTGCCTTTATTTTTTAAAATATCAAAAACTTTTACTTAGAAAAGTTGTTAGAATTAAAAGACATGTCCAAGGGTAATTTTTGAAGCAAATCGGCCGACTTTGATTTTTTAATTTTTTACCTATTTAAACCAAAGTCGTCCGATTTGCTTAAACAGTTACAATCGGACACGTCTTTTAATTCTAAACAGCTTTTCTAAATAAATATTTTTGATATTTTTTAAAACAAAGGAGTTTCACACTTGGAAATCAAACAAATCGGAGCTGGCTGATTTGTTTGAAAAGTGACAATCGGACACATCTTTTAATTCTAAACAACTTTTCTAAGTAAAAGTTTTTGATATTTTTAAAAATAAAGGCAGTTTATTCTTGACCGCATTTCATGTTTTTGTATTTTTTGGACACCCTGTATAAAAAAATTGAAAATTCTCTTCGTGGACCATATTTTTTTGAGAAGCAGAAACTTTTATCAAGAATGACTTTTTGTCGAAAAATGAAATTTTTGGTCCATATGTCCTCTTGGGATGTCTATCCGTGGACATACTGTAGATATATATATTTTTTTAAATCGGCATTAGACCTTCAAAATCGTCATTAAAAGCTTAGAAATTGACTGCAAAGTAAGCCACTATTGTACAATTCGTTGGCCTTGGCGAGGTGTGAAAACCAAATGTCAGACGGGCCTGACGCCCCTCAAACGTGGCCAGATATATTCAAAACCCAGAAAATAAAGTATCATTTAACTTTTCAGCCTCAATGCGGATTTGTAACAACGTAATCTTTCAGTATAAGTATTTTGGTCGGTTTGAACAACAAGAATATTTTCCATGCTGCAGATAGAGACCAGAGGACTGCTGCATGTCAGTTGCGCCGTACTGCATTGTGTTCAAGCTAGGTAGAGCGATATAGAGGCAAAGCAACGTCGCGCCCGGTCGACTCAGGGATGGGTGATCTTTTTTAAATTATTTTGCCTAAAAAAACTTATTTTTTTTTCCGTTTTAAAAAAATAATGTGTCCCTCAGCAGTGAAGTTCCTTTTATAACTTATGTGGATTATTTGCCTCTGCCTTATAGGCCTCGGTAAGTAAATTCTACATTCGTTATGAAAAATTGAACTTCACACAAATAACTATTTTATTATCATTCGACGAAAGCGATCACTTTAAATATGATCTTAAATCACTTTAATGGGACTAAGGCTACTTTGTGTTAAAATCTGGGCGTTTATAATTTTATTATTCAGGTTATTTTACGCAGAGTGGCAGTTACCCCGCATAAGCAATCTAATAAATCACTTTTATAGATGTTTACTTTTTTACCGACCGAGACATATGTTAGGTTTCCGTGCAAAAACGCCTTTATAGCTTAATTTGCACTTTCGGTCATTACTCCTATTGTATATCGGTTAGATTAATATTAATTAGAATTAACAGGAAGCCTGAAAAATGATACGTTAATTAGAAAGTTTGTATAGATCAAACCAATACTATTCAGCATGTAACTAGAAGTATCTATTACTAAACATAAAAAAGAAAATTAAACTACTTTTACTAAGAGGTCGATATGTTTAATGTATGGTTTGCGCGACTGCCTTTAATGTTGATCGTTGCACCACGCTCTCAAATTGATGTAAGCAATGTACCTATACCTATGTATCTAGATTTTTCAAGGGCATTCATCTAAAAATCATTATTGGGACCCAAAACCTTCTGTAAAGACAAACTCAAAATCTAGTATTTTAAAAAAATACCAGGAGATATTTTTTTGTAAGCCAGCTCGATTTTGTACTGTATGTAATCCAATGCGTAATGTAAGAAAATATATTAAATATGCTGAAGAAACAACTGCCGACAAACTTCTTCTGTTGGTTCAGTTCCAGGTAAATGTCGTGTGTATGTATTATGATGATTAATTGCATTATAACTTAGTTTCGTAACATTAAGGCCATTATGTCGATACCGACATCGAAAATCATCATATTACTTTCGTGACACGTGTACGTGTATATGTAATATGGTAATTAGCTTAATTAATATTAATTGGCCATTGTTCCACCGAGGGGCACGGGCTAATAAGTAACAATGGGGCAATGTATACCTAGTATACGATGCGATGATGCGATGAGACTTTCAAGATACAATCCTATACAAGACCAACCCCCAAATGGTATTTTTCTTTTAAATAAAGAAAATCATAATGTTCAGTCAGAATATCTTCTTCATAATCTACAGGACGACTATCGACTCCGTTCTACTTACTACGCTATGTTTTATCTACAGAATGATGTAATACAAGTTTTTAGTTTCAGAAATATTATTGAGGAAAAAACGGAAACGTAAATTTCGAAGTATTAATGGAAAATGCGTTATAACGGAATGCCACAGCGATTGTTAGAAGTTATTTCCTTTATTCTCAATACAGTTTAGCTCGTTGAATACACACGCATAGCCTAATAAATCAGGCTGTTGTCGGATTACCTCAAAAATAAAACTAAAGCAGATTGAGGTCGGGCGATCGTTTATAATGCATTTTATATTAATACTTTGAAATTCAATATTCCTCTATATTACTTAGTAGAAGCTTATATTAGTGATAGTTAATAATAGCTAAAATTTGTTTTTTCATTTGTTTGAGTTCATACAAGTGTTCAGCTAAGGCATTGATTGCTTACCGAAACCCGCCGTAAACATATACATAGTCATTTAAATTGTCCTCCTTTTAACTTTTTGCAAAAGTAAATTTGAAGTGAAATGAACATGAAGTGATCTGATAGATAAATGATTTTTTATTGGTAAATGGAACAGTGTACGACCACGTTATCCATAATCTAACCCTTGTTTTTGTGTGACACTACTAGATCAAACACTAAAATATTGTATTATCATTTATGGGGAAAGCTGATGACCCTGACTTAGTCGCAGGTTTATCACCTGGTCATCACATTTTTCTTAAAAAGCTTTAGCTTTGATAAAAACAATGCTATCACTATTTTTGTGTAAATAAACTCAAACAAATATTTCTCCTTGGTTATTATCTCAAATTGTCATATCATTGAGCCAAAGCTTTACCCGCAATGTATTTTTTTATTACTTCAATCTTTTGGGACTCCATTTTTAATTTCTTTAGCATAGCATCTTCTTCACTAACATATTTATAATTCAAATGTCTCGCCATCAGTGAGAACAATTTTCCCCGATTATTTTATATTTAAATCCATAATATATTTAAATATATTTAAATATACATCCAATTTACACCCTGTTCGGAAAAATCAAAGTCCCGGATTTCTTAAAGAGTAGAAACAATTACTAAGACATAGAAATAAAACTATCATATTATTCACTACAGAAACTGCAGAACTGCGAAACTAACTTTGCTCAATATTGATTTTGTGTGCTGTAACACCAATGCCCATACAAAAGTGTAAAAAAAACATCCGATGGCGATGGAAATATAAAACTGGGACAGTAATGAAGTTTCACAGAAAATTGCAAAAATGTGCTTCATGTGTTCATATTAGGTGTCGCTCCCAGATAAATTGGGTCAAAGCTATTGAAAGAACAGCACCCGCGAATATCGATGCAATATTTGCTCGCTTTGTAAACGGGAAACTAAAGAAAATTATGGTAGGTGCAGACATGAAGAGGATTTCGTTTGAACATGCTTTACATGTTTCGTATATAGTGGCAAATAAGACCGTTCCTATATGCCCTTTGCAAATTGGCACAACAAAGCTGAGATATAGAGTGGAAATACTCTGGAAAATATAGAGTATCTTTTTTGTTACGGGTAGATACCTATCTGTCCAAGGATCACAAAAGATCATTTATATGGAAGTTAGTAATTAGGAATGAAGTCAGGTGTAGCTATGTGAAGGAGGTTTAGATTAGGGCTGTCAACTTTCGCCATAACCGGTCAAACCGGTCAAACCAAGAACATTAACCGGTTACCGAAAACTCAGTTAAGCGGATACCTTTTAATTGTAAATTTCAAAATTTAAACTTGCATCATAATATTTATGCTTTTCGGCTTAATCACCCAAACTAGTTCTAGCTTTTGGCGCTCTAACGAACAATTTTGGCCCCACTGTGCGTTTACAATTTTCATCACGGCTGAATGATCCTGTATCGTCAAAATGGATCAGTCCGCAAAGAAATGATCGGCAATATTTTACCATAAATTCAAAATCCAAATCGGTATCTCATTGCGAGTCGACACTGACCCCATACAGCTTATAGCCACCCCACCACCCTCGGTGGACGTGCTAGTCGCAGCAGCGCCAGCATCGTTAGCGTCTACTTTAATAATGTATGATTTCCCCAATTTCCGCGTGACATGCGGCCCCCGTAAAATGGTAATTCGATCGAATTAGGCAGGACGTGTGTACCCTCTTGATGAAATGGGGATTTGAATGTGCGCAATGCGCCGCGCGCCGCTATGCGGCCATAGATCTGCCCCCACGCTATCGCCGACTCGGGCAATTTGTCCTGTTCCGGTTATCTGAAATTGGGTGGGGAGATGGGAGCAGCCATTTC
Source organism: Pseudeuparius sepicola (assembly GCA_963920635.1). Taxonomy (NCBI): domain Eukaryota; kingdom Metazoa; phylum Arthropoda; class Insecta; order Coleoptera; family Anthribidae; genus Pseudeuparius; species Pseudeuparius sepicola. The sequence continues at coordinate 107,465,255 of OY987298.1, forward strand.
CTTTGGTTGAAACTCGCGAAATTGCACATATCCTTATTCACGAAACACACTTTATGTCGGCTCATCCTATAGTAAGTGAAAATGACCATTATAGAAGGTCTGGGTGCTTTCTAAAAGTTTGGCAAAAAAGGAACAGCTATTATACGTAACTTTATTGTTATCAGATCAAAGTTGTCACTTTTGACACTAAATTGGTTGAAACTCGCGAAATTGCACATATCCTTATTCACGAAACACACTTTATGTCGGCTCATCCTAGTAAGTGAAAATGGCCATTATAGAAGATCTGAGTGGTTTCTAAAAGTTTGGCAAAAAAGCAACAGCTATTATAAGTAACTTTATTGTTATCAGATCAAAGTGGTCACTTTTGACACTAACTTGGTTGAAACTTGAGAAATTGCACATATCCTTATTCACGAAACACACTTTATGTCGGCTCATCCTAGTAAGTGAAAATGACCATTATAGAAGGTCTGGGTGCTTTCTAAAAGTTTGGCAAAAAAGTAACAGCTATTATAAGTAACTTTATTGTTATCAGATCAAAGTGGACAGTTTTGACACTAAATTGGTTGAAACTTGCGAAATTGCACATATCCTTATTCACGAAACACACTTTATGTCGGCTCATCCTAGTAAGTGAAAATGACCATTATAGAAGATCTGGGTGCTTTCTAAAAGTTTGGCAAAAAAGGAACAGCTATTATACGTAAGTAACTTTATTGTTATCAGATCAAAGTGGTGACTATATATTGCCACTAAATTGCATTAAATTACACAATACACAAACCACGAACTACAAATCTACAATTCACTGGTTTTGAATATAATACCACAATATATTATACAATAGCGTAACTCTCTCGCTTCGACTCTTATTATCAGCTCGCGAGGGCTGTGTTGCAGCCGATTGTTTTGCTACGTCAGATCGTCTCCAGATCCATAACCGTCTGCGTTTTCGTAGTACCTACATAGTTGAGATATGAACCATTAATAGGGGACGTTGGCCATCAAAGTCTGTATAAACAATTCCTATGGAATTTTATTCCGTACATAGGTATAGCTTTTCCTTCACTTCATTGTCTACATAAAATTTTTAACTTTATTTGTATCTATCATTTTTCTCGGAATCGATTTATAAGTACAATTCTGCGCGATCTTATGCTAAAATTACATAGAACGACCTAGAGGAAGACTGAAAGGGGAGATAGATATTTTGCTGGTCGAAAACAACATATCACTTGGGCTACTGCTTTATTATAGTGTGATATTAATTTTCACTGCACGACTACTGACATAACAAGAAGCAAATAATTCTAAGGAACCTCCAACATTTTAAACTGCCTAGGCTAGCTAATTAAATTTAAGATTATTCATCTCTCAGCAACTTACTTCCGCTATATATTTAAACACTCGTTCTAAAAGTCTGGCATATAAAACTGCAACCTAATTTCCACTTGAAAACTCTCGAAGAAAACGACGAAAACTGAATCTACGTGCTAGAACTGTTGGGAAAAATTTAGTGAGGGGTTCCGCCTTTAAGAGTGATGTAGTAGGAGTATAGTTTCGTATATGCGTATAGGCAAACTTTCTTTGACAGGACAAGGCCATTTATTCGGTTAGCTCCCCCTTTTACATGGGCTGCAACTTTTCCCAAAAACGCCGAAGTATAATAAATTTGAAGCTCTAGAGCCTGAACAGTAAATCTGCATTAGACCGGAAGGGGCTTTCGCATATTATTCGTGCATGGAAAAGCGGATATTGTGGAAACATGGGAAGGAGATCGCCGTATAGTTCAAGAGCTTTGCAGACTTAAACTTAGCTGGTACAGAATGTGCATATTCACTGAATATTATTAGAAAATGTTCATAGCAAATTTGATTTTTTAAATTATATCAGATATTATTTCTGAAGAAACAACTAAACAATTTGCTCTATAACTATAAGTAAAATTCAAATAGAAAAATGGGTTTCCTAGTTTAGACAAAGTAACTTTTTCCAATAAACTTACCCATTCAATACTTTACTTTTCAAGATATAGAGAGTAACATAAATAAACTTACCTAAATGGTTGAGAGCAGTTCAACAAACGGATCAATTATTAACAAGTGAGTTTAACTAATATGCTGGTGATACATCTGTTGTTATTATAATTCTAATAATCAAAAAATTGCGTAGAAATTGTAAACTTAAATCTTTTGTTCACAGACGCTCTCTGTAAAGATCTTTAGTTCCTCAGTAATGCTGTGCAATTTTGAAATTGCATCTTTAACATCTTGTATTTTTTAAGGGAGACGTTTTGTAAACAGGTAAGTTAGAGTAAATCGTCATATTTTGGCTCCAAAAATAAAAAGTTAAGGGTATGATATGTCTTTTGTTACTCTTGTATAAGAGAAGAAACAATAAGGAAATGATATTTGTATTGCCACATAATTTTTATCATACTAACTTTTAAGTAAGCAGGAATTTTAATACCAATTAAATGTTATATTTTTCGAGAAATTTGCATTGTCCATGCACAAGCTTTAAAACAATTTTACTTATTCTATTCGACCAAACCGAAGCACACAGAAATAGAAGCGTCAAGTGTAGACTCGATCGATGACGTCACGCACTCGGGCCGATTCGAACTAAGATATTCTATACGTTACGGTATTTTGGGGAATTTTAAAGTCAAACAATTTTTATTTTCCAGATTATTTATTAGCACATACCATAAGAAACCGAAAAATGTTATGCCCAACACTTAATTTCTATATAATTTTATATAGCGGATTACAAAGATAATAGAGATAGTAATAAAATGTTGGGAAATGAAAACTGCGCATAAAAATCTCATGTAACAAGCAACATTATGAACAATTCTCTTTTTATTAATGATAATGAAGTGACAGTGAAGTAAAAATGTAGCCAAACATTACCAACGAAATATTTTGTAAAATTTTGAGACAGATTTTCTGTCGTTTAACACATCTGTAGTTACGTACTGCCCTTTTTTTAAAATTAAATGATGATATTGGTATTACCTGAATTGAGCTTAACATTACATAAGAAATACCGTGCAGTCAGCCATGTGCCTCGGTGCGCCTTGACTTGAGAGCGTGAGCGAGGAGTTCGGCGTGAGCCTGAGAGTGTGACGTTGCAGTCGAGGGGAGCGGATGGCTGCAGACATTCTATTCCCGTGTGCCTCGACCAAACCCAGAAAAAATATTACCAAGGTTTCGGCACCTGCCAGCGCTAATCTAACACATCTATAAATCTTCAAAAGTATAGCCAATGTGGGGGGCTAGAGAACAGTTCTGGATACGAGTAATGCAGTTTGTTTGTATGCCCTCTCTATCCGTATAGGATGTAAGAACTCGCCGAGCACGCCACTGTCTAGAAAATTGGCGTGCGCTACCCCAGCCGTCCTGACAGATTAGTACCTCATCAATCATCGGTCGCGGTCGCACGATAACAACTGCATGCGCCGCACTAATCTAATTGAAATATTTGCGGGAAGGGGTGGTGGTGCGGGGTGAGAGGGCAATGAGCCCGTCGCAAATCTGACGGGTTTTGGGGAGCACTGGACGCCCGATAACGAACGTAGCAGATGAAGAAAAAATATTAAATATTATTAATGAAGAAGATCAATTATTTTATAAACCAATATTGGGACAGCTATACTTTTTTATGGATATTGCCAAGCAGTAGAAAGCTCAATTATCCCAGGCACAAACAATTTCAATTATTCAACTGTGAGTAACATAGAAAACTTTGTTTTTTTTTATTATTTTGTGTTCTTCTATATCATAAATAGCAAAATATTTATAGTCAATATACACTTCGGTTTCAGCGATCATCTCTTGAACTTGTTTAATTATTACTTGTTGAACCGTCATCAATTTTTAAATCATCAAGTTGTGTATTTTCAAATGGATTTATATTGACTCAATATAAAGCAACATCAGATGCCGCGCATGGGTCGGTTTTGAGGCCGCCTCTATTTAATAATTTATTTACTAACGACATAGGCGAATCCCTGATTTCCGGGCATCTTTTTTATGCTGCGATGATCTCAAGATACAAAGACAAATTAGCAGCCTCCTAGGTCATCTACATAATATGCAAACAGATCTTGATAGTTTGTAGAGTTGGTGTCAGCTGTCAGCTTAACATCTTGCCCTTAAATATTTCCAAATGCAACACTATGTCCTTTCTACGAAAGCGTAGAAGGGCCACAGCAGAGAAATTTTTATAATTTCCTACTTTTGAACGAAATTATGTATAATTTCGTACTTTTCTACGAAATTATATATAACCTTTGAATAAAGAACCCCAGGAAGGAGTCAAAGCTCTAGGGACATTATAAAATAAATGAGACGGAAATCGACGTGTGTAAGAAACAACATTTGACACAATATTTTGATATATTATGATATGTTGATAGGTGCCAGTAATATCTATGTGGTGCTTGGATATTTTTCGAGTTATTACGCTTAGCTGTGCGGCGTGTGGCTCTTCCCTGACTGCCCAAACTTTAAATTATGTTTGAGTCATAGAGGTACCAAAGTAGCATAGGCGTTTGTGTAGGTATCTACCTCTTCATAACTGAAAATTTCATATTTGAACAGATATATTATCAAGGATTCCTAAACTTAAAGACGTAAAGGTGCCTTATTATTTTCTGCCTTGATTAATTTGTTGAAACAACTGAAAGGTGCACGCCAGTGTGAAACCGGAAACAGCATCCCGCCATGTGCACGCACCGTCCCCAAATTTACTAATAGTTCTGATAGCATATCGGTCTGGGGCCAAGCGGGAGTTATTTCCATTAAATCATGAGCCAACTCTCTTTTTTGTCATTTACGCCTATCCTGAATCTTCGTAGAAAGTACGAAATTATCCATAATTTCCTAAAAAATAACGAAATTATATAGGTAATATAATTTTTATTGGAGAAAAGTACGAAATTATACATAATTTCGTAGAAAAGTAGGAAATTGTACATACTTTCGTAGAAAAGTAAGAAATTATAGATAATTTCGTAGAAAAGTACGAAATTATCCATAATTTCGTACCTTTCCCTTTACTATGATGGTTTCAATTTTAAGGTTCTTGGACCGTTCACATCCATTTTGCTGTACTTTATGCAATGAAGAGCGCAATTTGCCTTCTCTAGAAAAGTAATAATGTGATTAATTAATTTCATCACGTTTGGTTAGTTTCCCTTGTACTTCAAAGTACCTACCTATTTGTAGTATTTCTGTTAGAGTGTAGATATATATTAAATAAATAAAAATTATACCCTGTTAAATATTTCCTCGCGAACTGTTCAGAAAATATATTTCAGAAATGTAACTTCAATTTCGGTTCTGATTTTTGAACCACACCCCAGTGTTTTAAAACTAATTTTACCCGGTTCAGCACATCGCAGAGTTGCTGTAGCTGACGCTATAAATCAGTGTGTAGCGTGGTCCGCGGTATAATTTAATTCGGTGTCGATCTGCCAGGTGTTTTATGCCAGGCCAGAGGTTATCAGGGCGGGTCAACCGTGTGCCGCATCAATCTGCCACCGCCTTGTAATTTATGCACCATAGCTGTCACAGGTGGATTATCACATTGCCGGCTCTCCCCAGAGTTTTTCGCTACTCGTTCCGTTGCCCGACGGCGTAATCTGTCAGTCCGGTCTGGCCACATGGCAGCGCTGCGGAAAACACGTTTGATTTGTGTTAGGCTGCACCATTCTGTATTAACATTGTTGGGAAGACGTGATGATACATCAAAATTTAATTAATTGGTGTTTTGAAAACACCAAAACATCGCGGCATATATTGTCCTATTTTGTTGATATTTATAATAGGTAACCGGTTTTCGTTTGTGGTGATTTAACACGAGTTTTGAAGTTCTAGATTATTATATTTTCAACGAATTTAAAGGCAAAAATACTAACTCAAATTAACTTTCAAGCTTATTTTGTTTGTCTTGCCGACTAAACAAAATTAGAAGAAGTAATAATTTAACGTATCGCGAATAAGAAAGATTCTTGTTAACATGCAAGGGCCTACCGGCTCCGCCGGTCCCATAGGACCTTGTTTTGGCTCCCGCTGCTTGGTAATAATAGGTGTACCTACTTTATCGTCTACAGGTCGCAGTTTTCGAGCCCAAATTTGGCGTACGGCCGACCGAGCTAATGGGCAAGAAGGCTTTTGATGGGCGTCCGAATAGGAAGAGCCGTTCGGCCCCCGGAAAATTTATTTTCCATTTTTATAGGGCTGTACGGTTCGTATCAAGCATTTGGGGCGCAGCGGAAGCATGCCGGGCTCATAACTCGAAGATCCGGGGTTCGAAACCACGCTCTGGGACAAGTTTTTTTTTATTTTTTTATTTTTTATTAAAGTATTTTTATAAAATATGTAGTGTTAAATATTGTACGGTGTACGGAACCCTTCGTGTACGAGTTCGACTCGCACTTGGCCGAATTTTAACTTTAACCTACTCACTTGTGTATTGTTATAGATAGTTGCAGTATTTGGCATTGAAGGAGCATGCCGCAGAGACGAGTTACAGAAATTACCATTAAATAATATTAACGACATGGATTCTATCATAACTGTAAAAATTGCCGATAGCAAGATAAACAAACCTCGATCATTTGTAATAAGCGGAAAAATTAGAAGTTTTAATTTTGTTGAAATGTATCGCAAATATGCATCCCTTCGTCCCCAGTCTACCAGTCACACTAGATTTTTTATAAGATATTAGGTATAACGGAAAATGCTCCGTTCAACCTGTTCGTGTAAATACTTTTAGTAAAATTCCAAGTGATATTGCAAAATACTTAAAGATTGAAAATCCAATGCAATACATAGGACACTGTTTTCGCAGATCTTCTGCAGCATTTCTTGTGGAATATGGGGCAGACCTGTTAACATTAGTCATTAAAACGCCTGGAGGATGGAAATCTTCAACTGTAGCTGAGGGCTATATTTTGGGGAGTCAATTTGTAAAAAAAAAACTGAAATAGGTGCTCAAATTCTGGAAGATGAACCAAGTACGAGTACCGGAAACTTCACAACAATTCTAAAAAGAGTTTTAAGTGAAGAACCTGAGACCTTCACAGGCAATGAAGAAAACAAAATTTAAAAAATTACTGGAAATGAAGTTTGTCCATCAGTTACCTCGACTGCGTCTCGAACTGAAAACTTCATGCCTCGTGCAACAAACATGCACTTTTTGCACTATATAGTTACACAAATAACTATTTTTCTAAGTATAAAATAGAATTGTGTTTTTCGCATTGCAAAAAGATAAATTTTTCAAGGTACCTATATTAGCTTCTCAAATAATGCCCGATTATATCGTTAGTTTTTTAAATAAAAAGACTAGCTTAAAACCAGGATGATGCAGTTTTCTCTGGAGAATCCGAATATAGCTTCAGAATTGATATATATATATATATATATATTGACAAATATTCATTTTTCTGAGAACTTTATTTGAAAAAAAAAAGCTTTTTATGAACTTACTTTGTGTAACATTTGAGATCCATGGCCTATTTTCCGAGATATTTTCAAAATCCCGAAAATAGCCGTAATTTCTTCGGCATGTAACTTTTTTGTTTCAAGGGTTACCGACACAATTTCTTAATGAAATTTGTGGGCAAAACTGATTGATTTAAACTTAGTTTATCAGAATTTGGAAAAAAAACCATGGTTTGTTGTGTGCTCTTCTAACACTTAATTTTTTTTTATTTATAACTGACAAATGTCATTGGGGAAAATTTTTCTGTAACTCTTGAAACAAAAAAGTTACAAACCGAAGAAATTCTGGCAGTTTTCTGGTTTTTAAAAAATATCTCTGAAAGTAGGCCATGGATCTCAATTGTTACACAAAGTTACCCTATCAAAAAAGCAATCATTTATTTCAAATGAAGTCCTCGGAAAAATAAATTGTAATATATATTGGGGGATTTGTTGGGCGAAAATTGATATTATTTGTCAAACAGGTTTCAATAAATGGAGTATTATGCGTAGGCGCTTGTAAGTCTGCCGTGGTTTCAGCACGGCCACAACTGGGCACTCCTCAAGTTGGTGGCGCTCCGAGGTCTGTGCTTCTTTCCGTGATTCAAGTTAATGCATACTATTTTTAATTTGGGTACTTCTGAGACCAGCAATTTGGTGCTGATAATATATGTATAAATATAATACGTCAGTCGGTTCTATTTCCGCGACGACAGCCTTTTATAGTCTTTTGAAATTGAATTTAAATGTATTCGTATCCAAATTCCACAGGCCAATATTTCTTCAACTAAAAAATAGCCTATTGAAATGAGTTTACAAAAAGTGGAGACTGCCACACTTGCGTTGACCTGAATACTCCATCCAGGTTTGCTGTAACGGATTTCCACTCTCCCAAGCAAAAAAAAAACACAATATTAATGCAAACTAGCTAGGACTGTGCTGGTACCATTCTCAAATGATATAAAGGTACTACCTAGCTGTACCTATAATTTAGAACAACATTAAAAACCTGCACAGTAGGTATGTCTGAAATACCACATCTTTATTTCAGGCGTGACGTAAGTCAAGGCGCATTGATTTTTTTGCAACTATCAGAAACCTTTATTTGTCGGATGAAACGCAGAAAACGAACTTGACAAATTGTATATAAGTCGCCGCATCGTTCAATCTCAGTCAATGAAAAAATCGTTAGCACTCTGAGGTAAAAATGCACAATTACCTTTGCCTTTATTCTTGAATCCCAATTTAAATGGCCGTACAATATATCTTATAACGTTAAATGATGAATTTCCCCCCGCCATACCCGATCGATCTTTGCAGCCTTTTAATACTCGCCTATCAATCCCTTTTCACATTCAAATCGTTCCATTAAGTAATCCATCATTTGCCTGCCAAATGGAGCTCCAAGGCCAAGCGATATTCTCCAAGATATAGGTAGATATTTTTTCCATTGAAATGTGCACGTATAACTGGAAATTTTCACTCGAATCACCTACCTATGGTTTGTACAAAACAAATTCCGATGCACGTCATCGTATACGGCATTGGAAAAGACTCGTCATAGGGACGCAGCGTTGCCGTATCGTGATAAATAAAGATATAAACAATAACCGTCGCATTCGCCATATTTTTAAACCACAAGCATAAAATGTATTTTATATGATAAACAGTTGTTTTACTCGGTCGCAAATTAAGTATAGCAAAACCTCGAAAAACGTACACCAAGCCGGTAAACAATGCAAAACGCGTGGAAACGTTCACGTGCGCGTCCACGAGGTTATAACTTATAACTCGGGCTCTGGCGGTTGTAAATTCGGCAACGTCGCCCGTAGCGTTAACAGCGGTACCAACATAATACTAGGCCAAATTCAAATATCAACACACAAAATCACATATGTTATCATATAAAACGTTGGTAACACAATTTTCGTCATTAATTGTTATTGATGACGTGCAACGGAATTTGTGTTGTACGAACCATACCTACTAATAAGATTGCTTTGAACAGGAACTGGATTACCAATTATGCGTAAAGGTTCATCAGATCAAGTAGATTGGGACTTTTACTTGAGTTGATTTGAATGTCAACCACTTTACAGCTGGCAATTTTTATTGCCGGCAATAAAATGTCATTCTTGATCAGCTGTTTGCAATATTTCTTGCGGCAACAAAAATGCCGCATGCGCCATTTTTATTGCAATTGCAACGCAATTCTAGGGATTTTTTGGGTATAAATCAATTACCAATGATTTCATAAAATCCCTAGAATTGGCAAATGGTGGTGAATTTTATATGAACCTGTGTGTCAGCGTGTGTGTTTCGATTTGATTAATAAACTTTTTTCTTTGTTGTTTTAAATGCATGCACACATAACTCTGCTCTGCTGTCAGAATAAGTTTGTCTCCGAAAATTAGATATGTTGGCAACACTTCCTTGCAAGACAAGTTGCACTCATGAATTGCTGGCTGTAAAACAATTTCGTTTTGGCAATAAAAATTGCATGCAACAAAGATTGCGGCAATTTTTATTGCCGGCAACAAAAATTGCCAGCTGTAAAGCGACCTTTACAAATAATTCACTACTTGGCTTGACATGAAATCTTCTGACAACTACTTGACTTGAATCTACTTGAGGCTTAAGGCTTAAGTATTAACACGAATCGCTGTTGCGTATATTAACTCTAAAAAAATTTCATGTCGGCACAGATAGCTGGGTTTTAGTGGGGGACACCGATCTCCTTAGTTTATTTAAAAAATCTACCTACCGTTCACTCAAATGGAAAAGATTTTATTCGCAACCATACCAACTGTAATCTGCACATTGTTAGCTAAAAAGGTTGGGGGACTTTTCGGACAAAAAACTTCTCAGCCGAAAAAGTGCATTTTGCTTCTAGTACTTAATAGTTCTGTTCTGGTACCCTTTCGACCCCCTTGCATTCCACGTCACTGTTTCAAAGGTCGTTCTCCTTCCAGGTACCGGCCAGACTCGTTACCTTTGGCTATCAAAAATTCAAAAAATAAACCCATTTAAAAAAAAAAGATATTTCGATCTTCTCTTTGATACACAATGATATCATCTGAATTCGTTTTGACAGTGAGGTGTGCTTCTTGAGGAATAACAATAATAATTGTTCGAATGCTGGATATCATTTTACGATTTACGACAAGTGCTTTAGGTACAGGTATATTGTGTTTTGTTAGAATTCTAAAATTCACACAATCTTTTTTTTCTTGTAAGGGTATAGGTACAATGAATGGAAAAATTATAATCTTGTACTTGTAACATGTATTTAATGTTTTTGTGGTTAGATGGAAGAACAGTAAGTCTTGCATTCTGCAAGGCCAACCTGAACCTCGCCTTTAGATCACAATTTAAATTGTAAACGTTCTTCTTTTTCTCTTGAATAAAAGGCCATTATTATTATCTCGACTTAGCCAAAAGGCATTCGCACTCCCTCTACGGGGAACATTCACTCAGATCCCGGGTATCCCGGATACCAAAAGGATCTGGCTCGGACGAGACCCTTGCCATGTTATCGGGCCTTAGGTGACATTGATGTTGTTGGACGTTCCTGCACTCCCCATGAATTTCCTGACGGTTCGGGCTGTCGCAAGTAGTATCGCTTTCTGCATGGACCTGTAAAGACTATCAGTTAGACCCAGCTCCTTGATGTTTCTCAGCAAACTTTTTGGTATAACACCAGTTGTTGACATGATGATTGGAATCGTCTGGACGTTCTCCATTTCCCATTGCCTTCTAATTCGTTCTAAATCTCTGTACTTCGCGATCTTCTCGACTTGCTTCACACGCAGGTTGTTGTTGTTCGGGATGGCCACATCAATCAGAGTTGTCTGCCTAGAAATTTTGTCAACTATTAGAAGGTCCGGTCTGTTATGGGCAACTTGTTGATCTGTCAGAACTGTACGATCCCAGTACATCTTGTAGTTGCTGTTCTCAAGAACAGGCTCAGGTGTGTAGTTGTAATATGGGACCCTCTCTGCCTGCACAAGCAGCAGCTTTTCCGCCAGTTCCTGGTGCAAGATCTTGGCAACCGAATCGTGCCGTTCCTTATATTCCGTTGATGCGAACATCTGACATCCTCCTGTTATGTGCTGGATTGTTTCTGAAGTTGGGCACCCGTATCTGCATCTGTCATCCACTACCGATGCATCTCCTACAATGAATTTTAGGTAGTTGCGAGTTGGTATAACCTGATCTTGTATGGCCAGTAAGAAGCCTTCAGTCTCGGGGAACATTCGTCCCGAGGTCAGCCAATAGTTCGACGCTAACTTGTCGACATGTTCCTGGTTAACCTCATTAGGATGCCTCCCGTGCAGCGGCTTCCCCAACCACCTCTGTAGTTTATCGTTGTCGGTTCGGTGGTGATTTTGACGCTCGTGTTCCGTCAGACGTAGCGGTGTTGAGACGTCTGCTCCGCATATAGCCCTATGTAGTGTGGAGCTGTTGGCCTGCCTGTAGAAATAATTACGCAGATTTAATATTTGTTGGTCCAATTGCTTGCTGAGATCTGCCAATCCTCTTCCTCCTAGTTGACGTGGCAGAGTTGTTCTTTCTACGGCGCTACGGGGATGATGTTTATGAGCTTTTGTCAGTAGTGTCCTAACTTTTCGTTGCAGGTTGTTAATGTCCGTGTTGGTCCAATTCACTATTCCGAACGAATAGCTGAGTACAGAGCACGCATACGTGTTCAGGGCCTTAAACAAATTCCTGCTGTTAAGATCAGTTCGCACTACTTGTCTTACTCTCTTGATGAATTCATTCGTTAAATCAGTCTTCATTGTTCGATGGTCTATCCTTTGAGCTTGTTTCATCCCGAGATACTTGTATGTATCTCCCTTGCTCATTGCTTCGATCTCCTGGCCGTCCTGCATCTCGTGTGCGCTTTGTTCGAGCTTTCCCCGGATGATATTAAGGGTGCGGCACTTGTCCAGTCCAAACAGCATTCCGATGTCCCTGGAGAACTCCTCTACAATTTTAAGCATTTGCGTTAGTTGGTTTTTGGTTGCGGCGATCAGTTTTAAATCATCCATATATAATAGGTGATTCAACTTGATCGCTTCTGCGTTGTTGCTTTTGATAGCGAAGCCGTATTTTGTAGAGTTCAACCGATGTGATAGAGGGTTCATCGCCATGCAGAACCACAGTGGACTGAGTGAATCTCCTTGGAAAATCCCTCTTCGGATGTTGATTGTGTCGGTCTCGATGTTACTGTCTGCGGTTCTGAGTTGTATCTTATTATTATTATTATTATTATCTCGACTTAGCCAAAAGGCATTCGCACTCCCTCTACGGGGAACATTCACTCAGATCCCGGGTATCTCGGATACCAAAAGGATCTGGCTCGGAAGAGACCCTTGCCATGTTATCGGGCCTTAGGTGACATTGATGTTGTTGGACGTTCCTGCACTCCCCATGAATTTCCTGACGGTTCGGGCTGTCACAAGTAGTACCGCTTTCTGCATGGACCTGTAAAGACTATCAGTTAGACCCAGCTCCTTGATGTTCCTCAGCAAACTTTTTGGTATAACACCAGTTGTTGACATGATGATTGGAATCGTCTGGACGTTCTCCATTTCCCATTGCCTTCTAATTCGTTCTTCTAAATCTCTGTACTTCGCGATCTTCTCGACTTGCTTCACACGCAGGTTGTTGTTGTTCGGGATGGCCACATCAATCAGAGTTGTCTGCCTAGAAATTTTATCAACTATTATAAGGTCCGGTCTGTTATGGGCAACTCGTTGATCTGTCAGAACTGTACGATCCCAGTACATCTTGTAGTTGCTGTTCTCAAGAACAGGCTCAGGTGTGTAGTTGTAATATGGGACCCTCTCTGCCTGAACAAGCAGCAGCTTTTCCGCCAGTTCCTGGTGCAAGATCTTGGCAACCGAATCGTGTCGTTCCTTATATTCCGTTGATGCGAACATCTGACATCCTCCTGTTATGTGCTGGATTGTTTCTGAAGTTGGGCACCCGTATCTGCATCTGTCATCCACTACCGATGCATCTCCTACAATGAATTTTAGGTAGTTGCGAGTTGGTATAACCTGATCTTGTATGGCCAGTAGGAAGCCTTCAGTCTCGGGGAACATTCGTCCCGAGGTCAGCCAATAGTTCGACGCTAACTTGTCGACATGTTCCTGGTTAACCTCATTAGGATGCCTCCCGTGCAGCGGCTTCCCCAACCACCTCTGTAGTTTATCGTTGTCGGTTCGGTGGTGATTTTGACGCTCGTGTTCCGTCAGACGTAGCGGTGTTGAGACGTCTGCTCCGCATATAGCCCTATGTAGTGTGGAGCTGTTGGCCTGCCTGTAGAAATAATTACGCAGATTTAATATTTGTTGGTCCAATTGCTTGCTGAGATCTGCCAATCCTCTTCCTCCTAGTTGACGTGGCAGAGTTGTTCTTTCTACGGCGCTACGGGGATGATGTTTATGAGCTTTTGTCAGTAGTGTCCTAACGTTTCGTTGCAGGTTGTTGATGTCCGTGTTGGTCCAATTCACTATTCCAAACGAATAGCTGAGTACAGAGCACGCATACGTGTTCAGGGTCTTAAACAAATTCCTGCTGTTAAGATCAGTTCGCACTACTTGTCTTACTCTCTTGATGAATTCATTCGTTAAATCGTTAAATATTATTATTATTATTATTATTATTATTATTATTAGTCGTTCAGTCTGCTCTATACGTAAGGTTGTTAAAAAGTAAATGCTAAGTGTGTTAAATAGTTAGTTGTGTACCAAGGCAAGTTCAACTTTTTATAACGAATGTGGACTTTAGTTGCCGAGGCCCATGAGGCCGAGGCAAATAAGCCACATGATTTATAAAAAGGAACTTCAGTGCCGAGGGACATATTATATTTTTAAATTCGAAAAGAAAAGAAGTTCTTTTAGGCAAAATAATTTAAAAAATGGTTATCCATGAGCCCACGGCGCGCGTTTTTTACTTTCTCTATATCATTCTACCTAAATCGAGCACGATGCGGTACGGAGCAAATGACTTGCAGAAATCCTGTAGCCCCCTCTTGCAGTCTACATAGAAAATATTATAGATGTTCAAACCGACCAGAATACTTAAAAATATTTCGTTGCTATAGGTAACAATTCCGCAATAAAGCATATAATAATTGGGCCTCAGGTTGGGGTGACTTATTAGAAACCCTACAACTTTTATATTTGCACTTTTTATGTGAAATAAAAAATAACGGAAGTAGCGGGAGTTGAAGGAATAGCGAAAATTCATTGTTTTAAATATCTGGAAAGTATTGGACTTTTTCAAAAATCCCTAAGGGGCAATCAATTGGACCCCCAATGGCGACGAGGCCATTAAAATAATTAGACTAAGACTGACTTCGGCTTAATTTGTAACCAATGCTCTAAGTTTCTACAATACGAATGAAAATCCATCCTTCAACTAATACATATTTAAGTTAAACAAATGAAGGAAAATCTTTGTTTATTTTATTAATTTAAAAAACAGCTAATCCCTTTGAAGAAGAAAAATCATATTTTTCTTCCCCCTGTGTTGTGTAATTTGTGCAGTGACGAAGCTGAATAGCTACCAAATTTACAAAGTGCAGTTCATCTCGAAACCGCTATTAAATTAAGTTATAAATATAAGGAGGATCTGCGAACAAGAATGCCGGTTTAATGAATTACTTGTCAATTCTATTGGGGGTGAGCCCTCCGCGGGGATGACTAATTTCGGATAATCCCGCCGATAAAATCCAAACGAGCTGCGGCGATGCGCCGAAATGTAATTCATCACCAGCTCACAAATGCGTCACGCCATAGGGGTGGGGTATTTTTTTGGGATGTTTTACTGGAATTACGTCATGTGGCTTTGAAGTGGTTCATTTATCTGGATCGGGATAATTGGATTTGGGGTAATGGGATCAATACGACTTTTTATTTTGTTTGTCATTATACACTGTGTCCCGGATAAGAATGAACAGCATGGGGATATTGCAAACGGTGAGAGATAGGGCAACGGTTAAATGGGGAAAAAGTTGCGCAATTTTGAGGTCAATAACATGGCATAAACAGATTTTTAATATCTTTTATCGTTTTTGAGTTATTTCGAAAAAAGTAAAATTTTGCTTTTTCGATTTTATGTTTTTCTGAAGTTGTTATCACAGATAGAGAAAAAATAAATACACTTTCTTATGGCACTTTTTAACGGGCCTTAAGATGGCGTTTTTAGATTTGTTCTACAACGTTTCGTTTTTGAGAAACCATCTTCAACTTTATTTTTTTAAATACGGACCTGGATTTTTTTTTGTAGATTTTGAAAGCACTTTTCATTGCAAATACCATGATGTATCACACGAAATATTTTTAAAATGTTTTGAGACAATTATACTGAAAATTCATTTTTTTTCCATTCATTTTTGTCTAATGCGGCCCTGTATTTAATAATAAGGAGTCTAAATATTAATCAGTATTGACAACAATTTAACTTACAGTTTATTTTTACTTCGAAAACTTAATATTTTTAAATTTTACGGCCCTGCGTCTGGTAAAGTGTTTTCCTCTGTTGTTGTACAGCAAACAGTGTCGCATTGTGTTTTGGACTAAATTCTTCGCTTTTCCAAATTGCGAGAAGAAAGCTTTAAGCCAACGTAATCAATAACTTTTGCCATTTATTAATTGCAAAAATACATTCGTTCGGCCTCTATACTATTTCTGTGACACAAAATATAACATGCTGACATGTTAAATTTGTCGTCATTTGAAAAAGCATTCTCCATTTGTAATGAAATAAATTGTTAACTAAATGATACAGTGGGAGTTATGACAAATGACAAGGGATTGGTTTCGTTGTTTCAAAGCCTTCTAGGTGGAGGATTTTTATTTATTTTTTATTATCGTATGTGCCGTCCTTTTTTTAGTTCTCCAATTGAAAGATAAGTTGTAAGTTAAATTGTTGACAATACTGATTAATATTTAGACTTCTTATTATTAAATACAGGAACGCATTAGAAAAAAAAATTAATGGAAAAAAGGAATTTTTAGTATAATTGTCTCAAAACATTTTAAAAATATTTCGTGTCCATACATCATGGTATTTGCAATGAAAAGTGCTTTCAAAATCTGCAAAAAAAAAATCCAGGTCCGTATTTAAAAGAATAAAGTGGAAGATGGTTTCTCAAAAACGAAACGTTGTAGAACAAATCTAAAAACGCCATCTTAAGGCCCGTTAAAAAGTGCCATAAGAAAGTGCTTTTCTTTTTTCTTTATCTGTGATAGCAACTTCAGAAAAAAATAAAATCGAAAACGCAAAATATTACTTTTTTCAAAATAACTCGAAAACGAAAAAAAATATTAGAAATCTGTTTGTGCCATTTTATTGACCTCGAAATTCACCGTTTGCAATATCCCCATGCTGTTCATTCTTATCCGGGACACAGTGTATAACATGTGTCGAGGCGGATAATATAGTCAAACTTTTTCGTAATATACCTGATGGCCCTGAAGGAGCGACCATCTGTAAACAAAAATCACGGGGTACAATTTTTTTGTAAAAGTATCTGAAACAAGCCAATACTTATTTACAATATAGGTACTGTTACAAAAATGATATTAATAATTAATTTAAATTTCAAAATCTTTCGGCTGAATTTTGTTACCGATTTTTGTTTTTTAATATCGACGGGTAAATAGTTGTACAGGGTGGTTCATTATAAATTGACTCCCGCCTTAACTTGTTAGTTTTTGAGGTTAGAAAAAATAGTTTTTGACAAGTTTTAGATACTATTACAATTTTTTTTGTGTCGCTATTGGACCGTGTACAGTGTGTTCTAGAAAGCTGTGGCAGACATAACTTATATTTTTTTAAATGAAACACCCTATATATTTTTGCATTTTTAAAATCTGCTCATCAAGGCAATCAAAATAATATTAAACTTTGTGGCATTATCTTTTTCCGTTTTTGAAAAATTCCGTATTGAAACTTTATACCAAATTTATATAACTCGAATTTGTGGATCTCGTGATCAATGTAATAACAAAAAATATTTTTTTAAAACCAGAGAGTAACATAGTGAAACACCAACATGTTTAATATTCTCGAAATAATAAAGAATTTCAGAAAAATCGTAAAAGCTCCTAAACATTTTGGAGTTTCACTATGTTACTCTCTTGTTTTAAAAAAATATTTTTTTTTATTACATTGATCGTCTATCTTTATCACGAGATCCACAAATTCGAGTTAAATAAATTTAGTATAAAATTTGAATACGGAATTTTTCCAAAACGGAAAAAGGTAATGCCACAAAGTTAATATCATTTTGATTGCCTTGAGGAGCAGATTTCAAAAATGCAAAAATATATAGGGTGTTCCATTTAAAAAAACATAAGTTATGTCTGCCACGGCTTTCTAGAACACACTGTACACGGTCCAATAGCGTCACAAAAAACTTTGTATTAGTATCTAAAACTTTTGTAAAAAAACTTTTTTCTAACCTCAAAAATTAGCAAGTTAAAGGAGGTGTCAATTTATAATGAACCACCCTGTACATTCTAGTAAAAATGTAGGCAAAACATCTTTGGTCCGAACATTTAGCGGCAAAATATGTCTTGGGATTTTGTTACGTGCTATACGATACGTGTGATCTATTGGAAGCAATAGTTAACTGTTCCCAAACTCGTAAACTGAATAGTGTAGGAATTAATTTATAGTTTAACGTTCTATAGTAGGGATAATTTTGTGCAACTATTATTATTTATTTTGCGTTCCTATGATATCTGTAACGGAATTTTTTGTTAAAACTCCGTTACCACGTTTTTAAATAATTATTATCAACCTATGAACACATAATTTGAGTATTTTGTTCTGAACTTGCAAATTCGAAACTTATTCAGTCGAATTCCAGTTCTCTCAACTCGTTTTGATATCGATTTTTAGTGTGACGTAGTGAATACGAACCCATCTGTAATGATCCAAGGTACGTTCAGCATTAGAGCAATCTGTAATACATGTGCTAGGTCGTTCTGCTTGGTTCACCTGGATCTAAGTTAGCGCTTAGATTCAGGTGGTCTGTTCAGGTACCCTAACTCTGTTTGTTCCACTAAACAGTTTGGTTCAGCCATGGATTTATTACAGTCAGTACGGATTCGAGTAATCTGTTCGGTATACAACTGACTGGGCCTGTCTCGAGGATTCAGTGCAACGGTTTTATGGTTCAAGTTCGATTTTCTGTCAAAGCACTGACGTCATTAGATCAAGAACCTAATTTGAATATTTTGTGAAAATTGTCATAAAAGGGACGTCAAGGACGCCCTTCTGTTCATTTTGGTCTTCTCTTGAATTAGCATCTCGGTGGTTCTGTCAGGTAAAAAGGTAGCATCGGGTGATTGGTTTCCCGGAATTGTATCCATCTTTATTGCCACCCCGATACTATCATACTATCTTTTCGCAATCTTGTGTGCTTATTTGCAGTATCTTGTTTTAGTGCAAACAATTTATGCTTTATTTTTGTCTTTTCTTGTGGATCACCGGCTTTTGAGATTTTTGGATTTTTAAGGACGTCGAATAGGACGGCCACTTTGAGGTTCAGGGACGCGTGTGTAGCAGTTGCGGTCGACTGCGTTGACTGCGTTTTTTTTGGTACTTTGGGAGCAAGGCACCGGACAGGACTGAACAAAAAGACAGGTGAGTTATTGTGAAATTATATCTTTATAATTTTTGGTAAATCCAGATTTATATAACTCACCTGTGCCTGTTCTTTTTGCACGCCCCTTTCTTGATTTCGATCGAGAAATAAGCGCGTCTGCCTTGTCCTGATCTGTGCTGTTTGGTTAAGTTTAGGTACCTATTTTGTCGGTGATCACATGGTTTCTAGCGCACAAGGTTCGATTACCTGACAGAGTTTTTGTTTTCGTTGTAATATTTCATAGTTCAAAAATTATTAGTCGAAGACCAAACCAAAACTATTTCGCGTTTATTGATATCTTTGCAAATTTAAGTCACTTTCAGAGTATCGAGAGACCTCATTTAGTTGAATTTTTTTGTCGTATGCAAACTTGCAATATTGTTTCATTAATTTAAACGGAAAATATTTTTTTATTTCTTTTTGGCTCACAGTTAGTCAAGTCAAGATTGTATTTTCCATTTTCATTTAATACACCTAACGGGGGGAAGTGTACTTATGAATATACACTAAGGGATTTAAAGTAATTTTTTTGATTTAACTAGTTATTGTCACATTTTAAGTAAGGTCATTAATTAAGTATAAGTTTTCTTTATAAACAAGCAGTCTGTGAGACATTAGCAGCACTTATTTAAGGTCGGATCACAGTCTAATTTGCCCCAATTGTTCTTTCATGCACAATTGCACCTGGAACGTACACCAAGCTACCTAGCCATCCGAACCTTGACATCTGCTGACCACAAACTAAGCATCCACAGCTACATTTGGCAAAGAAACCCTGCGATACTGAGCTACTTCCATCGCACGCCTGTATAGTGGCTGTTGGTCTGTCAGTGCTTGGTCGCAGGCTGAGCGTGACGTTATCGGAAACTGGTTCGAAAACTTCATCGATACCCAGTGGCGTACTGTGGGTCACTCCTGGATAAATCAGACGTACATGTAAAGTGTTCCTTTAGTTAAAGCGTTCCATTCTTAAGATCGTACCTGCAAAAGACTAGACATTGGCGTTTTATTTTAACGTTCACACGTCTCGTGCAGTGCTAAGTTGTTTTAGACTTTCTAAATCGTCTCGCAGCAATTCACTTTGCTTTAATTTTGAAACTTACAGTTGTTCCATTTAAATAATTTGTAATTCTGTCTGACACTCTAATAATTGTAAAACATTTCACATTTTTTTATGTTAACAAATTTCAAATACGTCATTTCTTTATAAACAATTCTCAAATTTTTCTAATAAACAACCTTTTTAAATAATTTTAAATGTGTGTTTTATTCCTTGTGTCAATAAACGAGTCATATAACCAGTTTCGATAGCTGGGCCGAATCTGCCGTTATACATTTTACGCACCTTTGTCAAGCTACAAAAGTCAGAGATATAAAAGCAACTATCAGACAGTACCATACATAACTCTTTTGTACTCGTAAATAAGAAACACCAGACTTCTAATATAACAAACTATCGCTAATATTTGAAATGCATATTACATACAGACCCTTTTTGGGTTTGGCTCCATTAGAACTTTAATTCAGAAGAATTTCCCTTTATTGTTTGTATATTGCCTTGCTGAATTTCTGCATGTGCGAATTTTTCTGACTCATCCAACCGGTCAAAGAAATGATTCCTATCTAGTGTGAAAGTAGCATCAAGTAAATAAACTAACACTTCCACTTGTTGAATAAAAAAAATCATTGTCCAAATTAATTTAAATTCGATATCGCTAACCGCTAAAAGTATCATAACGAACCATAGGTTCGATTCTACAAAAATTAACAAAACACAAGCTTTTCAAGCGGACTCTGCATTTTTTGAACAATGATAAATTGTGATTGGTAAACCATTGATTACGCAAAACAAAGCGTAATAACGTTTCAGTGTAACTACAAAACCATCAATGGTTTCAGTGGAATTTTTCCACATATTCTGAAAAATCGAAACACTGGGAATATACCGAATTGCTAATTTGTTTGTGTTCATGGAAATGGTACCTGTTGGAATTACTGCAATTCGGCATAACCGCGCAAAATCTGAACACTGTCTGATACCAATAATTAATACGTCTATCCTGTCGGCCGCCTTGCGCTCCGTTCCGAACCCACAAATCTGGATCAAGGAGGGCGCTGAGCCCCGGAGCATGACTCCCAGGAACGTCCCTATAATTGCATGCAATCCAGCTCCGATAGCCACCGGTTACGGTGTCTGGCTGTCCCGCGGAGAGCGACCTGCAAATTAGAGCACAACCTGGGGTGATTTAAGATGACAAATCCGGTCGCAGATTCATCCTACTGTATCGTATAGAATGTATCGGGTCAAACAGGTCAGAGTCATCAGAAACAGTTAGAAGTCGTCCGGATGATGCACAGTTGATATCTGATAATAGTTTGCTGTTCACACAAATATTAACATTGTTCATGCCTATTTTCGTATAAATATACGGGGGTAGAGGTAGCAGTTTTCGTTCAAGTGCAAAAGCAGCAGTGTCGCGGTGACGCACTGCTTCGCCGGCGAACTTCGTGAGGTGAATCGTGAATATTAGTGAGATCCAATATACCTAATACGTTGGTTTAAGTAAAAATTATGTTTATTCTTACTACCAACTCGTAAGTTGTGTTAATTATGTTTCATAGGTGTTATCATTTCCAATGTATCCCGATGGTTGCAAGGGTTGCGAAATCTGTAAATTTTCGGACGGTTTTCTAATCAATGTAAATCAATTTCTTGTTTTGTTAATATTAATGTTTCTTCCCAAAAATGTGTTGAACTGTTATTGGTTGGCTGGTTTCCCTCAGAAACTTCAAGGTTACTGCGACTGGCTGCAATATAACAAGTATAATGGCACAAAATGAGCCATTACGAAAAAGGAAATGCACTGCATTGTTTAGAGGAGCTGTTAGAAAATGCCATACCTTAAGCATAATGCAAGTTCACGGCCTCTTCGATTTCTTAGAGAATCATTAAGTACCGGTCAACGCTGTTTCGAGACGACAAAATTAGTTTAACGTGGAACCAAGGTTGTGAAATCAGGCGGTGTCAGAACTTGGTCTTCTCGCGTATAAAATAAATCTGTAAGAATGCGTATGCCGTATAAAGTTGTTGTTTCTGTCGCTAGCCTGCACTATTATGGGGCAAGACTAGCCATTTTGAAATATTGTAAACAATCGTTAGGCTTGTTTCTCGCTTACAAAAAAATAAGACAAAACCGAAAACGTGCAAAGCGAATCGCGGTATAGACGTCGTTGCGATTTGATACTGTTACCAATAGATAATATTCGTGTAATTTAAAAACTATGAAAGGTATGTGTGAAAATTTTAAGATTTAACAATAAAAACTGTGGCAACAAGGCTTCTCAGAATTCACCTTGGTCCGTTACTTTCAACCATGAGCGTCGAGTTACTCCGGTGCTAAGGTTGATTTGCCCCACGTTTTTAACGTACTTATTAATTTGTTTCCATTTTCTCGTTTTGTAGGCCTACCCAACTGGGTCGTTTACATTTTTTATATCATGATTGAAAAACCCTTGCTTTGACTTGAATGACTGGGCAGTTAAAAAATATCAAATTTACCTAAAACCCATGGGCGTAGAACTTATTTTTATGTCAAAATAGCTGGGCAATTAAAAAATGCCAAATTTTTCAAAAACCCGTGGGCGTAGAACTTATTAAAAAAAGGCCGTATCCTACCTTCCCGTACGCCACTGGTTATGACAACAAATACTGTGTATTTTGTAACGAGTAGTGTGTATCGAATTTAAAGTTAATATCATCTGTCGTTTTGGATATATTATTAAAAAAAACGTTTAACAAATAAAATTCAACACCTAGTATCTTTTTTATAAAGCATCTCCGGACCCAAGTTCACATGAACTTTTTTGTTCAAAATAAAATTTTCTATAGTTTATTTCAAAATTGTGGTTTACAACTGGGACACCCTATATACATATAATAGGTACACATTTCAGAATAAAAATCGACGGTTCAGTTATTATTCGTTTATTTTTAAAGATACTTCGACATGACTCTCTGGACTGTAAGTCGAATCTGGCTGACGAATACTCTGTGTGCGCGAGATTTTATTTCAAAGAATACTATATTGTTTGACATAATGAGCATAGGCTAGGGCATAATACATGTTTTTTAGATCTTTTGTAACCATAAAATTTTTCATTTTAAGAATAGCATAATATGCCGAGTTCAGCTTGGAACACACATATTTAATGTGTTCGTCTCAGCTTAACTCCCTATCGAGCCAAGTGCACAGGAATTTTGTATTTCGTGATAGCGATATACCAGCTTCTTCTGCAAACGTTGGTGTTAGCTTTTATGGATGTGAAAATTCATATATTATATACGGTATTCAATATGACCTGGTTTCTTTGGCACTATGAGTCAATGCCATCCCATTGATTTTTTAGATTCGACAACAGGGCATCAGAAGTAGGTGCTGTGATGGTGACATTAATGTCATCCGCAAAGATCGTACCAGTCCATTAGATGATGGTAAATCATTTACATATAATGTAATGGGTGCGGGACACCCAACTCAACATCTCGCCCATCCGATAAAACACCCCCTTATTTTACCCCCATGCTTCTGGCGGATTAGTATGAGGTTATCCATGAGAGCAAATTTCCACGTGCCTATACATAATTTATAAAGTTTTTCACTAAGGAAATCAACATTATTCGTGTCGAACACCCAAGAAAAATCAAGGAATGTGGAAAGCAGAAATTTATTTTGGTCCAGTTCCTGATATATGAAATTTAGAAGTTAAAAAGATGCGCTCTCATTTGATTTATTCATTCTGAACTCATGCTGACAAGGAGTAATCAGCGTGAATTTCTCGAGATACTCGACAAGAACATTAGTTATGACTTTTTCAATTATTTTTGACATGACGCCTAAACGGGATATTTGTCTATAGTTTTCAACACTTTCTTTCTTGTGTACTGACACAACAAAGGCGACCTTCAGTGCTTCTGGAAAAACTCCTTGCTTTATCGATTTGTTTGATAAGTCCAAGTGGCATACATAGCCTATATTATACTGACTTTAATATTTGTAATATTTGTACATTTATATTTATATATATAGCCCCGTTGACTTTTTATTTTTATATCAATATAATATATTTAAAAGCTCGTGAAAAATTTGTATCTATTTTGTCGTTCAGCAATTTGGATCACTTATATAAATTTTAATATCGAACTTTTCATATGAAAAAATCAAGGTTACGTTGAATATGCTCGCAGAATTTTACTATAAGTCTATAGCAAATTTAAACAAGGCACTCCAAAATATTTAATTAATGAAATGTAATTTCAGCAAAAACATACACTTTTTCATTGAAAGCTTGATTTTTACATGAATACGTAAACCCATATTTCCATTTCACATATTTGCCTATACGCAGAAATAGATATGCATATTAATAATTTTCACATTACCCTAATTACAGCAAAAAAATATAGATTAAATATAGTACCTAGTTTAACTACGTCCACTAGGGTATAAACTATAAACAACGCACTACCTACCAGGTATGACGTAAGGTGAGCTTTACACATTGTAAACACTATCGCACGGTGAGCAAAACGCACAGTAAGCGAAACGCACGGAACACAGAATTATAGAGGGCCAAATCATAAGTAGCTGTAAAAAATAAACACAAATACTTTGAAACCTGATTTTGAAACCTGTCAAAACAAAGATATTTGTTAAATAATTATTGAATTAGTTATGGTATACAGGGTGATTCAGTTTTCACTTCAACAGGTGATAGAAAACCAAAAAATAACCGCACTTCCTTTTATAAACTATATCATTTTAAGGCCTTATTAAAAAGTTACAGAGAGTTAAAGTTTTAAGAAACATGTGGTCTTTATTGAATATTTACCAAACTAGTTGAGATATACAGGGTGTCCAACTTTAAAACTCTACAAATCCGTAAAATCTTCATTTTTGGAGATAATCGCATACACTTTTTTTTGTTTGAAAGGCCTTCAAAAGCCGCTTCTTTTGACATTCCTAACATTTTCAAAATGCAAATCCAGGACCGGCTGCGATTCTTTTATACCCCCGATTTTCACGAAAACCATGTAGCATTTTTTTTTTTTTTAAATATGACCCCACAGAGTTAATCAGAACACCTCGAAACCCCCATATACCAAATTTGAACAAAAAATATACAGGGAGTTCTATTCTCCGTGTCAAAGTTGAGCAAATTAGGAATTTTAAAGGCATCTGCCGAGTCAAGTGTGCTATGGAATCCCCTTAAAACAGTTGAATGGTCAATAGGACCACTCAAGGTGTTGGAGTGCAAAGGTACAATACAAAATATACAGAGTGTTTTTATTTGTGCCATATCAAATTACTGAATTTTTTGGCACTTTATACGGGTCAAAAATCGAGTATATCAAAACCACACTATAAATGAACTAAATCTAAAAAATACAGAAAGCTGCCAGTCGGCAAGTCCATATCAGTTAAGGTGGCTGGTGTGCCACAACAGGAACCGCACAGAATATGTATCATCTTAGACAGCGACTTTGTTGAGAAAGGTCCAATAATTTAAATTGTTTTTATTTGCATTTTGTAAAAGAAATACATTACTTTTGTGTTTATCAATATTTTTCAATGATTCCAGAGCACTGTTGATCCGTATAAGTTTAATAAAATTTCAGAATTTTGAGATGGCTCAGAGAAAAATACCCTGTATATTTTTGTAGTAAATATTTACACACCAACATTTTGAGTGGTCCTGTTGACCATTCAACTGTTTTGAAGGGATTCCATGGCACACTTGACTCGCCAGATGCTTTTAAAATTCCTATTTTGTCTTGGTTTCGTGGCAAATTTGATTTTTTTTTATTATTTCGGGGTATTTCTGAAAAATTATTAAAAAAATTTGCTCCGCAAGTATCACTTAAAGTGAAAGTAATGTGTTTGCTACTAGAAATAAAGTAACTTTTTCCAAAAAACTTACCTATTTAAGGCTATACTTTTGAAGATACAGGGTCTAATACATTTAACTAAGATACAATTAATGTTACGCTCTGTATCTTGAAAATTAAAACCTTGAATGGGTAAGTTTATTGGGAAAAGTTACTGTATTTAAAGTAGGAATCACATTTTTTCTGCTTTGAGTGTTACTTATGGAGCGAAGTTTTAAGTTAATTTAAGTACCCTGAAATAATACGAAAAAATCAAAATTTGCTATGAAACCATGACACATATGAAAAAATGCTATGAGAACGTTTTTGTTTACAATTAAAATGTACATAAGAAATTGAATACATTTTACTGCTATACAAGGTGGTTCATTTTTTTTTCTAAAAACAATCATACTAATTTCCCACTTCCACGCCACTGGTTATTCAAGGTGTTTGATATTAACATGTTTTATGCTAACCCATGCCGTTATAACGTGTACCAAATATGACTTAAATATCTCAACTAGTTTGGAAAATATTCAATAAATTCCACATATTTGTTACAAATTTAACACCCTGTAACTTTTTTATAAGGCCTTAAAATGATATAGTTTATAGAAGAAAGTGCGGTTATTTTTCGGTTTTCTGTCACCTGTTGGAGTGTCCCAGAATAAAACTAAATCACCCTGTATAACTCGAGTTGTACGACAATTATGGTGTCATGGAAATACGCACTCGCTGCTACGCGGCGCGGTGAGTAACTTTTCCATTCTTGCGTAATATGCAATTTACAACTCTATACTATTGTACAACAAAAGTGGATATGTTGTCCATGCCGTACGAGGATGAGGATTGGGCATGGACGCCGTAGGCGGAGTGCTCAATCGTTCAAGGGTGATATGGACATTGCACTCGAGTTGTACAGTGTATTTTTGTCTACGTCTGATAGCTGCTAAACGGTTATCTAGATAAATGGTGAAAATCATTTGACAGATCACACTTACATTTTGGAGTAAATTAAGTTCAAGTTGCTTGACTTTCCAACACGTAGCGGTGAAACTGTGGTTGGTTGATTTCGATTTTATATCCGTTCTAGGGTAGACATAAAATTATGACCGTATATTTAACTAGAATCGCCTACTTACCCATTCTGTAGATTGCAAAGAAAATGGCAAATATACATAAGTAAAAAAAATATGAACTGTTGCTACCGTCAATGAATCTTTTGAATAACATCTAATGCAAATGTTCAGAATGACATGGGTAATAATGACCACTTCATCGGATGCCTTAAAACGTCCAGTATTTTGGTTGACCACGTGGATAAAGATATAAGTGGAGCAGAAAATAAACCTTCATTAAGGTCCTTCAAGACAACAATTCAAGAGCAATTTTATCCGCACAATCCGCAACCAGAGATTACAGAAAACCTTTTCTTGCTGCTTTTTGGTAAATATAATCTACGGGGCTTCATTGTATAACTTGGCTAGAACTGATTCTTTATATTGCAGAAATTAAAATATGCACGTATCTAACAAAATGAAAATTCGCTGAGCCCATAAGGTGGTCGGGACTTGAGTGGACCCACAGCCGTACCTATAATAGACCGCACAAAAAACGACTGCATGCCGAAGACATTAATTTCTTACGAAAGGGCAAGCGAATTGCGGCAATTAAATCGGGACTCGGAGCCCATAAAAAGGATAATCCCCAATATACAGGCCGCATTAGCGGTAATTCCTTTGCGCCACATTCAATTATGCAGGGGCCAATGTTAACATAAAAACCTCTTTTATCTAGATTCATGGGCCGTTGCTGCCATTGGGACGGCCCAATCTCCCTGTATGCAAAACATCAACGCCATATTGAATGCAAACATGATCAACACTATGTTAAAGCCCTGTGTCAATGATATCAGAACCTATATTGTGGCTCCCCATTCATAAAATGCCCCCGTTTTGTCTCCAAGATTAAACATATCCATACAAAACATGATATGCCTCAGGAACCACTCTTGGATAGCTCGTGTTTTTTTTCTTAATATTTTTTTGAGGCGCCGGAAGCATTAGAACCTTACCTGAAGACTTGGGGGAAAGTTTAACGATGCCCGTCCCACAGCCCCGATCCGAAATAACTTCGCTACGACTCGACAAAAAGAGCAATTTCTGAGAATCTCCGCGACATTTTCGGAATAATTTTTAGGTAAAGACGTAGGGGACGACACATAAAAACTTAATATCTCTGGAAATCTCCTCTTTGCAAATCCGAAAAAGTGATAAATCTCTTAGGCAGACCTTCCTCTAGCTTCCCATCGTGATTTTCCTCGCCCCACGACCCTATTTAAGAATCTTTTTCGACTTGGTCACTGAGGAGATAGTTTTCAGGGGCCATGGTACCACTCGATAATATATTTGCCTCTTTAACTGAGTGCTTAGACTGTGATTAGTTCTGGGCGTCAGGCGTTTATCAAAACAAACCTATCTATAAATTCTGACGTCATTGCCCTGTACATATAGCGTCATTTTAATATAGAAACATGCAAATGTGTCTGTTTCAACGAATTTAATATCCAAAATAAAATGAAATGCTTGTTTATTATGTCACTTTAATTTGACAAGTTTGCATAGCATATTTCAATACATTTTCTTAAGAATATTTTGGTACCTTTTGGTTTCAAATGAAGTCCATGGATAGTGTAAGTAACCATAGATCACATTAGATTTTTCAATTTCTTCTTTCTACAGATGTCTCAGGTGTTAATCGGGAAAATTAAATAGGTGATAGAACTCTTAAAAATAAAAATACTTTTCAACCCTCTTCGAGGCTTGTATGCGAAAATGGGGCACCTAGATCAGTCACTATCTGACGGTCTAAGTGTTTATTCTTCTTCAATAATTTATGCATGTCTTGTTATCAGAAACAAATCTACCTATAAAAACTCTGTTAGTATGACAAAACTGCGAAATACTGACGATACCGTAAAATGAACGTAATAAAGCTGGGATAATTATTAATATATTACATACATATCTATAATAAACGTGAGAAAATGTAAGAAGCAATTTTTTTGTGTACAAGCGTCATTTCCGAATAGCAAACAAAAATTAAATTATGACATCATGCTTGTGTTTTTAATTTAGTGTTTGTCCAGCTGAAAATAAATAATACTATGAAAAACATTTAACTATACTTAATAAAAATCCTGGGTATTAATAGATGCGAAGATGAAAGTTCAGCCACTCAAATAATTACATTCAAATCTAAATAACCCTCAAAAACCAATATCTAAAAGGTCCTCAATGAAATCTGGTATAACTTTGTAAATCTGCAGTATTTGAATTGAGAAATTAATGATATAATTACATTCTTGTAAATTAATGCTACATCTGGACGAAAAATCTTTAAAAATGTTGGCGTTATTCCTTGCAAACAACAACAAAATATTACTGAATACGATAGGACAAACCTGGCTTGACAGTGTAGCTTGTCTTTTCTTGTCAAGGCGCAGCAACGTTACAAGTGTTTGATATTTGGCATTGAAAAACAAAGGATAAAGGAACTTTCTTCTACGCACGGAAACGCTGTTCCCAGAAGAGCAGCACCCGTTCATACTCTAAACGAGGTCGCATTAACTTAAAAAAGGCCTGGTTTATCCGGCCATACGCAAGCGGGCCGAAACAATACGGCTGTATGCAAAATCTCCCAACCAAATTGCCCGAAAAGTAATTTCAACTTTTCGGAAAACGTTTAATGAAAATAAAATACCGGGTATTAGCATGCGAACGTGAAACTTGTACCAATTTCCACAAACCTTAAGTATAGCCGTGAAGAGAGTATACGAAAGTTAACAAAAACCTGGTATGGTCCTTTCAATAAATGAAACTTTGCGAAGCTTTATAAATTAGTTTTGGGAAAACGACATAGAATCTCAATACAGGCTTGATCAGTTTTGATTTACATCAGAATTCCTACTTTCATACTTGTTTGATGATGGGAATTTATTTAGCCTAAGCAAGTTACAAATTTCGTCAGGTTAACCCTTTCTATGAATCTGTTTTATATTCTTCTATATAGGCGCAATGGTATCATCTTTCCTGTACCATTTAAATCAACTGTAATTTGGAGCATGTGACATAACATTAAAATCTGCTGAGGGACAAACAAGCAAAATAAACTCGTCATTTTGTTTGTTTTCTGATTATTTTGAAACAACAGTAAAAATTAGAGCAATAACAGTAATCATTTACAATAACAATAATATAAATTACGTTTGAAAATATGCTTTGAATATTTGGAAAAATATCTTTAATATCTATTTAATATCTATTAATATCTTCTTCTAAGAATTCTCTAGAGAAAAGAGCGCACTATAGTGATCACGAAGGTGATGTGAAAAGGAGATATATGATGAAACTAAGATTATTGGCCGAGATCCATTATAGATATATAGGTACCTACCGCAGGCCAAGTTTAAGTCGCCAAATGTGTGCCAAGTCATTTTATTAATATATTAATATTATTATATTAATAAGCAATCATATTATTTGCTACATGTCAATTTTGTGTGAAAGATAATATCGGCCAAATGTTCACCAAGGCTTCGGCGGCACACCTCCACTCGATGGTCCAAATTTGACATGAAATCTCTGCATAACTGCCCCTCGATCTCACCAATGTGCCTTACATCTCGTCCTCTAGCTTTTGAATTGGATACCGACTATTTATGATTTCAACAGGATGGCTCCCCATGCCACACAGGCAATGCAACAATGGTTTTATTGAATGAGAAGTTTCCAGGTCGTAATATCCTTTCTCGAAACAGCGAAGTCAATTGGACAGTTTTGTTTAGAGTTTTCTCAAGAGTAAGGCCACAGCGGACTCTAGGAAAGCCCTAAAGTTGAGAAAGCTGGCAACATGGCTTGCGGGTCTGCGCGGCGTAGCCTGTCACTCCCTGTCAGTTGATTTCACAAGAAATTTACCAGAATTAATTTGTGTAGTGCGAGTAGTGCTATCTTCGCCAGATTGCTACGACGAGGCAGTGTGTCTCTGGGAGGGAAGAGACAGCCCGAGGTGCTGGCGACAGCTTTTTTATAAATTTATTTTGTTTGTGAAAAATGAAACATTTCTCGAAAAATTCGAAGTGAAGAATCGTTCCTTTACAATTTCAAGCCTCAAGATGCCTAGAACCATCGAGGGAAGCTAGAACTTAGATATATACCTGGCTGTAAGTCAAATCGTAATAATAACTTGAAGTAGCTAGTTTTTCTTTGCTTGACGGCAAGCGGTCAACTTGTATTCGTTTTGGGCTTTCCAAACGACGAAAATTTAAGAATAACATTATTAAGGGCCAATTGCACAGACAAACTAAAGTGCCCTTTAAAATTAAAGGAGCATTTTAACAATCCAGCTATTGTTTAGTATTGTTGCAAAAGTTTCTTTACCCAATGTTAAAGTCAAAAGATAATTTAGTTGAATGTATTATGAAATTGACCCTAACTTCCATTTCAATCAGAAGAGATTACTCTCCTTCACAACATGCTGTTTCCTGTTCGCTTGTTGTATGTACTTTTATGAAAATTTAACCATAAGGGAAGATAGATAATTATTATTTGCTTGATGGCGCACTTTGCGAAAAATGCTCACAAAAATTCGACTTACAACAAAATGTAGTCCCCTCTATTTGCCCAAATTTACCATATTATTTGTCTAAAATGTACCTATTTA
Organism: Pseudeuparius sepicola; assembly: GCA_963920635.1. NCBI lineage: Eukaryota > Metazoa > Arthropoda > Insecta > Coleoptera > Anthribidae > Pseudeuparius > Pseudeuparius sepicola. Next base: position 107,497,074 of record OY987298.1, read on the forward strand.
CACCAGGAATCGTACTTATTATAGATACTTACACTTATGTGTATATTTTGTTCCTTGTTACTGCTTTTATTTTCTATTAAACAAACGTACCTACTTACTGAGGTACTCAATTATTGAAACAAAGTTCACAAATGTATCTAATTATAATTAAAAAAAGGGTTGAACATTTATTAGAAAAGATAAGACTGCTCTAGACTGCATAGACCCGTTGAACCGTCCCGCTGCGGCGTTGCCACATGTTTGCACAGGGCTTGTAAGCTTGAGAAGGTTGTGGTAAGGCCTATTCCAACAAGCCAACAACTAAAGGACAAGATAAAGGACGAGAAATTAAGGGAGATTGGTGACATCATGGAGCAAATATGCAGAGTGGAAGCCTTAGCGAACGTTTTGCCAATATTATTTCACACATAATTGCCATAATATGTGGTATATACCAAATAATATAATTCAATAAAATATTATTGGAACACCCTTTATAAGTTTTTAGGAATTATTATTAATTAGGTATTTGTTTTACAATTTGTGTGTCTTGAACAATTATACAATACTACAACACATTTCACAATCCATAAAGGAGAGTACACTTACTTTACGGATTTTTAGCCCTAGAAATTTTATGTTCTGAGTTGGCACTAACACACTCATTTCCTAGTTTATTCATTATAAACTAATTTATTTTAATATTTTTAGAGAAGGATTCATGTTTTTTTGGCATTCATGTACGTCTTCGCATATTAGAAGAATATCATCAGATGAGCTACCGACAAAAATCCTTGCAATCTTTAAACCAACAGAGCTACATTTAGACTAAAAGGAAGGCAAAGTATTTATTTCTGAATTTAAATCGTCAATAGTATAATTCTTTAAAACGTTTTGTAGCTAGGTTCATATCGTTCTGGATATCGTTGCCGATAAATGTTGCAGGCCAGCATAGAATTTTTTCTGGCTTCGCCATAAACAATCAATATATCAATTTCTCCTCATAGTTCATTGTGGTAGGTCCTCGTGTTGTTATATTTATAGTGAATTATGTATATCTTGTTGTTGTAATGTGAAACGAAATTAAGTCGGAAGACCTTGTCAACGAGTATTTTTTTGTGTTTGCATTCTCTTATTTTAAAACCCTTTAGGTGAATGGGAAGTAAACTCATTTTTTAACAAGCCTATACCTCCTAAAATAGACTTAAAATCGTTAAGTTGTAACGGATTTTTCCATTTCAAAATCCGTTACTCGTTTTTTATATTTTGTTATTAACATAAAGTCATTATTTTCGAACGTATCTCATAATATCTCATACTTACTAACTAATTTATTCTTCGTACAGTTTCAATTCATTTATAACATTGTATTCAATTTTATTACCACTTTTTCAAATTTTAAAATTTCAAATAATTCAAATTTTCGCGCGCCATATACGGAAATGGCAGTGTACTTTCGCCTAGCCTCGAACCCTGGCATATTCAAAATGCGAAAATTCAAGTGTGTGTTTACATTTCAGCAGGTCTGTAGTTAAAGATCTGTATTATGAATTACTCGATTTTTCGGTTCTGTTGATGCATAATTTGAACATAAATACTGTTTAGTTGATTAAATGCCTGTCTTGCTAAAACCTGATTGGTCGGATGACGTAGGTCCTGCCAGCGATCGGCCGGCAGGGTCCGACCTGAGGAGAGTTTGCTCCCGTCTTGGTTGGTGTCGAGTCGCGCGGAGGCGTCTGCCCATTTCCCGCCAAATTTTCGGCATTTTCGGCTTTTATTTAGTTAAATTTTTGATATCGGTGATTTATTTGAGTGATTTTGTATCTTAATATCGGGGATTGACTTCGTGTGACTAATATTTTTGGGTTTCTCTGTTTTCTATGTCCACGGCGTCGTGAGGCAGCGACGCTTGCCCGAGGCGTTTCCTTTTTGGCTGCGTAGCTGAGGAAGCGCGGGACACAGCAAGCAGGTGGTGGCTGTTTCTCCTGGAAAACCCCACAGGTGAGTAATTTCTTTTGATTTTTGCTTAGTTCAGCAACTTTACTACTCACCTGTGGCGTTTTGTTTGACGTGCTATTTTTTTGAAGGACTCATTTCGTCCAAGGCCCCGGCCATCTTTAACTCAAAAACATAGCATTGTCCTTTTTTTGAATACCCACCATCTTGCGGCTGTTATCTTGTTGAATATTTTCAAGTTTTGATCACATTGGTCACACGTTACTTTCTTATTTTTCGGGTTGGGTCTCGATTCTGTGGTACCGGGCCGCTCAAGTAAATCTGACACCGATAAATTCAGTTTTCTAGTAAATTCATATTAACTTATATATTTTTTAACTTTCTTAAATTCTGTATTTACCGTTCAAGTCTCAAATAAATTTTTCGCGTTAAATTGGAGTTAAAATATCATAAATTTCAAGAATTCGGGCTGGAGCATTCTCAAATTTTTCTTCTTATTAAATATTAAGCACTTTGCTATTCCGGTCAGTTCAATAATATTATCTATAAAATTTAAAAAACTATGCATAGTTCCCCTTAGTTTAGTATAGTTCTAAACGTTTAATTTTTATCATTATTTGTCAATATTTAACAACTTTAGTAACCTATTGGTTTTTAAATTTCTGTAAAAGGCTTAGACCTTGTCTAATGCTACTTTCTTCACGCGATCTGTTCACGCTCACGCTTGCAACACCATCGTCGAGGACGCTATAACCACAGCCACTGTCGACAAACAACTTAGCGAGAGCTGCGCAGACATCGAGTGGAGTTGCGTTGGCGTAGGTGTTGACTCCTGGTCAGCTCTACTTCGGCCCAACCCCTGAGAAATTTGCTAGCCACGACATCTGCAACGCCTATTCGAGCAGACAAGGACCGGAGGAAGCCCTAGCCACGCCCCACATTACTACGAGCCTCGTTTGAGCGTAAGCGACTGAAGACGCACTTCAAACTTAAGATTCAGAGTGAATCATAATAGAAGCTGAACAGTCAGTTTAATTGTAAAGCCAATTTAATCTTTTCATTTGTTCTCAAACCAATTTTTTAACAAAATTTAACTTGCAATTTGTATCTAAAATTTAACTTCATGCTAAAGTTGATTTAATTATTTATAGTTGTCTTTTAAAAGTTGTCAAATCAAAGTTGTGAGTCTCAAATTTGTGATCAATAAATTATATTGTAATAAGGTAACAGGATTTTATTGGACAGACCCAAGTATAGCAAACCTAGGATTGTTATAAAGTCCGAGATTGCCCTAGTGTTTGGCTCGCCTCGGGCACGCCAACCCGTAAATTGGAAATTGCCGGGGATCATTCCGGTAGAATTTTTCGTTTGACGCTAATTCTCTGGCAGCGCCTCGGCGACGCGCCAGAATCACAACTCCATGGCGCACTTTACGGCACTCGTAATAAAGCGTTTGTTATGGGATTCGTGGTTCTTAGTCGCAATGCCAGATCTAGAGCCAATGACCTGGAAACAGCTGCGGGCGAATAAATGTTTTGTATATGCAAAAAAAATATAGATAATAATTCATCGGAGTATCCTAAATATATATTATAATCAAAGTTGGCTGGAGCAAACAGCACGCTGGAACGATAATTAAGTCTTGATCATACACAAGACAGACATTGATGCTTTGCAATTATGGAATTTCCTTCACCGAGAAAGAAACCATTTCGCGTTTGAGATGACAGAGTTGTTACCATGGCAACAATGACCAAAGGGAAGCTAAAATATAGTCATCACAGCATCAGTGCAAAGACACATAGTAGAATAAAAATGTGATTAAAGTAGTTGAAAGGAATATCCATTATAGGATATACTTAATATAAAAGAAACTTAAGTCCTTGTTATCCTATAAAACTTTACTTTCTTTGGATTACCGGTTTAGCAATTGTTGTGCATCATCAGATCCTCTAAACTACAAAAATTATAAAAATGGTCATAGGAAAAGCTACAACCACATACTGTATAAAAAAGGCAGCCAGCGAATGTTTGGGCCTTTCGGTGAGGTGCGTTGTGTCTGCCTGATGAGGGCCAACAAGTCCGAAACAGGTGCCTGTCGTGGTCTGCACACTTCCGAGAGACCCATACTAAATTTCCATTAGATATTGGAAACTAGTTTGGTGTTGTGAAGGAACAAAACATTTTGTCCCATATGCCACGAACCATTTCTTTTGATAATGAAGACATAAGTTTCTTTTATATTACTTCATATTAAAAATGTTGTGATTGCTTTCACTGTTTATTTGTAGCGAGGTTTTGAATTGCTGAATAGACGCTTCTACCTACAAATTGTTCTTCGAGGAAAAGCAAACCAAACCCAGCATGATATTCAATGTAAATCAGAAAAAGAACATTCGAGATACCCTCGAAATACCCTTCTATATAGGCCGGCGTAACAGAAACCACAAAGTTACATTTTCAAGCGGCTTATTTCGATATTTGCTTCCGCCGAAAAATATGCGGTGTTGGGAGCTTTTGACATGAAACGACATATAAAAAGAAAAACTAATAGTAATGGTATCATTCACGATTTATTCGAACAGGTAACAAAACAGGAGAACAAAGAGCTTCCACGATCAATGATACATGGATGTACAGGAGGAATGTGATAACGAATTGTTGACTACCGGCTGAAGATTGGACATAAGTTTGAAAAGTCCATAATTATATTATATTCGTAGACTGTGCCCCAGCTAAAACTTTTTACGTCAAACTAAGCGATTCTCTTTTGGATGGGAACACATTTTATAATAAATTTTATTTTTAGAAGTATATTAATCAATTCTGGTAATATCACATTATAGCAGACAAATCTAACTGTTCTCAAAATATGTAGGTCATTATTCGGACACCAGAGACCTGTTCTCTTTTATTAAATTTATCGAGGCAGCCATAACCCTCAATCCAAAATGATAGTTAATATTATAACAGAGTGCACTTGGACAGGGGCGTAGCGTGACCTTCAAAACTGGGGGGGGGGGAATCAGTGACGTATTACATTTGTTTCGGGGGTGGGCAAAATTTTTATTGGATTTTTTAAACCGCTGTGTATTTAAAAAATCATTATATGGTCACCAAAATGCGCCGCAGGGCAAATTTTTTAGAAATGTCAAGGAAATAGTATATTTCATTACGAGTCTGGAAATAAAGTTTTTTCCGTGCGCGCGTGACAAATTCCCTTGTGAGGCGCAGCCGAACACGGGAAGTCATGCAAGCATGGAAAAATCTATTTCTGGACGTGTAATGAATGATATTTTTTATTATACTTCTTTGAAAACGGAAACTTAAAACATGTTATCGGCATATTATAATAAATTTAATTGACAAAAAAAAACCAATGCAGACAATATAGTGTTTGGTATGTATGATGCGTTTCCATGGTTACTCTCAAATTATTTCAAAGGTACTTTGTTGTAAATTAGTTATTGTCAGATAAGGTGAATAAAACGTCAAAAATATTACAGAAATGTATCTAAATATTGAAACACTTACGAATTAAAATACAAAATAGGTACATGTTAAATATCAGAGAGCATATAGAGTTTCTTAAATTTAGTTTACTTTGTTGTATATTTCTATTTAAAGCCATATATTCGGTATTTTTATTCAGCGCACGGAAAGTTTTTTCCATGCGCTGTTTCCGTGCGCTATCCCGAAAAACCCCATCTTTCATTATTGCTAAAACAGATGAAAATAAGGTGTTTTCAAAGAAGTATAATAAAAAATATTTTTTATTATTCTTCTTTGAAAACATCTAATTTTCATCTGTATGTTAGTAATAATGTAATATAGCCTTTTCCGATTAGGTTGTTTCGAATACCAACGACACACTTTTCTCATTCCTTTCTTTTTCGCTATGTTTTCTTGTCGTAGAGTCTATTTGCAATAGAATCGTCGCTGTGGTTGTGGTCCTCCCCTGGTACACCGATTTAGTCATAGGCCTTGTCCTTGTCAAGTTTCGGGAGAATGCACTGTGGTTTTCCTTTCGTTTCTCACTCTCCGCCTCACTAATGCACTACACTCATTGTAAATACTTTGTAAATATGTTTGGGTTTCTTGGGACGTCTCGGGATATTTGTTTTACATATTTCACAGTCCACCCTCTCCGTGTTTTGGTTTGGATGTTTGAAGGTTATGTCGCATTCATTGACACTACTAAACTCTATTCAAACTAAATGCAAGTGGCGCGTAAACATTTACACGATTGAAGCACGTGAACAATTCTGAGGGCAAATACGAGGCCGGGCCGCATTAAGGACGATCTCTAGGAATTTTATATTATAAAATATTAAAATAATATGCCCCAGTATTAAGAACTTTAAAAACAAACTTTTATGGCCACACCTAGACTACTTGAAAATGTAATCGTAGCTCCAACGATTAATAAATCGCGAAATAATTATATCTGAAAAAAATAAAGGTCCACTTGCAACTCAATACTTACACCTCTGTAATAATCACCGACTCGCTGCACTCGCCCGTCGGGTAAAACTTTATTGCCATCTAGCCAATAGCAAGCCGATCACGTGCGTATCACGCTCTAGCCATGCAACAACTTGTGTTTAATTTTACTTGCGTTTAGTTTGAATAGGGTGTAGTTGTCCTAATCGTATTCGTAGAAATCTTGTCTAGTAGAAACCATTCCTTTAATGAAAGGAAAGTTTTCGCCCGAGACCCTCGCTCTCTTAGTTTCGCTACCTGCCGATAGGTGGCGCGCTAGCTTGTCTGGCGAACCATATTTGTAAAGAAACAAAAATATCGCAAAAAGAGTCCCAAATAAGCAGAAAATAGAGAACTGACGTTTTTGTATTGCCTACGTGGTGCCAACATACAGAGTGGCTCCGTGGTATACTTACAGAGGTCTTTAGTTTAATACGTAAATTCGGAGACGTTATTACAATTATTAGGAGATATGGCGCCACAGAGAAACCCGCGAAAGCTCCTTGACAAGTGACAAGTTTGACAGTAATAATAGCTGCGGATCCGAGGGGCGAGAGGCGCGTTGTTTTTAAAACTTTTGTATGAAATCTCCAAAGTCTACCGAATTCTGGAAACAGTTTCAGTATTTTCCAATTACTGTTTGTTGACAGTTGAAATTGTGTGCGTCTCGTGCTTGTGATTGCGATGGAAAAAAATTGCCTCTTGTACTGTTAGAGCTCGTGCTGGGAGAAGTGTAATGACATTTTCGAGGAATATGTGTCAGTTAGATGCTGAACGCGGAAAGTCCAAGGTGTGCTAACATAGTTTTTTTTTGCGTTTTCGGCATAATATGAATATGTGAATGAATAATGAATAAATCACCCTGTATTTCGTATTTTAATTCGTAAGTATTTGTTACATTTAGATACATTTCTGTAATATTTTTTGACGTTTTATCCACCTTATCTGACATAGAGTTATTTAAAACATATCACCCTTGTTTATGGATACCCTAGTTAGCCAATGTCTGACACTAAGGACATAATGCAGTAGATACAGGGGATAGATTTTGCAAAAAGTAAAGTTGGCCAGCTGTTTTTTGGTAGATTTTAATAGTAGAAAATTAGTAGGCAATGACTGGGCCATTTTAATTTTTGGCACTATCTGTTGCTTGTATATCCTTATGACTCTGTCATACATTGGCTAACTATAGGGTTTCCATAACCACCTTTCAAATAATTTGAGAGTAACCCTGGAAACGCATCATACATACCAAACACTGTATTATCAGCGTTGTTTATTTTCGAAAATAAAAATTTTCCAAGTTTCTTTCGTTTTCAAAGAAGTATAATAAGAAAGTATCGTTCATTACACGTCCAGAAATAGATTTTTTCACACGCGCACGGACAATTCCTTATTTCCAGACTATAAAATCAGGCTTAGAAGTCGATCAGGTCGATTTTGTGTGGGAGGACTCACGCATTGAATTTTTCCAAAACTCCCCCAGTGACGTATTACATTAAAAAAACAATATGAGTATTATGTCCTAGTCTAGTGTTTTCTGTAGGGGTGCAGACACTACAACTAATATCTATTAATTGTTATATTCCTATATTCATAAGTTACAAATAATAATAAACTGCTATACCGGCATATTATGCAAGTAAGAAATTTCAAGTCAAATGTAGACATAATTGTTATATTCTTATATTCATAAGTTACAAATAATAATAAACTGCTATACCGGCATATTATGCAAGTAAGAAATTTCAAGTCAAATGTAACTTCAAGTGGTGTGCAGATAAGTTAAGGATAAGGTAACTTACCTACCTAACTTCACGAAGTATTTGTATGCGATACTACGCTCACTCCCTTACCTGTAAAAGAAAACAAATATAAGTAGAGCATTTTTGTATATCAAATTTGGAAGGCTTCCCTATTTCTCACATCTATCAACGTGATTTTCAAAGAAAACAGAACAGTTTTATATTAATGATATTCTCGATAGGTATCCTAACAACAACAAAATCGTGTTTCGGAAAAAATATAGGCCTGTTTGTTCGAGTTATTCAGTGCAGAATAATTAATTATTGTGTTCATTTATGTTGCGAGAATTGCTCTAGTCTCAAATAAATCTGATATTTTTTCACATTTATAGAGAAAATCAAAAGGCATTTGTACTTAGTAGTTAAGCAGTTCCAATCAGCTCCATTACATAATTTGAGTTGAGACGTTGAGAGGCAGCAGGCCAAATCAACTTGAACTTAATTTGAACAACGCAGACGTACTATACAGATTTCATACCTAGTGGATGGTCAGTGCTCATGGGAGCAACATCCTGTTAAAATTGCATTCATCCAAACCAAATCAGTATTGATTGTAGAGTTGCATTAACTACTGAAATCCCTTGTTAGGGTCCCCAGCAGGATTCCAAATACCTTTTAGTTGGGGATGCGGGGTTAACAAACTTGTTGCGTCAATTAAGAAGTTTTTCGATGGCGGGAGGCGTTAGTTAAGTGGAAAGTGGGAAATGCCATCAGCGACTTTTTGTTCCCGGGGCTAAATGGACTTTGTTACACTGTTTGATAGGGGTAGGTATATGTAGACATGGGATGTGTTCCATTTCTGTTTTTACCTGTTATCTCTAAAATCCATTGAAAATCACTTATTTCAAAAAGAGTCATGTTTTACAAATATGGGACAAGGGAGTACTTAGTTTTGTCTCAACTAACTGTTTTACGAACTGTATCTTGAAAAGTATAAAATTTTATTAGCGAGATGACTTTAATGGAAGAGTTACCTACCTTCATTGTCGTTAAATACGTAAATATTGCAATCGATTATATCCTTCCGAAAATTTTTATTTTTACCTTCTCATGTTATTGTGAACGTTACCTCACAGAGACCAAAGGCAATGAAACACACTATTACGTTCTTATGAAACTGCTTGAAAGAACTCACTAGAGCTAAAGTAATGCAGCCTCCATGAAAACGCTGTGTGGTATTTATTTTTTATTACACCAAAAATATAATTACAACCAATATACGCATACCTCAACATGAAGTAACAGATACTTCTGTCAATAGTTTTTTTTTAATTGAAGCCGTAGTATTGCTATGGTTTTAATGATAACATTCATTGTAAAATACACAATAGTAATATATTATCTAGCGGCGACAAAAACCAATACCAGAATGACACAAAGTGTCCAATTAACTTAGGAGTGTCGACTGTTAAAGCATTGTTATAGCAATGTACAATGCGTCCTTCGTTCCCTTCGCATTTTTAATATGGCTTAGGGTATCACGGCGAATCTCACTTGCACTTGCATATTTTGAAATAAAAGCTTATAGACCGTTTATGACTCTTATCTTATCCCATGAGAAAGCCTCCCAGGTTTTTTAAATGAATTGACATGTGTATAGTCAACTATAAGGTCATTATAATATACGGGTGTATGTTAGCTCACGCACTAATTTAAAGTAATGCAGTTCGTTACAAATGTAAAAACATGTCGATGAAGGACTGCTTTTGGGGTACTCTTAGTGTGGAGTAGGTACTGCGAGGGTGAGAATTTATCATCATTATTATAAATATTGCTGCAAAAGTTGGTATAATTTTAAAGGATACTTTAGTTTGATTAAGAAAATGGCGCTTAGTATAAAAGCCTTCAGGTGGCATTCTCACGCCAACCAAAGTGTGTTTTTGTGTAAAATTTCTAGGTTTTCAAAAAACCATGCCCAACCCAGATACTACATTATTTTGAGCATATTTAGAAAAAAAATCAGTCCAATTTGATGTCTCGTTTGCAAGAACACTATAACTGAAATGTATTTTCTGCTTTGCTCTATCATAAAATTACCTACACCAGATTTGTCAGATTTGTGCTCTCAAAATATGCGCAATGTAATGTAGTGTTTGGGGCGTGCGTTTGGTTAGGTCCAGGTCCTAATAATTTTCAAAATAAACACAAAAAACACACTTGGGTTGTTAGCATTTAATACCTATAAAGTGTGGAAATGCCACCTTAAAGGCGCGCTTCCAAAGCGTTCACTCTTCCATCTCTACATGGATTACTGAACTACCTACATTTTCGCGTAACCTATGGAACGATAGTATCAGTAAAGGCTACCAGAAATGATAGGTGGTGTCAGTGTAGATGCGGTGCGAAATTTAATTGAAAACACGACATTTCGCGTTTGTCATTAACCAGATATATGAGGCAAGGGTCATAAAATTTAATAAACTGTCCTCATTTTTAATGAGCAGAGCATTTTTAAAATAAAATTGATTACGAACTAGTGTTGAAAAAATTGTAGCGTTTTCAAGATGATTTGCATACAGCTGAAAATTTGCGGGTGGCCTCTTAAAGTATACAAAAATATCCCCACCAAATCAGTCGATTCTCCATCACTGTGGGCAACGGCACCGAAATAATAGAAACAAAATAGAGCCTGCGTGCCGGGCACCAAATGCTGTAAATACGACGCGCCGCCGCCCGGCGTTGTTTTCACTGGAAATATTTGCATAAATATCCAGAAAACGCGGGCGCACACATCACACACGCGGTCCGGCTCGAATTCGAAACTTATACGCCGCGCCGCCGCTGTGTCCGCTAAATAAAACATCGGGGCAGGCCGGGGCAGGCCAGGGCCGCCCTAATAACGGGGGGTCGTTGCCCTCGGCGCTGGGCCGCTGGGCGCGCGCCCCAAAAACAAAACTATAAAAGGGGCAGGGCGCCGCCGGCGGCATGCCGATGCGTTATTATTCACGAGCACTGTGTAGCTGGCGGGGTGACTTTTTATTATAAAAACTGGCCGTGTACACAACCCGAAAAATACACAAGTTCCAAAGCAAGTTCAACCAAAATCCGATCAGTTCCGACATAACACGTTCATTGGTTCTTCAGTTATAATTTTTGAAACGGCACAACCGGATTTTTTTAATTAATTTTGATAATTTTTACGCCCATCTTCAGTTTGTGTATTTGGGGGAGTCGGGTCAATTTTTAGAAAACTTTCATTGTTAACTGCCATAATATAACTCTGAAGAAATATCCAAATTCCCGGCACAACTAATCATAACTCGCCTTTTCTGCTTCCGACAAACCTTCGCTCTCTTTTCTATTCCCTCCCTTCCTGTGACCCTATAAATTTCGATACCAACCAAACAGTGATACAAACAACTAGTCTCAGTCATACCGTCGTGCCTGAAGATGTCTCATTTAATCGTGAACGATAGCTTGCATTGAGGCAGGATGTATCCGGAAAAATTAAAGAAGCATCACATTCAGCTTGGTTACGTCTTCAATCAAGAATACAGCACCTTTACAGAGTGGATGTAGGGCACAACGCTATAGAAGATTCGGTAAATGAAGCGAGAAAACTGGTAAAAGATTTGTTTATCACTTTTCCTTTGTCATGACTACAATTTTGTTCCTGTCTCCTTTAAATTATCTCATATTTCATACATGTAGATAAACCACTATCCCAAATTAGGAAACCATCCGAAATTATGCGACTTTCCTTATACACAAATCCAACGTCCCTTTAAGACATAGTCAGCACCATTGGTTCTTCCGCATACAAACTCTCCAGATACCTCGCCCCTCTGTTAAAGCCTTTTGTACGAAATTCAAAAAGTTTCATCCTGAATTCATATTATTTTGTAGAAAAACTTAAAAATCTTAAATTTGATCCTAAGGATATTCTGGTGAGTTTTGATTTACCATTTAACACCTTTATTTACAAATATTACCATTACAGACACACTAGTAATATTTAGTAACCTTTTTTTAATCTCTAATATTTCCGCGGACATTTTAAAACTTTTAAATTGTGATTAAAATTAAAATCCGCATGTATTTCACTTACAATAACCAACTATACATATAAACAAACCTGTGGTGAGGCTTTTTCTTCCGTGATATAGACAATATTTTTATAGAATCTTTAGGACACGAAATTCTAGTGTCAGCAGATCTAAAGCCAAAGTGTTGGTTTGGTGTAGATATGTTGACGATACCTTCGTCATAACTTTATCATGGCAGTTTAAAGGAGCAGGGTTCTATTACGTTTGTAGACGTGTTAGTTTCCCGAACGAACGATGGATCCTTAGAACATTCGGTTTATCTGAAATCAACACATACTGACAGGTACCCTAATGGCCTCTCCCACCATCATCCTTCCCAAAAGCAATCTGTAATTAACCCCGTAGTACATAGAGCTGTTTCACTTTCATAACCCGATAACCTCAGTTGTGAACTTGATCATATTGTACTAATGTCCTACTAGCTGAAGCTAATAACTCTCCTTTCAAAGTACCCAACGATGCAAAATTCACTACTCCCAGAAGTACTAAGAGAAGCACCGAATCCACATCCACTCGTACCTCTTGCTTTTCACCACACGTTCATTACAAATCTAATTTCTAAATTACTAAAACAACATAATACTGTAACTCTATTTTTTGCCCTCCTAACATTGTCGCAGCACTACAGACCAGTCGAAGATAGAACATCATTAATTTCGAGTATCGAATATCTTGTACATGCGATGAAGTATACATCGGAGAAACGGGATGTAGACAGTGTGTCAACACGTGTGAAGGAACATGAATGTTACATATTGCTACGTCAACCGACCAAATTTTCACTTGTTGAACATTATTTCTATACAAGCCATCCGATCGTGTTTAATGACGCCAAAATTATTTTCAAATCGCCCGACTATATTCAAGGAAAAATCCTTGGATCCACTGAAATCCCGAAACATCCAAATAATTGAAACCGTGATCAAGGCATCTTGCAACAACTGTGGGCAACCTTTTTTTACACCGTCAACTCAGAAGATTTCATAACAATTCTCGCGCCTTTTCTGCTACCGCGAATGTAGCAGGATGTGGGTATCCGGAAGAACCTAAAAGCATCGCATCCAGCCTGCGGACAAAACATCCAACTTGTGTATAGTAAAAAGAGTGAATTACTCAAAACGATAGTGTAAATCCAGGAGGTCCCCGACTTAATTGACTTAATTTTTTACTCGTGGCATGTGAATGTTGGATCATGTTCGAGTGTTTCAACTAGTTGTTAGTAACGATGTACTCGATGGTATGAAATGTTTGATATTTATGTTATAAATATAAGTATATATAAGTGATTTCTCAGTAATCCGTCAATATATTCATAATATTATTCTGAGTATATTCACTCAGTTATATTTAAATAATGTAGTACACAATTTTGATCGTTTCCTTTCAAAATGGAAAAACATTAAATAATTACTCACAAATGCGACAAAAATTCACTCTAGCATAATTTTTACTGTGCATATTTTCCAGGAAAGAAACAATCCAGTTGCCAAACTTAATCAAGTTTCTTTTCATGACAATAGGTATATGGATGTATGAAAGATGAAAGCATTTACCGACGGAGCTAGTATTCAGAGCTCTATACTAAATGTTCCGTTAATATTCTCCACTCTCGTCTCGCCTATGAATAAGTGATAGTCGGAAATGGCCGGGCTGGCACATACACATCTGAGAACAATCCCATCAATTCGGGCAGGCTGCCGCAGATCGCGGACTCGCCCAGACCCGGATTGATTAACTTTGCGGGCCGCGATCAATTATTTACAAAGGCCGGGCCTGAATTATTCGCGGCTGCGGACGGACGAATGAGCTGCAGGGGTATTCGCAAGGTTGTTGGGTCTGGTCGTTTTTCGATTTGGACAACTTGTGAAGCGCGCGGTTTCGACGGTATTTTGTCTCTAACGGATACTTCTTTATCCAAGTTGCCGTGACCATGACCGATAATAAATTAATTACATTGCAGCAAGGCTAGAAAGGGGATGACCCTTCAAGACTCACAATTGCTGCTTCTTGAAAAAGTACTTGCGAAGGGATACCTTGCAGTGGGATGAAAACATGGAAGTGGGTTTCCCGAAATTTAAGAATATTTTTTACTAAAATTGATAAAAGTCCTTAACGTCACTTATTAGAGAACAAGTATTTTGCTAATAACTGGATGACACATATGTGTATTAGCCATAGTCATTGTGTCGAAATTCTGAAGACTTCTGGAGGGACAAAACTAATATGCCGGTTCCAGAAACCTTGTTCATATCTAATATCTTGTATTAACTAATAACAATAACAACTATATTTATCTATGATATATGAAATTAAACAGACATCCGAACTCTACAGTTAGTATTGTGTTGATATTGAACGCAGCACGGAACACCTAAATGTTTTATCACAGCCCACAATTAGAACAGACTCAACCATGCTTGTCCAACTGGAGAACGTTGTCGTTCAGCGCTCCCAAAAGGTCGAAACCTACACCCCTGTCAGACCCATCTACCAATGTCACGTATACTATCGCAAGGTTCCATCAGTCGTACCAGGATTTCCATGAACGGAATATTATGAGGCATCTAGATAAAAGATAACAGAACAAAAAAATAAAAATATATAACCAATTTAGACATAAATCGAAGAAGGTCTAAGTTTTTGGAAGGGACGTCGCTGGCATACTTTTCCAAAGAAGTTGTGCTTACGAGCAAACAATCCTAAAAGTATATGCTTCCTGAAATTGATCATATGACGATACAGGTAAATAAATATCTTACCTATTATTACCTCTTACAAGGCCTAAAAAGGCCGTGAATCTGTCGCCGATTGATCATCATAAGGAGGACAATGGCTACCGACATTTATCCGTGTGCCTTTGAGTGTAATATTTCCATGTTCTTGACGACTTTAAAAGCGATTTTGTGCGTTTTAAAACATTTTTTGAATTTTTTCGTTTCAGATTAGAATGGTTATACAACAAACTATCATGATCAGCTCATGGTGGCAGCCGTAGTACAGTTGTTTGCATTTGTTTGTAAAGTTAAACGTTTAAACTTCATTAATTTGCTGCTTAAACTGCAAAATTTTTGTCATGTTTTTAACCGATGGAGTAGAAAAAGTCAAAATAAAGTTAAACATAAAAAAAGCCGACGCGATATTTTCTCTATTAGACCATATTATTATAAATAGATAACTACTATAAAAAGACTAAGAAGCAGATCAAGGTTTGCTTACGTGTGTGTGTGACTTACTAGAAAATGCAACACCCAGTATACTTTTTATATTTAGTTCTCATAATGGTATGGGGGATCTATTGCTTATGGTAGCAGCAGGTCACTTCTAGTATTCATTACAACAGCTTGTCGCTATATCGATGACGTATAGTGGAACTATATTGCCATACTTGAGGACTTTACGGAATCCACTATTATAATGCGCACGTCCACACATCGCTTGTGTCACTTTACAGAACTTTGAGGCATCCCAAGTCAATATTCTTCTATGGCTCCCAAGTTCTCCTGATCTGTTCCCTATAGAACATGTGTGGGTCATTATGGGTATTAGAAGAATTACTAACCTGCCTCAGCCTCCACAAACCCTACAGCAACTCACATATGAAATTCAGGTTTCATGGGACGACATATCATAAAATTACATCTATCACCTTATAACGTGACCTTATAAGATTCATGCCTAGAAGGGTTAACGAATGTATTGAGAAAAGGGTTATTAGTTTTTTACACTTTATTTGCAATTTAATTAACCTGCAAATTTAATTAAAAGTTAATCATTAGTAGTCAATTATCATCATGTAAAAAAATGACCGCAATGGCCGCGGTGGCGTCGCTCGTACCGGCGCTGACCTTTTAGACTGCATGTTTTTACTGGAGAAAATTTTCAGCATTTAACTAAACATTGAGTCATTTAGTGCGAAAGGGTATGCCTCAATGACGTCAGAACCCATAGACAGGTTTGTTTTGATAAAAGCTTGACGCCCAGAACTAATCACAATCTAAGCGCTCCATTAAATTATTCCGAAAATGTCGCGAGATTGTCAGAAATTGCCCCTTTTTGTCGAGCCGTAGCGAACTTATTTCGACTCTGGGTTCGGAGGCTGGCGTCGTTAGACCATCCCCAGAGTCTTCAGGTGAGTTTCCGATGCTTCCGGCGCCCCCAAACAAGAAAAAACATGCGATGTCTAAGTGTGATTCTGGAGGAACTATAACGGGGAATCACCGGGTGTATAGTTGGTTGATGGTTGACTTTTGTTTGTAGCATGTTCTTAGAGCAGTATGGATATATTTAATCTTGAAGTCAAAATAAAGGGCATTTTAACAATGGGGCACCACGTCTATAGGTTTTGACGTCATTGGTATGCCTTTTAAAACATTTAGTTTTTATTTATAGTTGCTCGATGCTTCGAATTTTTAAAATAATCACCCCTGTCGGCATCAACTGTTTATATACACTTAAAACACAATGAAAACACACGGAAATAAATCTAAACTATCGTGTAGTATCGTTTTTCCTTTAGAGGATATATGTATATAGGGCGCACCTATGTAGTATTGTTTTATTAACTTTTTCCTTATAATGTGAACGATTTAAACCATTTGGATTTTGGAAATTCTACATGAAGTTATAAATAAAATAAAAAATATTAAAAAAACTCCAATTTGCTAAGTAGTTATACATTATTTGTTATGGAAAAATTATCATTATTTTTATGATTATTATTATAATTATTGTTAAATATGAAATGAAACTTATTTTTAAATGTCATATAGAAAATTTATCATTATTTACCTAGGTATTTTTTTATTATCATTATTTACCTAGGTAGAGAAATATTACTTTTCATTAGAGAAATGAGGTAAATAATGGTGATTTCTCAGGTTAGTAGTACAAAAAGAAATTATACAATTATTATACAGGGTGTATCTTTGATAGGTACAGAAATTTTAACCACGTAATCGGGGACGTTCATAAAACCGAAAAATGAAAAAAAAAATTTTTTACTCGATGTTTAGAAAATGGGGCAAATCAATCTTTATCCGTGCTCAATGCACGCCGCTGGTTCGTCACTAGAAGCGCTTAGAGGGGAGGTCTAACCTCTCCCTAGGAGATGGAGGGGAATAACGTTAGATTCGGAAGGGGAATACCGCGACGTTGCCGCATGTCAGAGTGGAATAAATCTGCTTGCAGAATTAGGTACCTAGGTACCTTTGAAAATTACTGCTGGTAGGTATCCACGTTTTTTTTATGATGTCGGTTGCTGTGACGAACTGTTTATTGCTTTTTTCACAGGCGCACACAATAATTTAACAAACACGTCAGTTTTTATCACTTTACTGTTATTTTAAGTCCCTAGGCAGCAGAAATGTATCCTAGCGCCGCTCGGAGAAGTCATTGCTAGAAAACCATTGCTGATTTCACACTCATAATTTTTTGACAAGTCTTTTGTGGAGCAGGTATCTATCTACCTACCTATTTTACAACTGATTTTCAGGCCGCAATTTTTTTATCCTAATAATTAGCCATCTCTTTGGACACCTTGGGATAATAAATTTCTGATCGGCAATCAACTGAATAAAGTATGTTTTAAAATAAAAATTATCTGAAAAAATTGCAAATTTCCACAACCACCCATGGGGTAGAGCACCGGCGCGTTACTTTTTTTTAGCGGGTGTTCGCCTCTAGCCCTATCATCCCGAAAAAAGTGGGGGAAGACTGTAATTTGACGTGAATTTAACGCGCGGCTTCGATTTGTTCATAGTTTTTAATATTTTTCAACCCTTGCCCGATAGTGCGCCACCTTTAAACCCCCTCAGGGTTGTGGTCCTATGTATTATCTACTTTTAAAAAATTATTCGGTTCCGAAAAAAGTGGGGGCAGACTGTCATTTGATGTGAATTTAACGCGCGGCCCCGATTTGTTCATCGTTTTTAATATTTTTCTACCCTTGCCCGATGGTGCGCCACTTTTAAACCCCCTCAGGGTTGTTGTCCTGTCTATTGTCTACTTTTAATAGTATATTACACACCGAGGTGTCTCGAGATAAAGTTAACCTCGGCGCTTCGCACCTCGGTTAACTATTTAATCTCTCGACAGTAATGAAACACTTCCCACCTCGGTGTGTAATATACTATTATCTCGCTTACTTCCCGCCCTCCTGCGGGAGAGCGGGAAGTAAAAGTAAAAAAATTGACACTTTCAAACTTCTAACAAGTCAGAAATGCCGACATTACATACATGGTTGTAAATAAAAAATTATTCGGTTCCGAAAATAGTTGGGGAAGACTGTCAAATTGGCGTGCTTATCATTTTCGCATTTTTTAACCCTTTGCCGTTTCGGAACTCTCTCAAGTTAATTCCTTACCATTCCTCTTACTTTTCGTAAAAATTTGGTGGCGAAATGTCGCGTAATGTGCGTGAAAAACAGCGACTCCTCCTGGTGAATTTAAGCTTCTGCGTGCCCTTGACTACTGCCCCTAATTCCTTCGCCGAGATTCGCCAGGCGCGGGCATATGACGTTGGCGTCGGACGCTGGCGTCCGACGCCAACTTCACACAAAAACGACGCCGCGCCGAATCGCGCAATAATTACAATTACGAATGAATTCACTGGCACTGATTCACTCGATTTTGCTCAATTTCCACGCCGCGCGGCCCGGCCGACCTACTAAATTACAGCTGGGCGAGGAGCGCAAGCGCGGGGCGCCGGATACCCACTTGATCCCCACACTACAGGTGATCCCCACTACTCATAACTTGTGCGCGATATTAGCCAATCGCGGCTCGCGGCCCCTACTTCTCTCGGGGCGGCGCTACTATGTTGCCAAGTGTGCTGAAAATTTACCTGATTTAGTAATTTAATTCCGTATAAATTTAATTGTGTAGTGGATTTTTACATGGATTTACCCGTTTTTGTGCGTAATAATTATACGAGATAGTAGATTAACTTATAACGAATGAAACCCCGTATAAATCCGCGAAAATCAAAAATCGGATTTAAGGGACTTTAAGTCACTTTGGGGACATGTCGGCATAAACGGCAACACCGAATAGTGGTATTAGATGGTATGGGGGAAAGCTTGTGCGCACGCACGCCGTCTCCGTCACCGTACCGCCGCGCCGTAGCCGACGCGCTAGTCGAAGATCGTCCGTCCGATTATTATGGGATTTAACAGCTGATTGATATCGATCCGCGTCCGCCTGTAATTTTTGGGAGCGCCAGCTTCAACAAGCAATTTATTATTATACAGAATGCCTTACGTGTGGCTATTCTGTGGTATAACAATTCTGTTTCCAAAACGTGGACGCGTATGCAAACGTCGCGTCTTGCTAACCGATATTGTTCCGTTGCTTCGTCGGAAGTGAACCTGCTTCTGTACATTTTTCCAGATCCGTTCGCCATTTTTTGGACCAGCAGTGATGTCCAAACGTGTTGCAATTGCCGCTACGAATTTGCAGTGAAATAACAAGTGATTTTTTCATATTTCCGTTAAGAAATGCAGTGTTAAACGTTCGCGGCCTTCGTATGAAAACAGTGCTAGATAGGTTCCTACTAGGTACCCCAATTACGCGCGAGGATAAAAGAAGCAGCTTCAAGGGTTCGCGAAAATTCGGGTTTTATTAGACGCATACGGTATGGATCTAATTGTACAATCCACCTAGTCGAGTCCCCGTTGGAATAAATCAGCTGAGGGAAACCGAGACGTCCCTAATATTTGGCATCGCGCCGCTTTAAGTGTGCAGTGAAAAAAAAACAAGTGTTTTGTTCGTATTTCCGTAAAAAGAGACTACGAAGTGTTATACCTTCGCGACCATCGTATAAAAACAGTGCCACTAGTTAGGTAGGTACTTAGTGCTTTATGTGATTTTGTGAAGATTTTTGGAAAGTATCTAAACACAAGAAAATAGTAAAAATAATCGATGCATCTCAAAGGTAGGCTTTTTCATGCTATTCGTCGAGCTATTCGCTAAAAGAACCTTTAAGGAGTTGTCCAAAAATTATTTATTTATTTATTTAATCTCCACATACACCAAATGATACATGGTTGCGTCAATATTCTTCAAATACTGCGAAAAAGCCTCGGAAAAAGCGATTCGACTGGCAACCAGTTACCTAGTGCTTCTTGTGATTTTCGAGAGGATTTTTGGATAACATAAGAAAGGAGTACGACACCCGCAAGGAAAATCATCCAGGCATCCGAAAGGTAGTTTTTTTGCATGCTATTCGCTAAAAGAACCATTAAAGATTTGTTCAAAAATTAGTTGAAAGACTATTCCTGAAATACTGTGAAAGAGCTATACGTCTGACAACGCTGCACGGCGGAATTGGGGGGGATCCGGCGGAACCGGCCTCAGTTCCAGCTGGTCCCGGCAAGGTCAAGGACCCATGGCCGTAGCGTCGGAAAAAGGGGTTTTAATAGCGTTTTAAAAAAAAATATTTCTGACGTTAATATGCACTTTAGAAAAATTTTAATTGCATAGGCGTAACAAGTGCATTTTTCCCGACCTGCCCTTAAAATTTCTGTACTTATCAAAGTTACACCCTGTATATTTGACTATATATTATGAACAGTAATGTTGAATATTTTAAATATCTAACAAGTGTGTCTACAGTAGGATATCCAATAGGAAAAACTTCGTTATTTTACATTTTATCGAAAAAGTTACTCTGTATAAAAAGTTTTGCTTTTCTTAAAATAAGATTGGCAAAGACATTAATAACATTTATTGTACAGGATTTGCAAAGAATTGAAAAAAAGTAAAATGATTGAAGAGGAAACTGTCTTTGTGAAAATATAGAAAAAGTTGTTGGAAATTAAAAAATAGTATAAAAAACAATTTTTAAAAAAATCGGCCTTCTTTACTTTTTCGAAAATTGATATTATAGAATATCTTTTAATTCTGAAAAATATTTAACGTTTTTTAAATTTTTGTACACCCCGTACAAGAGATTTTAATTATTTCTATGCCAATCTTATTTTAAAAACAAGCAAAACATTTTACACAAATGAAAAACGAAAAATAAAGACTTTTCCTATTGGACATATAGCGTATAGTTTTATATCAAATAAAAAATCATAGTTGGAAATAAACTTTCATTTGTTAACTAGGTATGTGCTCTTATTTATAATATGTTCTTTTAAGAGCTCACATTCGGGTTGTGCGACTTTTTCATATTATTTATTTTGTCTGCCAGAAAATTGTATTCTTTTTATTTTATTGTCCTACTTTTTAATTTCAGTTCAATTTTATTGTCTTTGTCTGTGTTTCTCTAAGTATAAAACAAAGACAGAGAGAGACGCAATCAATTCAATATTATGGAAGTGGCGTACAGTGGGGAAGCGATCAGGATCTACTTTTTGGGATCCTGCAAAAGCAGGTACCCGGTCCCAGTCGTGAAAATCACCTAAGTAAGTAATAGTGGAAGCGCATAGGGCTCAAAATGGGGGGTACATGGGAAACACATGATTAAAGTTGCGTACTTATTTTTTATCTTTAATTAAATAATACTATAAATAATAGTAAATGCTGAATGTTGCCGAAAGAAAGCTAACGGAGAGACGCGTCCGCCGAATGTTGCCGAAAGCTGTCGAAAACGCGCGAACCGTGTTCGTTGGGAACGGGAAACGTACAGGCCCGGCTCTAGTTGAAGGTGCGCACAAATAAAATCTTTGAAAGACGACAAAATTCAACACAATATGCACGCCACTGTATGACAATAAATCGTTTCGATCGTCATCAGCTCCCGATGGACTTCCGAATTTGGCACCGGCCAAACGTCAGGCAACACACCACGTTTCCGGCGATCCCTGGGATTACCCAAATTTATGCGGGCACGCTCCCCTAAAGCGACGGCCGAAAATCGACGGCAGTCGACGCTGGCGCCGCCGATGCCCGACCGCGTAGCGTCGCCCCGAATTAAATTCATCCCCCCCCCCCCCGTAGATTTATCGGCCGGATTATATTTTATTCGCGGCAATCGAACACATGGCGCGACGGCGGCGCCGGCCAGATATGCATATGGGCTATTATCGCGCGCAGTTGCATAGGGAGGGTCGTTGGCGGGTCGTTATGGGGTGAAACTGGATGCGGACGATAGCGATGATGTGTTTACTTTCAATAGAATTCAATTGCATGTGCAACGTCGGTTAAATTGACATTTTTATATACAGGATCGCTCTCCGTTTGACTTGAGCCAAAGAAAAACTTAAATTGATCTTTCCCTAAGAACAGTAGTTGTGACAAGTCACCTTCTCATCATGATTCCTTAATATTTAGTACAATAGCTGGTATTTAAAATTATCGTCCTCTACTAAACGTGAACTTGGACGTGACATAAGGACATGAAAGAAAAACAGTAAATACTATAGGGGCAGATTTTGCAAAAAATGATGTGGTCCAACTGATTTTTTTGGTAGATTTTAATAAAAGAAAATTGGTAGGCAATGACTGGGCCACTTTAATTTTTAGCGCCATCTGTTACTTGTATCCAATATTGCTTTTGTATCTTATGACTCTTTCACACATTGGCTAACTAGGCTATTACTTTACTAAAGAAAAGTTAAAATCAACTAAATTAGTTCCAAATACTGCAACACATCCATTGACTTTGGACAATCGCACTCTCATTAACAGATTGCTAGAAAATATGGTTATTCCACTTATCTTATAGATAAATTGTTGTCTAGTAGAAAATATAAATTAAATTTAAATAACTTAGAACTGCCACAGACAAAATTCAATTTATTGCTTTGTTTGGGATATGTTTCTCATAAAATTGCAAATATTTTCAAAAACAAACTGTGATTCTTTGGTCGAACATATAGAAATTTCAAGACACAAGAAATCGCTTTTTGCAAACTTTGATGAATCTCTTAATGAAACTGCAGGCATTAGGATTCATTATTTCGCCAATAATGGCAGCATTTTGAACAATCTGGAAACTCTTGAAAGCCAAAGGCATGTTAAAGATGATAATAGCAGCTTAATGTTAAATGATTTAATATTAATTTGTAGTTATCATCCCTTTGATATATTTCTAGTTGCTATATTTTGCACCACCTATTTTAGCATCTAATCAAAAGAGTTAGAAAGTTTATTTTTAACCTCTCTATTGAAATTGGTTTTTTATTCACCCTAAAAGCTGTTAGACATAGACCTAATATTCATGTCCTTCGAATCCTTCGCATATAAAATGAACTCACACGGGTACTCACCGTTAATAAATTCATTGTCAGAACATGACATCATTCTATGGCGCGGTATCCTAGTTTTACGTTTGAAATTCGTGTTCTGCAATAATTGGGATAAAGTTTAAAAACCCAACCTATACAGGGTGTCCGCGTTTTTGTAGGCAAACTAAATTTGTAGAAAAAGTTACTTTATAACAAAACGCTTAAACATGGGTGTAAAAATTCTTACTTTTCAAGATAGATACAGAGCATATAAGAAATTAATCATTTTCATATATTTTTTATTTTCTCTGGAACGAAGAGAAATATCGAGTTCAAACTCAGTATGTTATGTACTATAACAGATCGTTAAGACCCACATGTACGTGAAAGAACCGCCCATTTAGACTGGTGAATCACGCACGTCACTGGTGAGTGACGTGCAAATTTTAGGAATATCTCTAAAAGTAACACACCCACAAAAATTTTACAAAGACTCTTTCTCTGAGAAATGGGCATTAGAAATTAGAAAATTAACTGAAATAATTTTTCAAAAGCCGTTGGCGTAGAGAAATTATGATTAAAAAAGTGGTGCAAAATGTCAAAGTTTGTGGACAAAATTCGAATACACTCTGTATAGATATATTGTTTTCAAGCTTTATCTCGGAACACGAATTTCCAGAAGTAAAACTAGGAGTATGAAAACTGAGTTAATGGGGAATACTTTGAACACATTTATTAATTGCCAAAAGAGATTTGTTTATACGTTTGTTACTTATGTTTATACCCTTTGTTTGTTTTTTAAATTAAATATGAACAATAAAACGTTTTTGGTTCAAATTTACTTTATTGAGCAGTCAATTAACCGTTGATTTTGTGAAACATTTTCTTCTTTTGTGACGCAAAAGATACAAATCATGAAAATAAGGTGGACTTTTTAATTCGCAATTCAAAAAATTTTCACATCGAAAACGATCACAGCCGTCATACTGTGATGAAACGACATGTTTCAAGTTACAAAAGAGCCATTAATATATAGGTACGTTTGAGGACTTGACGCAATGTTGAAAAAAGTTGGGAAAAATAAAACTTTACTATTTCCCATTAAAATTAATACCCCTATACTAACTTGAGGGAAGTTAGTCACAACAACTACAACATTATCCAGCATAGCTCAAAACGTTTAAAAGCTTAGGCAAAGTTTTTAGGACAACCCTGATTTTGGATGAAAACCTAGTACAACTGGGCTATGCTACACAAAAGCCATGTTTGAAATATTTTGCGGTAAATTACGGGCGACGCACTCCATAAATACGGCGGCGTTTTCCTGGAACACATCCGGAAGTTGCCCGAACTCCGGGCAAGTTGCCGGGGAGGCGGATTAGCAACGCGCTAATCCTCTTTAACTTCCAGCCCGCCACACTCCTAATTTTCAATCTTCGTGACAGCCGCGAATCGCGTCCTGTATATACCGACACCGCAAATCTCTATGCGACTGCGACACTGCCACTAGTTTGCCTTCTGCTTCTAAACTCACCATGCTTTAAACATGCCAAGCAATCTTTTTTCATCGGATCAATCGACACCCCGACCGCCGTAATATGACCCATAGTAGAATCATTTGGCCGCGGCTCAAAGAATTGCCGCACACCGTTCCCGTCGCCTTCGCCATTATCTCCTCTGTAGTTGAACAGTTTTCCTTTTGTGGTGACAGTTTGGCCTTCAAATTATCGACATTTAGAAATGTTTATACCTCTGCAGGTAATACTATTAAGAAACTGTAGGAACTACTGGGATATTTAGGAATGAGTTATTTCATTTTCTAATAATTATTGAAATGATAAAATTCAAACTGGAAAATTAAGTTTGTGATAACGAATCACAATGTAAAAAACTTAGGTTGTACGGAATCAGCTGACACACCGCAATCCTTCCACATTGCTCTGCATTCGGCCTTTCAATTTTACAATGATAACTATTGTTTAAAATAATTTACATAATATAGACATATGGTACTGATGATGGCTATGTAGCCAAAAGCTCTTTACCATGCTATTTCATCGATATTACATTACATCAAATGTTGTAGCTTATAGATTATATCTTTAGGTAAATAAAAAACGTGAACAGTTTGAAATTAATGACATCTAGTATAGAGCAAGCGATGTAATATATCTTAAAAAGTTAACAAAATGTAGGTAAAGATGAACTTTCTGGGTGCCTAATTTCCTTACACTTCGATCTGTTTTGATGGATATGTTTGTATTTGATTTTAAGTTTTCTATAAGGGGAGCTGGAACTTAAAACGAATAAGTTCGAAAGTAATTTGCGTTCTGTTAAACGTAGAATCACGCGAACACGACAGCCTACAAACTAGTAAAGCCCGAATCAACTTTGCAGGCAAAATAAAACAGCTTCATTCCTGAAAGGAACTCGTCAGGTCCCTGACTTGTCGACTCAGGCTAAAAAATCTCATGAAACTTGATTCCCGATAAATTAAAAAGCCTTGGCACTCTGTTTGTGAATGGCTTCGATTTATTTGAAAGATTATATCGCACAAAATAATATTTTGATTCATTAGTTCCCACTATGAATGCAACCTGAACAAGCAAGCTGCAACTGCAAAATGCAAAAGTTTGAAACTAGTTTGCATTTTGTTAAACGTAACATCACGTGAACAGAACCTACCACACACAAGTCGAGCCCGAATCAACGTTACTGGCAAAATAAAATAGCTTCTCTCTTAAAAAAACTCGTCAGCTCCTGATAAAAGTAAAGTTGTCGACTGAGCCAAAGCGTCTCATAAAACTTGATCCAATAAACTCCCAAGTGTTTCAATTTTCGAAATGGCACTCCATTTGTGAAAGTGTCCAATTTGTTTGATCTTTTGTTGGGCTGGAGGTAGTCCGTCACGTACGGTTATTTACAGAGGGCCCAGCTAGGTCATTCTCCTTGAAATGAATGGATCCGAGGATGCCATTAGGCGGTTATTATTTCAGGAGACCCCACTTAGCAGCTCGGAACTATTGCACCTCCTGAAAGATTGGCACAATGGCCCTTTTTCTGTAAAGCTCTTTAAATGACGGTCTCTTATCAAACGTTTCAACCGGGCGGTTATTGGCAATCAGTTGCCAATGCTGAACAAAGCGAGACCTGAGCAAAATTTAAAAAATATGGTATTCTGATGATAAGCTCATTTCGTGGCGTTCCTAAATTAGCTCTGCTAGTTAAGCACTGTGCTATTAGTAGATGCTACCATTTAAAAATCATCTAAATCGCTTGAAGTTGGCCTTGACAGAAGCTATAAATTTGGAAAAGTGGCTTTTTTGTTCGTTCTACTTTGTTTTTCGCATTTTACACAGATCATAAAAGGGAGTTCGATAAATCTCAGATAAAAGACCGCATCAGAAATGCAATGCATTTCAAGGAGTAAGTATTAGGTATGTATAAGCAAGCTACAGCTTAAAATATTTGGAATGCCTCTTTTGTGAACAAGTTTTATATTTGGGATCGAGCAGGGTGTGGTGTGCCGTACTCTCATGATTTTGCTTTTGATTAAACAAAAATTAGCTTAGAACTGTTTTCAAACCCCCCTTAAAATTATACCATGCTGGAAAATTGTTTCAATTTGTTAGGTTTCTTTTTAATACAAGTTAAGATACATCATAGTTTTCCAGATTATAAAACTCACCAATTCTCCCAAAATTGCAAAGAACTTTTTGAGATTTCGAAAATGGAAAAGCATTTTTAAAAATGTATTGATTAAAATTTAGTGGAAGCCGCACCCATAATAAGAGAATACATACGCAGTACAAACTGATAATAAATAATATGAGTCATATTTGGCTTTTAAGTTAATGGATTATTTCGTCAAATTAAATTTAGTAGAACTCGACTCAGACGACTTTAATTTAGCAGTGGCATTACATAATAGCAACAGCCCAAAGAAACAACACATTATTATGTTAGTTTGGTGGGGC
Organism: Pseudeuparius sepicola; assembly: GCA_963920635.1. NCBI lineage: Eukaryota > Metazoa > Arthropoda > Insecta > Coleoptera > Anthribidae > Pseudeuparius > Pseudeuparius sepicola. Next base: position 107,524,489 of record OY987298.1, read on the forward strand.
AGTTATTTTGTCACACTTCATCAAAAGCTTTTGAAATATGTACAAAAGTTTCAAAGTTCTGACAATCTTCTTAATTTGAGTAGTCTCAAAAAGCAGACAAACGCTAATGTAAATAATCATCACATCATACAGTATAGATCATGCCATTTTATTTATGTAAATAAAAAAACTCTTGTATGGTCTACAAAGGGAAACATTAAACTGATCAAATCATTATTAAAATTACTGTTTTCTGAAAGAGATACTTTGAAGTAATTTCCTTAATTACAAACTGCTTGAAAACCAACCAGCTTAACAATAAACAAGGTTATTCCAGAGTCCTTATTTGGCTACCGAATTAAGGAAAGCAAATTTAACAAAGTTTTCCTTTAGTACTTTGAAAAAGTTATTTGTGTATAATTTCCACGAATAATTACGGATTAAGCATAACGCGTAATTACCTGACTGAACCAAGCATAAGAAAATAATTTTAGATGTTTAAAAATGTATAACGTAAAGAAAATTCGAGTTGAATCCTCTTTGTTTCGGCTTCACGGTTGCTTTATTTCTGAGAGGGACCCTTTTAGTTTTAAAACATCATCTAAATTAAAAATCTGGGATGGTGCCCGAAACATAATTCTTTTTGAATTAGAAATAAATCGGACAGAATCATCTGTCGAATAATGTTATGTATTCAGTATGTTCTAAAAAACCACCGCTGATATGGAATCGCTACTTTCACATGACTTTTTTAAATCCATTATTTAATACTTAGTCGATTAAAATATTCACACACAAACTCTAGACAAAACAGAAAGCCGACACATTAATATTGACACTTTTTTGGCCTTTCAACACCTTGTAACCATTCGCAGCCACTATGTTTCTTCAAAATGATGCCAAAATTGAATTCCCTAACCTCAGATACATACAGGTGTGATAGAAATTAAGCTTATTATTGGTACAGCCTGTTTTAGACTTAAAAATATTGGATATTGAAATTTCCCAAACTCCTGCCCTAGCCATAGTGGCGTAGACGGTATGCCTCTAGGAAAACTAAACTTAATTAGTTCGGTTACAAATAATGGTCATCGAATAAAGTTCTGCCTCTTCGCTAAAGCCTGTTGCTTGAAAATCAAGTTTTTTCTTAGGTATTGTCAAATTGTCTATATTGTGTGCGAAGCTAAAGTAATTATTATTATGAATTTTTTCTTAGAAAAATAATTGACTGATTTGTTTGGTAAATTTCAATACAATACAATAAAATACAAATTTCAATCATGTATCATGAAAACCGTTAGCCCGCAAGGAAAAATATTATGAAGAAGTAATTTTTTATGAAGAAGTGTATTTATAACATACTGACCATTACTTCTGTTACACCCTGTATAGAAATCACTTCACTTCGAATTCAACATTCAATTTTTTTAAAATACGTCAAGGTGATCTTCGTTGTGTGCTACCAACGATATACAGTGTGTCCAAATTTGATACTGGACACCTCAGAAATATATGAAGGGCAAGGAAAACAAATGGTCTCTATTTTTTTATTGGTAGTCCCAAGGCAGAGTTTCTCATAGGCGGTGGTATTTGGATGTGGTAATTATGTCATGGCCTGCTATGATTTTTTAAAATAGCAAATTTTCGAGAAACCCTATTAGGGATTTTTTTACGACAAAATATTATTAAGAAAACTTGTTCAGAATAAAAAACTCAAAATTTCAAAAGTGTAGGCCTACTTTGATTTTTAGATTTATCTCCCACTTTTTTCTTAGAAAAGTGTCCTTTCTGTAATTTTCACGTTAAAAATTTATTTTTTCACGATGAACAAGTTTCCTTAATAATATTTTGACGTGAAAGCTTCAGAAAGAACACATTTCTAAGAAAAAAAGTGGGAGAAAAAGGCGAAAAAGCTAAAAATCAAAGTAGGCCTAGACTTTTGAAATTTTGCGAATCAACTCAGTTTTTCATTCTGAACAAATTTCCTTAATAACATTTTGTCGTAAAAAATCCCTAATAGGGTTTCTTGAAAATTTGCTATTTTAAAAAATATAGCAGGCCATGACATAATTACCCCATTTAAATACCACCACCTATGAGATACTCTTCCTTGGGACTAGGTACTAATAAAAAAATAGAGACCATTTGTTTTCCTTGCCCTTCATATATTTCTGAGGTGTCCAGTATCAAATTGGGACACACTATATAGTATCAAAGGCAACTTGTTTTGTATCATGATTTTAAAAACATGTTATTGTTGGCACATTCAAGGTTACCAGTTTTTTGATACGATTTAGGTTATTTTGTAAATATATCTCAAATCATAATATAATATGCGACATGCAAATCTATCAAAAAACTATTTATTATGCGTTACAAAATAGGAAAGACTGAATTTAAGAAATGCCAATGTAAAGAAATTACCTCGCCTTCTTACCCCCGACCCGCTAATGTAGAAACAAAACAAAACAGTGTTATTTGTATTATAGTCCTCCTTACGGCAGAATGCATGCGACGTAAGGGGGAAGAACTCGCAAGTATTATAGAATTAGTCAGAGTTCAGGGGCGTAGCTCAATTTTGTGTAACTCACTGACTTAATTTTCATATAATAATTGTTATTTAATTTATTGTTAATATTATTCTTAACGGTGATGCCTTAGATTATGGAGGAAGGCAAACCCTTATAACATTGGAAATTATTTCTCGTGCTTGAGAATGCAACGTTCTTCCCTGTTTACTCATTTTGCACACGTTAACTTTCGAACATACGAAACGCCACTGAGCTCTCTGAGCCGGCGGAAAAAACTTGCCAGCGGCCTAAAAAATGAGGTCTGTATGGTAGCCCAAATACGCAGTTAACTTTACGTACTATAGAAACAGGCACAAAACGCGTTGGCTAACTGATTTTGTCAGAGGACTCCTTCGCAGAAGTGCTGTGTCGCCGTATTTCAAAGGCGATGGTAGACGCGACGATGTTTAAAAAAATATAATAGGTGTTTTATCACAGTGCGTTAAAAATAAATGATAAACAAAAATGGGTAAGTGGTCCCGTGATGCGAGCTTTATTTTTTCGGTATAACAGAGTTCAGAAATTCGGCTTCAATATGATAAAACTTGTATTCGCCAATAAATAACGACTACTCGTATAGGAAATCTCGCAACGCTGCCCGCATTCTTTAGAAACGTTTTCTTTCGTGCTTTGGACTATACCGTAAGTCATCTATTTCCTATATAGCGTTGTGCGTTCCATAAGGCTTCAAACTGGCATTCGTGACTTTAACGGAGTTAAAATTGATAATGTACCTACTTTACCTGGAGCAGTTTATCATTATCTATAATAGCTATCTACTATAACTTACCAATGCCCCATGTGAATCGCAATGCAGCAAGTTTCTTACCTGTAAAAATAAACAAATTAAATTTTCGCACGCCTTTGTGTTTATTTTCTAAACAATTGCTGTTACTTTAAAACAGTTCGACTGAATTAATGAAAAACTCCCATTTAAACCGACTTTCCGAACAGACTTCATAACAACTTTTGAAATCTCCAAGGTGGCTAAAATGTGTTACAATAACAGCGCGGTCGGGGCGCTTTCTCCGAGTGCTCCTGAAATTGGTTGGGCTATCTGGACGCTCTGGAGTCAGCCAACTTTCGCATTATTAAATACTCCAACAATGGATTCAATTTGGAAAGTTCTGTTTCACACTGTATAATAAAAGAGCGCCTGGCTGCATTTGGGGATTGGACGAAGATTCAATTTAAAAATCGCTCTGGTAATCAGGGTACTTCGGAGGATATCGAAAGCTATCGTATTTAAAGCATGTTAAAGAGATGGAAGAATAAAGTCACAGGGTAAACAAGATGTAAATTTCAAAAAAATTAAAAAAAAGGTAAAACTTTTGAGAGCGGCTGGCAGAAAGGTCTGTAAGCATGCGTATAGTGCACTTATCATACTTTTGGCGATTCAGTAATTTTATACCTAGGGGCCGCCTACAGAAAAACAAAAATTTTATTTTAGAGTTAAAAAAACATAAACGAGCTTCCGAGGCACAACTTTACCCTCAATTAAAATTTATTTCATAGCATTTGCCACGCTCTGCTACTGGTAAAAATATCAGACTTATCAGCAGAAATCACCTGTATAAAATTTAAAGGTTTTTTATGTGGTCAACGTCGACCTAATCAAGGAGGCAGCCAATAAGAAAGCGGGCGTAGCGATTTGATTGGTCGGCGTTTCGGAGATTCATCGAGCAGGTGTCGACGTGGGCCAGTTAAGCCAGTATAACCTGTGCCGTGCACGGAAATAAGGATTGCGCTTTATTTTAAGGATTTTGCTTTTGTGTATAGATTTTTGTGTTGTGTTGTTTTGTTTGAAACAAAATTATTGGTTTGCTTTGGTTTGAATTATTTCAAAGTTTATTTTATTCTTTTTTGGAGCATTTAAATAAAAAAATTATAATATTATTAAGTGCCGCGCGCCGCCTAAGACTCGGTTTTGTTTTACAAAGAAAACGTTTTTATGCTGTTCCAAGTTACTTTAGAAATACTATACTATCTGCTACATGGCAGATAGCACCAGTAGTATGATTGCTATCTCACCGCCAAGTGCCTACCACTATTCCATATTTTTTATACCTCTTTGTAGACAAATTGTTTAGCGCCAAACACCAAATCCATACAATGAATACGATAAATCTTGTAAAGCAGAAACACTTTTAAGTGGAAAATATATATATATATAAAATTGGTTAAAATGAAAAGTTTGAAATATTTTTTCTTGTATAGGTATCTATAGGCGACCATGAAAGACCTAAAAAGCAAATGTAAAATCGGTAGTTTAGTTTTTGTTTTCTGAACATTTTTAACAAGAATTTACACCATGACCTCATCTTGGATTTTTTGAAACCTGCACTCAACCGTTAAGCCTGACTATTTCGTTTTCGAACCAAATATATTTTTTTTCTGATGGAAATAGTAGTATTTATAGTCGTAACATCTGGGAGTGATCTTGATTTAGTACTTTATTTTTCGTAACCTACCCAAGATTTATGTGACAGAACTAGGTGCATTTATGAGACATGACATGACAGCAATAATTATGGTTTATTATTCGACGAATAGGTAGGTAGGTATTGCTAATGTAAGCGCGACCGACAACCCCTAAAACATATCCGGAAGCGAATGCAAGCGAAAATTCGGCAAATCCAATTAATTACAATGCCATGTCAAAAAGATAATTAGTTCTATAATTAATTAACTAAATTTCATGGACAACGGCGGATACTACTGTGCACTGATGGAATAGCTGACATCGCCATTCGATATGATGCAGATTATGGCCCAATTGCGAACCCGTAAATTATTGTTTATGGGATGACTGTAGTAGAGTTATTATCCGCATTACACCGGCCCAAAAATCTTTGTATTTTGTACCATTTGAAGATAATGGTTGTATCATTATTATCCTTAACTTAGTAGCTTCAACCATCAAGCCAGACTTAAATCTTAAACTATTATAAACTTCAACTATTATAACGAAAAGCACAAGTTCAGTAATAAATTGCATTTATATTTTTATCAAGCCATTAGATCCGAAAGAGTATCTCCAAAGTATATAAATATATTGGGAACTTCGAAGACAGGATGCAAGCCCATCCTCTTCGGGCACTTACTATAATGTCAATATTTATCGTGGTTATTGAATTACGTTTCGACATTTGAAATATATCATGCTAAATATAGCAAAATCAATGCAAACAGGCGATGTCGACGACCTCTGAATTATATGCACTACAATGCTCTATTAAATAATACCTATGAGTTTCGCAGTGTCCGGCAAAAAGTACGCACCATATGAGATTTTTTCTTTTACATTTATCCAGAAAATCTTATTCTTGATAAAAGTTTGTTCATTACTGCAAGCTCAGAACGCAGTTTTCAAAACTTGAATATATCATGTCTTATTTTTAATTTTACAAAAAACCTATACCGGGTGTCCCAGAATATGTGGGCAATCTCCCGGATTTATACAGGTGACGTTAAAATAACATGACAAGTTCCTATAAAAAAATTTCCTGGAGGGCCCCCCTACAGAGACAGTTCTTTTTAAATAATAATGGACCTGCAAGACCAAAAAGACAACCTCAAAAAAGTTACGATCTATAACACGATCCAAAAATAGTGCTAGTGGCGCCCTCTGGTGAGATACCTACGTAAAAATTGATGCCTTCAGCTTATTCTCCATCGCCTAAAACACAGCACTGCGAAATTTCAGTTCAGCAGCTTGATTATTTTGGGAGATATTGCCATAATTAAATTTCAAAAAAAGAACTTCAAGAACTTCTGTAGGGGGGCCCTCTGGGAAATTTTTTTATAGGAACTTGTCATGTTATTTTAACGTCCCCTATATAAATCCGGGAGATTGCCTACATATTATGGGACACCCTGTATAATATATAAAAGTTGTTTAGAATTGAAAGATAAGCCCAACAATAATGTTTCAAGTTTCTATTCCAGAAAGCATTTTATATGATTTACCCCGTATAGAAAATAAAACCACTTTATTTAATATTGTGTCCAATTTATCGAGAAATTTGTACTTGATTTTCTTCTAGTGGACGACAGTGCCCGATCCAATAGGACAGAAATTGTAAATCTCGCAGATCCCAGCTTTTGCTAGATTATATCGAATGATGGTGTTTTAGTTATACCATTTCAGGTTATAATTTAGGAACTTTGTTATATTTTGCTTTAATATCACAACTACTTTTGTTAGCTGTTTTACTTACACAATTTTAAAATATCGAGTTAAAGATCCATCCATAATAATTTCACAAAATTTTAAAATTTTGATTTAATAACGACGGTAAAAAAACCCTCTTACCAGCCATTACAACGCGGTGCGAAGTTAGGATAAATCTGGATTTAATGTGATTTGCTACTATAAAATGAATTTAATGAATTTTTCCAAAGTAATATAAAATGTAGTAAACATGGAGAACTTAAAAATTAATGACTTTGAGCACCCCCATTTCACCATTTCGACAGATGCCTTGTATAATTTTTGTTTTTTCTCTCTATTATGACCATAACTATATTTTCCGGCTGGTATTTGCCTGTTAATAATTTTAGTTTTTTAGCCTTCAAAATTATCCTTGGCACTAGCCTGTAAATGCCAGTGAAAAAACAAAATAATTTGGGTCATGCCACCATAAAATTAATTTAACGATTTTGTCATTCAAAGAAATAGAAAGTGAAATAAAAATGGAGAACTTCAGTAATTAATTACCTACTTAAAAATATTGCACTTAATTTACTTTCATATGGACTTAAGTATGTTTAAGACACAATAACGCTTCTGAGAAAATTGTACAAGAAAATTATGTTTGCATTATTTGTAAAGAAATAAATGCCCTTTCAAGAGTATTTAACAAGTTTTGCAACTAAACGTTGATTGAATTGAATTGAAAATGTTAGTTCAATTCTGCAATAAGTCCTAACAAGCACTTTTAAAATATGGTATGCCGCGCTCTTCCTTTTTTGAAAAAAGATCTTACAAGCATGTAGTATTCGCAAAAAAATGTTTAAAAGGCCACACCATACTGACGTATGGTCCAAACCTTTCCTTATGAAATTACGGCTCCTAGAAATGGAACGAATATTACAATACACATAAAATCCAGTCATTTTACAAAACGCCTGGTCATTTTCAAAATGATTTGTCATATCGTAAAACCGTTGACTGACGTCTTAATAAGACTTCTCACGGCTATAGCTTCATGTCCTGGAAAACAGATTGCTCTGATGGCTAACAATGTGTTTTGCATTATATTTTGTCTCCGGAAAGCGCATGGTGAGTTTAAAAAGTGCCAGGCGTGACAGCCGTGAGCAGTCTTTATTAATACGTCAATCAATGGTAAAACCCTTTAAGATTTCTGCCAATTCTTTAATTTGTCTAATACCTAATTTCAGTTAGGCTGAATAGTTACATTGATATTAGCAATAAGCAGTGATGTAATGTATCGAGATACATGTATCTAGATACTGTATCTAGATACTTTTTATGTACCTAGATACATATCTAGATACTTACAAAAATTAGGATCTGCTTTAGAATCTAGATCCTTTTGAAAGTATCTAGATACTTAGATACTAGATACATTTTTTTAGCCAGGATGCCTAGGCTTGCCACGTATATTTAATTTTTAAACCGTTCCTATGGGCAAAAATTAATTTTAAGTTTATTGTAATTCAAATAGGATTACATGCTTTGTGCAATCGATGAGGCAAAAAATATAACACGGTTTTACCATCATCTGCACCAGTCGAGCGCCTCTTTAGTACAGGAGGACAAATTTTAACGCCAAGGCGTAACAGGCTCAGCGATGAAAACTTCAAAATGTTGCTAATATTAAAAAAAAATAAACAATACAAATAATAAAATGGGGTGTGAATTAGTGATTTTTTTAAAATACCGTACATAAAGAACCTACTCAATGCTCACTTTGGAGTGACGTACATGGTAAACTACTAACCCACAACCCACAACTTGTTTCAATTAGTGACAATCTAAACTTCGCTTTCGTCTAAACAGTTAAACTTTTCCTACACACTCACTTGTTTCATAAATATCTAAGTAGGTAAGTATATTGATTGCCTTATGAGGTGTGAAATTTTCTTAATAACTGATAGTATCTGAATGTATCTGGAAGTATCTAGATACTTTTTTAACGTATCTGTATCTGTACCCAGATACTTTGGAAAAAATGTAACGGGATCTGTATCTAGATACATCTGCCAGACAGTATCTGTATCTAGATACCGAAAAAAATGTATCTGTCACATCACTGGCAATAAAACTAGTCCCGAATAAAACGTGTTCTCTTAAATATAACAAGAACAGTGTGGATTCGATAATAAAAATAATAAATATAAATATATATAAATGATAATAAATAATAATAAATCCGGCTATCCCAGTTAAAAATTTCATGCACAACCTGCCATAACGAGACATCCAAATAACTGACGCCCAGATATCCAACTAATGGCGGCTATTCCATCCTTTTCTCAGACTAGACTGCTTCACAATGAGAACTAAAAGAAACCGGTCGGAAATCCACATTGACATAATTAATTACATCCTCCTCGCGACAATGGCTCGCGATGACAATCGACGTCGGGCAGCGGCATTGTCTGGCCGCGATACAAATTGGGGCTCGCCCGTGGCACCGCGCGCTTATTAAACTAAGAAAGGGGGAAGAGACCGCAGTTTACACTGTGGCAAAAACTGCGGTTCCGTAGCCGCATCAACGATGAACAAATGCTTACATCTAGAATAGTTAGACCAAGATTAACATTTGATTAGAAGCGAATGAGTCTAGTTGATCCCTGCGTCACAATGGTCGAAAATGGCCGTTGCCTTTCGATACCACGAATGTTGATCTCTGTGTCACAATGAAAATTGCATTGTTGGAAACGTTTAATATGCCAACCAAATCAGTATAGCATCTTTGGTATAGTGGATTCCACGAATGTTGATTCCTGTATCACAATGGACAACAATGCAGTTTCCATCGACGACCAATGGGCTCCCATGGATCAATATTCGTGGTATCAACTTTTCGGGAGAAATCTTGAGTATTTTAAAAAGATTCTCGTGATACCCAATAAAGGCAGCAAACACTCGTCGACGGCAAGTTACCATTATAACAATGATTCCACATATTGTTGATTGTCTTACAACAACACCAAAAGATTCTTTAAGTAACTACTCCCGACAAATCAACGAATAATATCCCCAGTATTTAGAAGACATGGCGAATGCATGTCAACTTCAAGTATCTATTCACTGTTACACCCGGGATATAAAAAACTCCTAGGCATTTTTTTACGAATGACATATATTTTTGCACATTCGATTATCATACAGTGTGTCCACGTTAAGGACTTGCCATCCATGTAAAATCTTTATTTATTTGCCGTTTTTAATAGACTACTTTTATGGGCCAACATTTCAAGAAAATACACTTAAGGATTTTCTAGAAAAAAAATGACCACGGATTCTTATTTAGGATCACTTAAAACCTGTCTGTACTAATTTCCATTATTCTGCAATTCGAGGAAAAAAATATTATTGCACTTTTAGAAATATTAATTAATTGAAATAATTATTGCAAACAACTTTTTCATTATTTCATAAAAAACGTAATAAATTCATATAATTAAAAAATATATAAATATTTATATTTTTCTTAATATACAGGGTGTTCCAGTTAAAAGCCACAATCTTGAAATAAACGATAGCAAATCAGGTTTGGAGCAAAAAAGTACATGTGAACATGGGTCCTGAAATGAGTAATAAAAAAGATACAAGCTGTTAAAGTTTATTTTAACTGTTTTTTAATAATATATAAGAAATGATATTAACATACACAGTAAGTAGACAGTAAACAATATGCGGGTATAAAATACAACAAACTGAAGCTATCAGCGAAAAATAATTTCTACGACCATGCTTTTTTTGGTAAATTCGACAGCATTTTTGAATTGCCCATTCATTTTTATATAAAAATGTCTTTTGTCTATTGGCCCTAAAACTACTGGATTTTGGGCAAACCCAGCAAATTCAAGTTGCTGCTCGGAAAAAGTGATACCTACCTATAATTATTGTAGCAATGGATTCAACTCTGTATTTAGAAAATGACACATTTTGGGGTTCACCTATAAGCACTTTTCTGCTATTTTAATGCAAAGAATAATAATTATTGATTGCGGAGGTTTGAAGGGAAAAAGTGCTTATACACATAAACCCCAAAATGCGTCGTTTGAAAACATTTCGAAGTTATCACTTTTTCTGTGCAGCAACTTAAATTTGCTTTGTTTACTCAAAATGCAGTAGTTTTAGGGCGAATTGACAAGAGATATTTTTAAAATATATTTAAAAAATAAACTTTAACACCTTGCATCTTTTTCATTAAGCATTTCCGAGCCCATGTTCACATGAACTTTTTTGCTCAAAATAAAATTTTCTATCGTTTGTATTAAAATTATGGTTTACAACTGAAACATCTGAAAAATAATCTGCATTTAGTTTTTTCTAAAAAAAAACGAATAGTACTTTTGGAGATTTGAGCTCATAAAAGTGGTCGTAGTTGGCTTTGATTACAACCCAAGAGTAAAGTTACCCATTTATCCAATGCGCATTTTGAATGCCTACCTATTACCTAACAAAAAAAGTTTAACAAAATTGTTCAACAAATAAAAATTTTACAAGGGTGGTAGGTCCTTAACGTGGATACTGTAGATAGAGACGTTATACATAAATTGCAACAATCCTATCCAAAACGAACAAAATGATATCCTCAATAACAAAAAAGGTAAGGTAATATTTCGAATACTCCTGTAATGCAAGAAGTGGTTAGAACACTTGCGTTATTATAAAATGTGTAGCTTAAAAAATTTAACCTAATTACGAAAAATACTCCTAAGATAGGCATAATGAAGGAACTACAATTGGGTCCAAACTGACCAGGTCCCTTACATCATTTATAAATACGGAAAAGTATTTTTTAAAACGTAGAAAGGTGCTCCTGCTAATTCCATAAATTTTACGCAATTACAAAGAATGGCCCAAGATATTTCAGCAAAATAAAAATGGCAACCGCAAATCCTGTATAAAATATAGTGGCCGCAGAAAGTACGAATTACATTCTTAGTGGGGAATTATGATTAATGGCGTGAAACGGATAAAATTGCAAAGTACACGTGAAAAAATGTGTGTACGCGACGTGGCTGCTAATTTATTTCAGCACAGCAACAAAAAAATGCAGCGTTCTTGCCAGTTTCTCCAGTGCAGTAATAAATAACACTAGCGATTTTTATGCAAGAACCGAAAACAATAAAGCGTTTTTCCGACATCATTAATTTTCCAACCTGTGATCTGGTAAAATATATTCCCGGGATAACGGGAGAATAATAAGTACTTCAGAATAACGCCGTAGATAAATTGTTTTTCTACTTTTATGAAATTTGCATTCCATTTGCACTCTAGCGCTTACGATGTATTATCCTCACGTATTTTATTTGTCGCCAGAATGATAGGAGACAAAATGCGACTGCCTAGAGAGAAATGTAATCACACAATTCAAGGAAAATTTGCGTCATAGTGCGCCGAAACATTCCACCTCTTCACAAAATTTAACAATTTCCTTTATTCACTTAAATATCCGAATATAATCCTATTAAGTAAAGAAAAATGTTTTTTCTTTAGTTTTACCTGTTAAACCACTTACATATTATCACAGACCTATATATATATATATAGCTCTGTTACATCTGAAATCAGCTGACTTAAATCTGCTTTCGGCTTGCATCTGCGGGCATTCTTAAAACGTTTATATATATATATATATATACAGGGTGTCCGGAAAGTATGGGGCAATCTTACAGGAGCAGGTAGGGGACGTCAAAATATTACGATTGAGCTTTACCACTACGGGTCAGATCTCAATACTTACTGAGATACAGTGCGTTGTAACTCTTTTTTTCAAATTGAATTATGGCAATATCTCCCAAACTAATCAAGCTGTTGAACTGAAATTTGGCACTGCTGTGTTTTTGGCGATGGAGAATAAGCTGAAAATGTCAATTTCGCCGTATCTCACAGAGGGCGACACTTGCGCTGTTTTTGGATCGTGCTTTTACTCGTAACTTTTTTGAGGTTATGTTTTTGGTCCTGCAGGTCTATCATTTTAGTGCATCTTTTCACTCTGCAAGAAAAAGGTACTCTTGTTTCATAACGATAAAGTCAACCGTTTGCGTTGAAATTGCCAAAACGTGCCCCAAAACACCTGTTGAGTTCAATATTCGAAACATAAAATTTTCACCTACCGCTTTCAAGTGTTTCATATCAACGGTACCATTTGAAGTGAAAAAAAATCCCTATGAACAAAGTACCAAAAATTATTCGCTTTCAAAATGGAAAGGATTGAATTTGACAAAATTTTGACACGCTGTTTCAAGAAAACCAATGGTGTTTTGACCACTGCTCATTTGGCATTTTTTTCATCATTTTGAATGTACAGTTGATCTGTAATATTTGAAAGTGGTAGGTGAAAATTTTAAGTGTCGAATATTGAACTCAACAGGTGTTTTGGGGCACATTTTGCCGATTTCAACGCAAACGGTTGATTTAATCGTTATGAAACAAGAGTACTTTTTTCTTGCAGAATAAAAAGATGCACTAAAATAATAGACCTGCAGGACCAAAGAGATAACCTCAAAAAAGTTACGAGTAAAAGCACGAGCCAAAAACAGCGCAAGTGTCGCCCTCTGTGAGATACGGCGAAATTGACATTTTCAGCTTATTCTCCATCGCCAAAAACACAGCAGTGCCAAATTTCAGTTCAGCAGCTTGATGAGTTTGGGAGATATTGCCATTAATTCAATTTGAAAAAAAGAGTTACAACGCCCTGTAACAAGCTGATCTAAGCGGGAATCTTTAGATAATACCCTCCTATTTAATCCTTCAAAAGTCCCATTCAGTCCCAGTGGGGGAAGTTCGAAACAAAAACGCCGCCATCTTGGATTTTTTCTTTTTTCAAATATCTCCGTTTGCAACAGTTTTTTCAAAAAAGCATAAGAGGCATTTTTTGTAGAGAATAAAACTTTAAAAATTTCATCTGGTTAACATTTTTCTCTAAAGTGAATGGTAACAGCGATAGAGCTATTAATTAGAGACGGTTGTATACATTTTCCACTTTGAACATATTTTTTGCACAAAATATGAATACCTACTTATTTAAATGAATGTGTAATAATAATATAATTAAACTTTTCTTGAAATCGGCAGTGAAGTGTCCCAAAATCGTCATTAAAAGCACATAAATCGTACAATAATGGGCTACATTATTGTACGATTTTTTCAATAAGTAGGCCTTGGCGAGATGTAAACATCAAACGTCAGACGCGGAGAAATCGGCCAGAGGCCTCGGCAACTAAATTCCACATGAACCAAAAAAAGTTGAATTTCAGTGCCTTGGTACATTAATAACTATTAGATTATATCTATTATTATGTACAACTTTATCCGACGAAAATAATAAGTAATAATTAATCATCCGCGTATCTTACCCCACATTTATATATCCCCCTAGGTTTAAGCAGGAACATCGAGTAAGTTAATTGAACCTATATTTGTCTCTTGCAGTGATGGTGTTTTTGCTGTAGGTACAATATCAACTCATCATATATCTGATCATTGCCTTACTTTTTGCAAGTTAAAGTTAGCAAAGCCCAAAATTAAATAGCGACCTAAAGAACATATTATATAGTCTCTTCCTCTGAACTGAACCTCCAACTGAATCCTTCCAAATGCTGTGTTTTATTATTCGGCTCAAAAAGATCTGGACTGGATTTGTCAGATAACCTTAATATATTAATATTGAGGGTAGGTACTACTTTACCAAAAGTTGACTCAATTAGAAATTTGGGAATCATTATGGACAAAGATTTTAGATATCGAGATCATGTTAAAAAGGCTATACAAAAATCATATTGCTGCCTAAAATTACTACTCTATATTCTAATAAACACTTTCTTAGCCAAAATATTCGAATCTGTGTGAGGCTCTTGTAATGTCTTACTTCAATTACTATAACTTCTATTATTGGCCTTCACTTGATCTCGCTAGTAAATCTAGGATACAAAAAGTTCAAAATATCTGTAGTCGACTGGTTTGTAATTTGAGAAAATATGATCATGTCTCCGCTAAAATAAATGAGTTGGGATGGCTCAGTTTAAAAATTAGCCCTATCTCTTTTATTATTTAACTTAGAGAAAAAGTGTAAGGAAATAAAATGTTCATAATCATTTTCCCTACAAAAGAGGTCTCTTATGTTTTTTTTGAAAAAACTGTTGCAAATGGAGATATTTGAAAAAAAAGGAAGAAATCCAAGATGGCGGCGATTTTTTTCGACTTTCTCCCACTGGGACTGAATGGGACTTTTGAGAGGTTAAATAGGAGATTATTATCTAAAGATTCCCGCTGAAATCAGTTTGTTACTAACTTGTTACACCCTAACCCCCAGATTGACTCCACTAATCCAGATGTAGTAGAAGGTTAATTTATTGGAATGTTAAAAATTGTGTCACTAAGTTACATCTGCCAGTATTCAAATTAACTTATTCACTGTATGTTAATCTACTTTCGTGAGCCAAAGTGTTAAACTAAAAAATGTAACTCATTTTTTACATGTTAAAAAAGCAACTGAATATATGCAATTTACCATTTATGCTTCGTTTAACATTTAGACAGAGTCTGAATAACTTTATTTGTATTAATTGAATATTTTCATATGAAGATTTAACATTCTAAGTAATTCGTTATCGAAAATAACACAACATACTTAGTCATTATTTTCGAGAGTGTTTTCGGCTTCTGACAGAGTTAACTAGATGGCGTTGGTATACATCTTTCCAGCTAATGCTGTTTAAAGATTAACTTAAGCCATAATCGTTCCTAAGTATTTTGTACTGGATTATGCTAGAAACAGTCGACTGTCTCGGTGTACCCACCTTCGAACGATTCAGCATGATACAGCATGCTAGTTCACTCTGTCACTTACCGAAAATAATTTGCCCCATAAGCCGTTAAATTAGATCTTGTTAAATGTGTTAAACGAGGTCAATAATTTTCAAGTGTAACATATGTTCGAATGTAAAATTAACTTGCAAGTAGTGCTAAAATGAATAAAACAAAATATAAAAGTAACTTTTTAGTACTTGTTAATTTGACTATCAACAAATTCAAAATAACAAATAAATATTATTCAAATACTACAAATTTAACATTTAATAATTGGTATTCGGATGTGTTAAACATTGACATATATAATGAAAAATATATTTTACACTTTTCGTTACTAACATAAACATTTTATATTACAAAAAGTTAAATTTACACACAACGATATTTTCCATTTTACTTATTTTTGTGACTGCACAACAATAATAGTCAGAGAAAAGAAAAAGTCGTTTATTTTCGTTTCCCATGACATAGTGTGAGAGCTGCAGCATTATCCCTAGTTCTGAAGTTTTTATGAAAAATTTGACATTTTTCCGAAGAAAATGTACCAACAATATAGGCAGTTCCAATAACATTTCAGAACGTATCCCAGTGCAAAAAACAACATTCCCCCCTTTCAACTTATAATTCTACATCTTCCCCCAAAAATTGCATTCGTCATTTAAAATGAAATGAAAACGAATGTAAATGAAACAAACCAGGGACTCTTTAAAAGGGTCCCTGAAACAAACAATAATTAATAAAATATCGTAACAATATCAATCATTAGGTACGTCAAACCCAGTCCTAGATTGTTCTCGTCGGCCAAAGTACGCGGATTAGCCAGAGGTTGCTTGGACATGTTCGATTTTAATATCCGAATGATCAGGATTTACCTCCCCTTACTCTACATGTAATAAATGAACGATTCGGGGCAAAAGGAGCACGAGGTAAATACCGAACGCACTAAGTGTCAGCAAAGGCTACCAGAAATGTCAGGTAGCGTCAATGTGAACACGGCGCGAAAATGGACGTGAAAACCGTTATTTCAGGACAAGGTGTTCCAAAAAAACTACCATTTCGTGCGCAATCATTTTGCGCAGAGGAACAGATAAAGGTATCATGCAAAACAACATATTTGATTTTTTAAAAGTAGGCATCGTTTTTGGTATATCGACTCTGGACCCATATTAAATAAATTCACTTTTAAAATCTGTAACAAATAGGGAAAAATAAAATACGCTAGATATATGAGGGAAAAGCAAACATCATAACGTGAAGCCGTTTTCGAGAAGACCATGACCTCACAAAAATTGGCGGTTCAGGTTCTTCGTAATTCCGACAGAGAGGGTATACCTAATGAAAGACCAATAAGTACAGGACTCATTTTCGGGATATATACAGAGATGCCCATAATTTATTGCAGAAAAGACACTGGTCCCATAATTTTATGAGCACAATATCACCCTATTATATAGGACGCCACTAAGTTATGGACAACAGACCTTTATGTAGGTTTTTTTTATTATTCCTATTGTTTTTTTTAAACAACTCGGACAAACTGACCTGCGCTATATGCGCCACAAACTAATTAAATCACCTTTGGCCTAAAAAGACGAATAAATTTCAGTTATTAACACAAATAAACTAAAGGCGTTGACTGATATATTATTAAAAACTGCTCGAGGCTGTCACGTCTGACACATTTTTGGCTCACCATGCGCTTTCCGGAGATAAAATACAATGCAGAATACATTGTTAGCCATCAGAGCCATCTGTTTTCCAGGACATAAAGCTATAGCCTATAGCCGTGAGAAGTCTTTATAAATACGCCAGTCAACGCTAAAGGGCAAAACCTGTCTTTTGAACAAAACCCATGACGTTTAAAAATAGCTTCGCCTGTTTCTAAACCACTTGTGCTTAATGAAAACTACCTGAAAAGCTCATAACCAATCCGCCACGCCTATGTATGTGAAGCCGAGATATGTGCCCTTTTTTGAGCTGCGAGGTGTGGACGGAGGCTTGGCGCTGTTACGTGGCTTTCATGAGTTTCCATCAAAAAGAAGACATTTTAATTTAGGCCCTAACATTACGGAAATTGTTTATGGCGCGGAAAATATTACTTACACGACAAACGCGAGCACGCAGAAATTTCAATTCCGGGGTGTAAAACGAGGATAAGGGAGAAATTATTTTTCTAGAGAGTGCTTCACTTATTTTTGGGCCTAATATTTGGTAGAAGGCGCTAAAGTTGATGTCGAAATATAATTATAGCTTTGTTCCAACAATACTTCTGAACCAGTTCTAACAAATCAAAATGCAGAAAAGTAATTCCAGAACTGTTTTCAACCAAATAGATCGTAGCAGGATTTTAACAGATGGTAGATCTTCAAAAATTAACCGCACTTTTTTGTATAAACTATGTCTTTTTAAGGCTTCATGGAAAACTTACAGGGTGTTAAAGTTGAAAAAAATATGTGGACTTTATTGAATATTTACCAAACTAGTTGAGATATTTAAGTCATATTTGGTATACGTTATAACGGCATGGGTTAGCATAAAACCTGTTAATATCGAACATCTTGCACAACCAGTGGCGGAGAAGTTGGTGATTGGTAAAATTATTTTTAGAAAAAAAAAAAAGAATCACCTTGTATTATAATAAAAGGTATTGAATTGTTTATGTATAGATTTTAATTGCAGACAAAAATGTCCTCTTGGTATTTGTTCGCATGTGTTATAGTTTAATGGCAAATTTCATTTTGTGTATTATCTCGGGGTATTTCTGAAAAATTATCTAAAAAATTTGCTCCATATTGATAAAATATTCAAACTAGAATATTATAAGTAAATTGTTAGGACTACCTCTATACATAAATACCTTCCCATGATATATCAAGAAAATATGGCATGAAGTAAATTGCACAAACCCGGACTTAAACTACAAAGGCAAAATTCCATTTTCCATAGAGAAATAGGTACCTAAAGTAAATTCTACTTTTTAAAATACGTCTTATTTACTCAATTTAAAAATGGAATGAAATAAAGTTCTTAATATCATTCTTCAACTCCTATTGTGTCGGAATAAGAATCTAGATATTCTAGATGCTTGAAACCCCCACATAGTAGGTCAAAGGAGGAATTGGAGTTTCGCAACTAAATTGTGTTGGGGTAAAAACCTTTCGGTACCTGGCCGGAATAAACATTCTGAAAACGGGGCAACCCTAACTCATTTCAGTGTTTCAGAACTTGTAGGGTCCTCGAGAAATAGTTCATTACACAAAATCGCTGTTGACCAGAATTTGAAAAGGCCACAGATGGACTTTGCTAACAAGCATTTCTAGCACTGTAATTTCACCTAAGGTAATATAATGACTTGTATGCCATCTCTTTAATGATGGTATGATTCTTGGCCAAGCCGCTAAAGTAATAATCAATGTAAAAATAGTAGGTACTAAAAGGATTTTAGGTCTAAAGATAGCAAAGCACTGACAGTGCTATATATATTATTATGTCGATGGATTAGGTCGAAATCGGACTTCTCAGGCTTTCTGAGGGCAGATGCAGAAGGGTCACGGTGACCTTCGCTACGCTTTACAGTTAGTGTTAATAACGACCTCTTAGCAGGCCAGAACTTTACAGTAAGCACTCATGGAACACGCTCTATTTCAAAAAGAACTGTAGTGAGGAAATGAGAATACCAGATATCCACTTTTTAATTAAAATACTGGCGGTATCTTGCAGGTGAGTTTTCACGCGAAAATTAAACACAAATAAAAATAATTTAACGCCATGTATACGCTCTATATAACGCCCATAATGGGTGCATTGATGTATAAGTGTAACTTTAAGTGAGGTAGATTCATTTTTTGACATCAGTCGTACATGAACCAAAGGGCCCGATAATGTTATGGCATTTTTAAAGTCTTTGCGAATTTTCAGATTCACATCATTTTTTCATCGTATGGAAAATCACTAATGTCCGAAATTTTTGATTTGATGAATTTTTTGAAAGTGCTATTTTGCTTACAAAGATATCACTAGTATCAATAGTTGGTCATTTACGTTTGAACCTTTTTAACACTGGATTATTTTCTAAATGTGTATCAAAAGTTTAAACCCAGGTCTAATACAAACAGTTTAGCAATTAAAAATTATACAAATTCATTTGATAATACTGCAACATAATTTCTAGATGCTTAATTTAGAAGAGTGTACAATTCGATTATGACAAATCGGTGTGTGTATTGAGCAGATTCGCGGTTGCCACGCAACGAATTGATAAACGGTCTTCGGCATTTATTGCAAAGCTTTAAATCGCAAGTGTGTTTATGGGACATTTTGCTAGGAAAGGTATAGATTGGTTGTTTCTTTAAGAAAACTGCTGCTTCATTGGATGCAACTATATGAGGAATCGACAACGTGTCTATGTTTACCTACTGATAGAAAACTTTGTTGTATTACCACTTACACTTTATAAAGTATGTACGCGGATGGAGTTTACAAGAGGACAAATGGACCAAAAAGGGAAATATTAAAAAAAAAGTCATTCTTGATAAAAGTTTTCGCTTGTTCAGAAAATACGATTCACGCAGGGTGGGTAAAAAATACAAAATTGTTATTTTGCATAAGAGTAAACATGACATTTTGCAAGACACGTAAAAAAGGAATTATTGATTGAAGTTTTTGCTTGTTAAGGAAATACGATTCACCATGACAAACTTCAAGTTTGTTCTACAGGATGGGTAAAAAAAATAAAATAAGAAATTACTCAAAATAACATTTTTGTATGGTATGGCAGAACCAACTGTACTATTCATTTTTGCTTAAATATGGGGTATAATCACAGCAGGTCATGGTAAACGTAAATTTTCAAAAACTATATGAGTGTTACTGCTTAGTCTTTAGAGTTGTAACAAAAATTCTGTCTAGTTTTCGTTATGACGTTTTAAAAGCACTATTTCTGTCATTGTATCTTGGGTTATGAAGATTTCCACACAGGTCGCTTTAGCAGCCTCCGTGGCGATGTTAGTACAAGCCCCAAAATAGGGGATGTGCTGATTGAAGCTGCAAATGTGCTGTTGGCTCCTGCCTGGACTTCATTGGTTGCTTCCCAAATCATGCCTATCTTTTGATTTGGTTAATGTTACACCGTACTGATGATTGCCAAATAGCATGAAACACGTGTATGCGGTTACTAGTTTTTTCTTTTTGTTAACTTTGAGTGTTTGCCCATTATCACCTTTTCTTGTAGTAAATAATAAAGTTTAACTTACTCAGTTTACTATACTTCATTGCAACAACGTATTGATGTATAATTTCAACTTGTAAATATATTGTAAATAGGAAAATGTTATCTTTTATTTAACCATCAAGGTAGATCAAGCCTTTGGCGCTCTAACGAAACATTTTTGGTTATAGAGTAATCCTAAGTTAGTGACATTTGCCTTACTTTATTAATTGCTTTAACCATCGAATGTAGTATGGAAGTCGCTTAAGGGACAAATTCACTGCGAATTAAGCAGCCAACTGATGGGTTTCAACTTGGCCATAAGCAAAACAACGACGCGCAATGAACGAAGGCAAAGGATGTAGTTATGGATGTCCCACAATGGACGAATTTGATGGGAGCGTCTTCCAACGGTATTCTGAATATAAATACATATATAGAACACTACACAGGTACACCGTTTTATAGTTCGTTTATTAATTTATGTACATATCTAAAACCTAAAACTGTAGCTCCGTGGAAAAGCAGATACAAGTTCAAAATTCCATCCAGGAAGAATACTATAATAACGCACAAAAAATGGAAATTAAGAAAGATAAAGCCAGAGAACCGTTGCGACTGACCCATACGAAGGAGGAATATGACGCTTTGCCTATTTATGTGCTTTGTAGTTGTGCTGGTTTATTTGTTGCAATTTGGCTGCAAGTTTCTTTCTAGACTCCTTCCGTATGAACTACTTATCAATTCGGTGGCTTTCAGTAGTCTTACCCAAAAAAGAAAAGGGCTGCAGGCATGCGCCGCAGGAGAAATTTTTTACAACTTTCAAGGTCAAACGGCCTAAAATGACGAATTAGAAATTCGGCCAGCAAAATTATTTTGCTTACAAAATACATTTCGTTAGAATACATTTTCCCTCTTTTCGATACGATTGGCAAAAACCTCGACAAAATATACTTTATGACGTAAAATATCGTGAAGAATATTACATTATACAGGGTGAGTCAGAATGTATAGTAAATACTTTAAAGGGGTGTTCGGCAAGTGGTTTTAAGGGGGGCCTTTCATATAAAATTTCTCGATTTGGGCTTTCCTTGCAAAGTTATTCGGGCCTACAGGGTGACCCAAAAGTATTATTTTATTTATATCTCAGTAACGGCGCTACTTAAAAATTTGAAATTTGATATGTGTTATCTACTTACTGGAAGACGCCTTAGGGTAGTTTATTCATTTACACAGTGCCCTAAAAAAAGGTAAAAACTAACAACCCCTAATAATATTTTTGCTCAAATTTTTTTGAGGTTGAGTGTATTTTTTCATTTTGCAACAAAAGTGTACTCTTGTTTCATAATGATAAAATCAACCGTTTGCGTTGAAATTGGCAAAACGTGCCCCAAAACACCTGTTAACTTCAACATTCGAAACATAAAATTTTTACCTACCGCTTTCAAAAGTTACACATCGACTGTGCCATTTAAACTGAGAAAAAAATTCCATGAACAATGTACCAAAACTTATTAGCTTTCAAAATCGAAAGGATTGAATTTAACAAAATTTGAACACCCTACTTCAAGAAAACCAATGCTGTTTGGATCAATGACCAATTGGTATTTTTTTCCTTATTTTTAATGTACAGTCGATCTGTAAGGTTTGAAAGCGGTAGGTGTTTTGGGGCACGTTTTGCCAATTTCAACGCAAACGGTTGATTTTATCGTTACGAAACAAGAGTAGGGGAACTAGGGGTAAGACGGGGTAGCGGGGTAAGATGGGGTACTAGCTATTACTGGCAAACTACTAGAGCCATCTATGATTTTGACGGTGAATTATGTGTACTGACAACTAAAGACCATGCGCTGTTGATTTTAATCGGCTCCCACCAGTCTCGCAGCTACAGTCGCCAGAGTCGGTCGCATTTTTCTATTTCTGAGTACTGGTTATTATGTTTGGCTGTTTTCTTCTACAAAAAGGTAAGCAAATTCATAAAATTAATTGTAATTCGTATTGCGTTTCTCAAACACATCATATAGAGACTCTATAACGGTAGTCAAATCACACAAATATCGCTTTAATTTTCGAAAAAATAAGATGATTTAAAAGTGTATCTGTGGGGTAAGATGGGGTACCTTGTGAGGGGGCAAGACGGGGTATTACCCCGTTTTGCCCCATCGCAGCCTGTATTTCCACACCGGTATTTCAATTGAGGGTTTTGCATTAACACCTACCTATTCTTCCTCCTTCCCATACGATCAGCAGAGAGTCTGTGTGTTGTGTGTGATTTTCATTTGTAAATGTATACAAGGTGTCCCGTATAAAATATTATTAATTGACATTTTTTTACTAAAGCCATATTTTATTTACGTTAAGAATGAATCTTGATTATTTATTGTATGTAAATAATGTAGTGTAACTTTGAAATAAATAAAAATCGATATACAATTTTTCCGTTTTTTTTCACTTTAAAAGAAGTAGGTAGTCTTTACGCTGCCAAAATTTGAACATAACGATACGGGACACCTTGTATATATCATTTTTTCTCCTACTATTTATTTGCCGATTCCTTGCAGAGTATTGTGAGAACTTATAGAAGAATTACTGATAGGGGAAAATGGTGTCAATAGTTCAGTTACAGAATTTTATTACCTATACCCCATCTTGCCCCGCATGTGGGGCAAGATGGGGAACTAGCATCTTTTCACTCTACCTGTACTATGTTTTAAATGCTATTTTATTTTCAGAGTTTATGTTTTCGTTTTGTGTTCGGAAATGTTTATAGTTTACAATAAACGTTTGTTCAACTTTGTCTCATTTTTATTTTTTTTGTAATTCGAGTTCAAAGATTAAGTACCCCGTCTTACCCCTAGTTCCCATACCTCTTTGTTGCAAATGAAAAGATGCACTAAAATGATGGACCTGCAGGACGAAAAAGATAACCTCCAAAAACTTTGAGCAAAAAAATTAATAGGGGTTGTTAGTTTTTACACTTTCTTAGGGCACTGTGTAAATGAATAAACTGTCTTCAAGTAAGTAGATAACACAGACCAAATTTAAAATTTTTAAGTAGCGCCGTTATTGAGATATAAATAAAAAAAACTTTTGGGTCACCTTGTAGACCCGAATAACTTGGCAAGGAAAGCCCAAATCGAAAAATTTTATATGAAAGACCCCCCCCCCCCCTTAAAACCACCTGCCGAACACCCCTTTAAAATATTTACTATACATTCTGACTCATCCTGTATATCTCCTGGGTCATCAAAAACTAAAAATGAACAGCATTATAATGCTGCATAAATGCGAGCAATACTTAATTAATTTCACCCACCGGGCGCGGCGGCACCTCCCAAGTCGAACGCAATTTCGCCATTAATGAAAAGGGTAATATACAGGCGAATTGGGATCAATTTTAAGCGGGAGCAACCAACGGCGTTAAAATATAAATTTGATATTTTTACAGGTTGATGTGTTGGAAATTGGAATTAGGCGTTACCAGTGGTAACAGTGGATACTTATGGAGGCTTCGCCACTAGTGCGCTTTGACCATTATTTCCCAATGTTTTTACACACACCCCTTTTAGATATTATATAGATACTACCCAGCTGTTTGATTGCAATTGCTATAAGAAAGGATTGCCTGCATTATCTTTGGTCTGAGGCGTTAACCGTTCGCCGCCACAAAATACTTAATCCGAGGCGCATTTGAGGGCTCCCGCGGACAGCCCCCTAAAAGATGACGCGAATAAGTTTCCGGATGATGTAGCGGCCGACCCTTATCAAATCCCGCTTTCCTTCCGCACGATATAAACGGCCGTCCGCCGTCGTTTCTAATTTTCTTCACGGCGGGAAACCGACGGCCGCTACGGGTGCGCCACAGTGCGCCCGCTAATGAAGCGCCACCGACAGCGAAATGCAGAATGAGAAACTTGCGTGAGCTCCGCTGAAAACAAATAAGACGGTAAACGAATGGCCGTTCCTTAATTTAGTCCAGGTTCAGATCAGTCAACAATCTATACATATTTGTTCTGGTTCAGGGTTATACGTTGTTTTACACATGAACACAATGGCCGAGTTCAATACATGCCTACACTGAAAAAAGGATTTTGAGATTTTACAATAATTTGACAGCTTTTAGTGCGACCAATAAATATTGTAAATTCCCAAAAGTAATGTGAGGATTAATTAAATTACATTTAGTTTGTAAAATAAATTTACAAAGAATCTGTGAAATTAGTTATGTGTTCTAATTAATATTTACAAGTTATTTGTAATTCTCCTGAATAATAATACACCGATTTTGCTAAATTACTTTGTAAAATTAAGTACCTACTTGTGAAAATACTTGTGCTTTTGTAAAATTACTTTGCATGACTTTTTAAAATTACTTTGTAAAGTTAATTTTTAAAATTACAATATAGTGGGTATAAAAAAATTATTGAAACGCTTACTACAATTTAAAAAACTATATTCATAAATTAAAACACTTATAGTATAAAATATATAGGTATTATTAATTATTATTAATAATTAATTAAGTTATACATTTATATAAACGAACATATTTATTACATAAAAAAGGTAGGTATATTTTTTAATAAGAACAGGAGGAAAAAACTATATTTATATCAAATAACACCAAATATTTACATTCTTATCCAAATATTTCCTTAAAAAACAAATTAATTTATACATTTAAATAAACGAAAACATTTACATAAAAAAAGGCATAGTTATTAAACATGAACAAAAGACAAGAATTATATTTATACCTAACACAAAATACTTACATTATTAACCAAATATTTCCTTAAAAAAAAACAATGAATTTATACATATATTTAAATAAACCAAAACATTTACATAACAAAGGCATAGTTATTAAATATGAACAGGAGGAAAGAACTATATTTATACCTAACACAAAACATTTACATTCTTAACCAAATACTTCCTTAAAAAACAAATCTTTTTTAAACAAAATATAGGTACACTATGTTAACTAAAAGAATATTAAATTTCAGCTTTTAAAAATAGTTTTGCAGGTTTCAGAAAATAGACATTCTAACATATCACCTTTTCGCAAATGGTAAAACATATGTTTTTTATTTCAATTTTAAACTTAGATTTAAAATTGCAATTTGATAGATTGTCAGTTGATTGTTTTGGCAATCGTAGAAATATATTTTTCACTTAAGTGTTTTCTAAATCTAATGTATTTTTTAAAAGATGAAAAACAGTTCACAGGTTTTCAGGTGCAGATTATTCCAGGGAGATGCCTGTGATAGCTCAGATGAATATGATACTGATAAACACTTTTTAAATGAACAGAACAAACGTCGCAAATCATCATGTTGTATTTCTTAAAAATCTTACCTTTTAATTGACACTGACACTGTTCACTTTAAACACAATAATAGTTGTAGCTATTCGCGTATATGGGTCTTCGTAAACTATAAAGATTGTATTACTTTTGACCTTGCACCTGTCGATCTGTCACCAAAGCCGTAAAGAACGCCGACTGCCATCGTGCGCGTGTTTAGCACAGCCAGGCCACGCAATGCGGCCGGCGTTGCACGTGATTTCGTCTTGAAATACTATCGGCGAACGATTACAAAACTTCTGCGAATTCACAATCGCCAGTGTGAATATTAGTTTTAACGTGATATTGCGCTTCATATCTTTGTGAATTCACATTTTGAACTTACACTAATAAGAGAAATTACATAAAGGAAAGGAAATGTATACAGATAAATATACATAAGTTGGTTTTTCCACAAAACAATTTTGTATATTCACCATTTTGGGGCAAATTAACATAAACTTGTATTTAAACATTACAATTCAAGTATACCTGCTTACCATAATTTAATTGTAATAATTTTGTAATTTCACAGCTCCTTTTTTCAGTGTATAATAGAGTTTTTGAAAGCGCTAAGTAGTAGAGCTTTCTGTCAAAAATAGGAAGGGCTTAGAAGCGCTACGTGAACAAATAAACGGTTGACATTTAGCTCTTTAGACAGTACGTATATTATAACCTACCTACAGATTCAAAAGCCTCAGGACTAAATTTACAAAATTCTATTTTTTTAAACAAATAAACTGCCAACATAATAACAGCTTTTCTGTTGGAAATGCGTATGGCACTGAAAACGCCATCAAACGGCGCCATGCAAGCTATTGGAAAGA
Organism: Pseudeuparius sepicola; assembly: GCA_963920635.1. Taxonomy (NCBI): domain Eukaryota; kingdom Metazoa; phylum Arthropoda; class Insecta; order Coleoptera; family Anthribidae; genus Pseudeuparius; species Pseudeuparius sepicola. The sequence continues at coordinate 107,551,439 of OY987298.1, forward strand.
GAATGAAGTGTAAACAGAGAAAGATTAAAAGTCCGCTTACTAAAATTTAGCACTCATAGAAAATGCTATATTTCCCCTAAAACGCTTTATTCCAATTCTATCTGTCAGCGTCAATTGTTCAATATTGTTAGGGGTACACTATTTACAAAGGGCTTAAAGCGCATTCAGATTTGTGGCTACATTGAACTCGGCCAATTAACTGGTTCTAATTTTGCAAGCAAATTAGTATTTGATTTTGAATTACCTCGGTTACCATTTTATTTGTACCCATGTAGATAAAATATACAGTATTACAAATAAAGTCTACATCATAAAGAGAAAATTTTTGTATGCAGAACTATTTAAAAATCACTTGAGGTATAACTGTGACATTTGACATTTAACACAAAACTTGAAAAACGCCACTTATATTTGTCGAAGTATCGAAAAACTTGTTAGGAAAATGTTTCCCTTGCAATTCTTTATCCGTAGACCGCAGGAATACAAATTTTCATGAACTTCCAAAAACGTTAATTTTGTTGTAATTATTATCTTTTCTTTTTTCTCCACATGTTCTACCTGTTTAAATAAGATCCTTCTTTATAAAGAAACTCACGCTTTCAATACTTTTTTAAATCGACTGTAAAAAGTCACAAAATCGGCATTAGGAAATCGGCACTAAAGTAATAATTCATTAGCTTGGTTCCAACACATACTTCTAAACCAGTTCTAGTGAATCAGAATACAGGAAAGTAATTCCAGAACTGTTCTCGATCAATTAGGTCAGCGGAACCCAGTTCAGAACTGCTGTTGGAACAAGTCCATTATTATACGATTTTATGTCTTTAAGTTGTAGTCCTTGTGCCAGACCAATCAGTCATTATAATTTGGGGGGACTGAATGAAACTTCTATTACGTGTTTCTAGGCTCCATGTGGAGCAAAAATGTCGGGGGGGCACATCATGAGGAGGTAGCTTTCAAATATGGCGGCCGTTCAAAATGGCGGCCCGACTGTGTTTTAAATTCAATTATCTCGAGATCGGGTGGACCAATCTTGAATTTAATGTATAGGTCAATTAACTCACTACATTTTTATTCGTATGTTTATTGCCAACAAACCAGTATTTATCGGTGAAAACTCGAAAAAACGGAAAAGTAGGTTTTTCGAAATTTACGTTTTGCTGTTTATTGGACTAACGGTTGGGATATGGGGAAAGTGGTCTAAATAAAAGTTGTAGAGAAACATTTCAACTTTAAAACACAAAAAAGAAATTGAAGATCGGATCAATAGAACTGGAGATGTCGAGATTCAAAGTCGACGGGGCGGGATTGAGCGTATTGACCAAGCGCTCATTGGCTCCCAGCGTGGAGGCGAGACGGCCGCCATAGTTGAAAGCAAGGGTGTGAACAAGTTAAGGGAATTAAAAATGCCTTATTAATATTATTGTTAAACTTAAATTTATTCTTCTTCACTAGTATCACTCTTGCAGTTTTTGTAATAATTATTGTACTCTTCCTAGCACAAGGATTAGGGTTTCACAAACCTATTAAAAAAGTTGGTCTAAAAATAAGTAGACCAAAGAAGAGTAAAAGGACTAAGGTAGGAAATAAAGAAGTAATCCTCCAATGCGACCGAAATCTATTCAGCAAAATGACCTATATCGCAGAAAATCCAGAACTTAAGATGGAAGAAGTGTTCAAATATCCTCTGGCACCGTTTCCATGGACTCTGGCAAATGTTGATGGGTCTTTGAAGAAAACCTGCAAATCAGTGTTTGTGTTTGCCCATTACTTGGAAAAATACATCACCCCTGCCAGTCTACCGGAAAAAGATTCGGCTTGCATAATTGATGCAATGGTTGTACTTCAGTCCATCAAAGGAGAACAAAAAAACGATTGACGAATTGTCAACGATTTTTCTTAAGCAGATTTTGAATATAGGTCAGAGTTGCTGTAGAATTTACATAGTTTTTGATGATTACCGAGAGGTTTCGATCAAATCGTTGGAGCGGAAAAAAAGAGGAACCGCTGAAGGTATCAAATTCAGAGAAATTAAGGGTGGCCACAAAGTGATTTGTTGGAGAAACCTGTTAAGGAACAGTAACAGCAAAAATAAAATGATAAAATTCTTTGTTAACAGTTGGAAAGAGGATAAATTTAAGAACATGATTGTAAACCAAGAAATCTTCGTATAACAGTTGGTGAAATCTGCTTAAGGATCACGTCTATTGGGAGCGAAACTGTTCCTGAGCTGTTCTGCACTCAAGAAGCTGATTCCAGAATGATGTTGCATGCAAGGAACGCCGCTATATCATATGAATCAGTTCTTTTCAAACGATACAGATGTATTAGTTTTGGATGTAAGTTTATGGAAAGACATAAAAAGCAAAAACTTATGTATTGTGAAGAGAAACAAAAGTGTTTTAAGAGTTATTAAAGTTTTTCAGATAGTATCTGCCTTAGGCGAACAGCTTGTTACAGCTCTTATCGGGTATTATTGCTGGTCTGGCTGTGACACAGTCAGTGCTTTTGCTGGCCAGGGAAAACTTAAAGGATTTAAGCTTTTGTGCAAAGAGGAGCAAAGATTTATTGAAGCGTTCAGCAAGTTAGGAAGAGATTTGGTGCTGTCTAATGATGTTGATGACACCATCGCCAAGGAATTCGTCTGCCAGTTGTATGCAAACAAATGCAAAGTGAAATCTGTTGATGAGCTGCGCCACCAGATGTTCACAGGGAAGTAGGGACAAATTGAGAGCTTCCAAATGCCTCCTTGTAAATACACCTTGACACAACATAATAAACGTGCCAACTACCAGGCCGGAATCTGGCTCAGAAGCCTGGAAACCAAACCAGTAATTCCGGATCCTTTTGCTCATGGGTGGGAAACGGACATATCTGGTAACTTGTGCGTCAAATGGATGGAAGGCTTGCCAGCACCGGAGTGCGTACTCTCCTGCTCGTGCTTAGCAACTCAAATTTGATGCACCGAGAGCTGTGTACCAAAGCAACCTCATACATGAGGAAGAGTACAATAATTATTACAATAACTGAAATAGTGATACTAGTGAAGAAGAATAAATTCCCTTAACTTGTTCAGACCATTGCTTTCAAATATGGCGGCCATCTCGCCTCCACGCTGGGAGGCAATGAGCGCTTGGTCAATAGGCTCAATCCCGCCCCCGTCGACTTTGAATTTTGACATCTCCGGTTATATTTATCCGATCTTCAATTTCTTTGCGTTTTAAAGGTGAAATGTTTCTCTACAACTTTTATTTAGAACACTTTCCCCATATCCCAACCGTTGGTCCAATAAACAACAAAACGTAAATTTCAAAAAACCTACATTTCCGTTTTTTCGAGTTTTGATCGATAAATACTGGTTTCTTGGCAATAAGCATACGAATAAAAATGTAGTGAGTTAATCGACCTACATTAGGAAAAAATAAATTCAAGATTGGTCCACCCGATCTGGTGATAATTGAATTTAAAACTTCACAGTCGAACCGCCATTGTGAACGGCCGCAATATTTGAAATCTGTACCTCCTCATGATGTGCCCCCCCCCCCCGACATTTTTGCTCCACATGGAGCCCAGAAACACGTGGTAGAAGTTTCATTCAGTCCCCCCAAATTATAATGACTCATTGGCCAATTTTGGAGGTCTGGCACAATGACTATTGGCCTTGTCGAGATTTAACAACCAAACGTCAGACAGGCCCATCTTCCGCCAAACGTGGCCAGATATTCAAAACCTGACCAGTAAAATATTACTTAACATCTCAAGATACAACTGGGAGTTACATAAACTTCAATATTCCAGCAATTTATGTGCAACATATCCAGGCGATTTGATAATAAACTTAATAAAATTTCGCATTTCAAATAAGACATCGACAAACCGATTTCAATAAAGGCGAGTGCCACAGACATAGCGGAGATAACTACAGCTAATACTTCGCTCTCCTCCCAAAATGTCGTGCTAATTAGATTTATTAAGCTTCGGGAGATGTATTATTCCCCATTTTTACCCTTATCCTTTACACCCCAATTCTCCTCTCGATAGGACGCCGCGTCGCACCCCGCTGTCGTTAATCAAACGATGATTGAGTGAAGGAAGCAATAATAATTTCAGGACGACGACAATGAACAATCACCAAGAAATTATATTAATTTTGCCTTTGTCTCTATATGTGGCATACACTTTGGTCTGGAGAAGCCAAATCGAGAAAATTAAATTATTCTGCTTTATTGTTCAAGTAAAGTAAAGCCCATCACATAGCATGGTATTCATTATTCTCCCAATAGAACTATACTAACCATACAACAATATCTTATCTTTTATAAAGTAATTATAGCGTGCCTGCTTGCAGTCACTAAGGTTCAGGTAAGTTGACGCAGTCTGTTTCCATGTTTTTGACTATAAAAGAACCCCAAGAAGGGGGCAATTAGAATGCGTCCGAAGGGGCTCCAAGTTATTTTCCATTAGGTAAATTGTGATGTAAGGTGCATCGAGACTTCTTCATGTGACATATCGCACTTTAAAAGTTATAAGACGTGCCTGATATTTTTTTAATGCCCATAAAACGGTTGGACACTAGGTGCTTCACATCAAGGTTATTAAGTTACACATGCAATTTGTTCCTATTGTTGCGTTTCATTGTGAGACCTTACCTTATTTTTATATTTTGTGTATGAACTTGAAACAGCATTCCGCCATATGCAGCCCAGTCGCATGTATTTCCAAATATGTGTTCTACCTGGACCAACACTATATTGCCTAGCACTGTTTCAAGGGATCGCCACTGTGGCGCCATATACGACGAAACAAATTTACACGGTGGTTTAATGTTAAAACACCATTGTTGCAGAATCTTTTATAAAATAAAAACATGCAAATGTGTATGTTACAACGAATTTAATATACAAAATTATGTCCCTCTAATTTGACAAGTTTGAAATGAAGTCCATGGCTAGTTGTAGTGTAAGTAAGCATAAAACGCATTCGATTTTTCAGTTTCTTCTTTATATGGAGGACTATTGCGGTTCGCTTTGGAGCTATAAACAAAATTTTCTATTTTCATTCTTGCATACAAAATACTCTTCCATAATAATATCTAGAATTTTCGATTCTTCAGCTGGTTGATCAGATCATCCCATAATTCCAAAATAGTGTTTATTCTTCTGCAATTCACCTAATGGTCTGTGCAGTGTGCATACCATTTTCTTCGTGTGCATGGAAATTTCATGTTATCATAAACAAAATCTACATAAAAAAGCTGTGTTAATACGATAAAACTGCTAAATACTGGACGCAAAGACAATTCGTTAACGTAAAAAGAAGGCAAATCGTAACAAAGCTGGATATTTAAAAATTGGGACATTTTAAACGTCAGTAACTGACATACCAATAACTCCAGAATACCCCCCTATAACCTATAATAAGTCCCCATTTTTTTCGTCGAGTGGCGCCACCCCAGTCCGAAGACAACAATGAAATATGACGTCATGCTCGGGTCTTTAATATAGTTGTCGGTCAAGGTTTTACTTCCTGAGGTGTTTTATTCAAAGTTTCTATATCTTGAAACTAATCAGATCGTTGATATAAAAGCAATTTGCATTGGGAAACAAAGACTTTCCACTTCTCCAAATTTGTAGGGAAGACGAACGTACCTACATTTTATACAGCAATAAGTAATGTAAACTGTCGTCAGAATCAGAAAATACAATTCCATAAGAAAATATTGGAGCGCAATCCATTGATTGTCGTCGTCGTATACGACAAGTCGAACAAATACACGACTCTCGTTGCACAAACTATTATTATGCTGGATCTATGCTTTTTCTTGTCACTTCTCATCATAATACAAGCTCATGGGACGCACAGGAAATTTAACTCTAAATTGAATATCCGGCATGGCACCTTGCTTTTCATCTCTCGCACCTATCTTATAGTGGCTACCGCAACATTCCTAATTGATCGCCTCCCACGGCGAAATAACGAGCGAAAATGGCGGGAGGAGCGAAGTTTAATAAAAGGCCGCGATCCATCAAACACAATAGCGGTCGCTGTCGGCAGACGAGGCCGATCGCACGCTAATGTTATTTTCCCCTGTATTAATTATTGCGCCCGTTGAATGCAGGCAGTGGATGGAAGGGGGGAGGGGGGGGTATATCCGTCTAACTATCCCCGCAGAATTACAGTTGCGGATGCTTCGAGATCGGCAGCCAGGTTTGACGAGCGGATACGGATCCGATCCGTTGCTGATGATAAATTATAATTTGATTTTCTATATAGTCAGATTTTGCATACTGACGATAATACAGTGTGGACAGAAATAATTGTGGAATATTGCTTATATTTCTTAAAATATTCCTCATATCAAAAACATGTTTTAATAAAAGTGTTAGGGGAAATTATTTCCCGTTAGTGATATCAAGCAATATTTCGTAGCACGAAAAATGTGGTTGCCATGGTAACCGATTTAATTTTTTTTGAATGGCACCATACACTTTTTTTGGTGAAAATGATACATTGGAACTTTCTGAATACGATACAATACAATTTTAATGGGGTCGCATAAGAAAAAAATAAAAAAAATAAGTTTTCTATTATGCCATTGACAATGTTTATCAAAATAATTATTAACATCAAGTTAGCCATGCCAAAATCAGAACGATGCGAAACTGTCACTAGCTGTGTAACTGTGTACACTAAAGTACTTTTTTACTAAATTTTCTGTGTACTTAAGTACTTAGTATGTTAACCTGTATTATTTCCGTTTCACTTAATTCAAGCACCATTAAAACTTATTAAGTACTTAAGAGGCTACGATACTTATGAAATCCGCCCGAAGTACCCGACTCAATTCAGGACAAACGTCGCTCGATTAGATATGCCTATCCTTTTCCTTCCTCTGGTCCCCACGACTCCCCACTCCAGCCTGCCCCTTCATAGTGCTACGATTGAGGGGCAGGCCGGCCGTGGGTACTACACTGAGAAAACTCTGTCACTTTGTAAAAAAACCCTGTTTAATTCAATATGAGATATTATTCCTCAAACTCAAGCAGAAGCTTTTTTGTAACTAACAATAATCAATTCAATTACAATTGATATTGAATTCTAATGAATAATTTAAATGTAATATTTTATTTCAATAAATAGCGTGTTCTGGAATTGATTCTATAATACTTCTTTTCTAAGCACATTCTTTTGTCAGAACAACATAACGTTTCATGGTGTTGAATTGAATAGGGATACATTTAACTGTTCATTATACTGAAATTACAACTATTGTCACTGAATTTTTGCTGGATTTGTAATACTTAATTGTGGGTACTAATATCAATTATAGCCATTCACTTGCAGTGTTCATTATGACTACGAACGATATAGAGTGTAGGGTTGATTCAAAACCTTTAATTTGCGATCACTGTGTGCACTCCTAAGTTAACCCCCAGTTAACCCTGAAAAAATCAGCTTGTTTTAAAGAATTTTTTTTTACCCTTATAAAGCACTTTAGATAGTGGTGATCTTTTACCTATATCTCGTGAAGTATTGAAGTTAAAAAAAAAACTTCATGAGAGAAAGTTGTAGAGAACGTAATAATGTATACATAAGAAGAAAAAAAATTGTACACATCAGAAGAAAAAAAATTGCAAAAAAATGTTTGCAAAACCACTCCTATTGCGGGGTTCGTAACACGACTTCGACGGTGATTTTTTGGGGTTATACTCAGGACGCTACCCACAACCAACCCTGAAAATATCTACCTGTTAAGAATCATTTTTTTCTACCTCTATAAAAAAATGACAATTTGCTTGGACTATGATTACTTACATTGATGAATATAAAAGTTGCAATTAAGTTATTTTGTTCATCCAATGAATTATAATGTTTTTTCAGTTGCTTCTGGGGTGCTCTTATATAGTTTGGAGTAGTCTGAGGGTGAGAATTATTATTATTCAAATAAAATAAATTTAATTGTTTAAATAAAACATAAGATATTTTAAAACCGAGGTTATGCTTTCATTGTAGTATGCCAATTTTAGTATCGAAGTGACAATACGTCTTCTTAACGGAAATTCAAACTATTTTAAACTTATTAGTTCATCTGCAATTACGTCAAAAGTATAGATTATATTGTTGGGACCACATGGATTTGCTTGTATATTTAAAGTAGGTAATGGAAAAGTGACTATATACACGAACTCACTAAAATCACAACAGTCTTTTTTTCCTGTGTAGACGTGTAGATAATATGAAATAATAACTCGTGCCGGCCGCCGCCGACGGCCGCCGGGGTCACACGAGTCTCGCCGATGCCGACGAAGAAGCGCGAATATATATTTTAAAAACGGCGGTGGCCTGTTTGCTTTATTGCAAAAATGATATTTTTCAGGGCGTTCACTTTTCGTTGGCAACACACTGCATAGCTTTTTGGCGTCGAAGCAATTTTACTATTATTTTTCATATCAGCAAAGGTGCATGCTATGAAGGGTTCTTGTATAAAAAAACTTGTAATTGCTCAATTATAAAATCTAAATTAACGATTCGATTACCGAATTCTTCTTGAACCACATTAGGGTCAGTTGAACATCTATTAATGTTTGATTGGATAATTGTTCCGCATAATAGTGTTGCTACGACTAAAAAAGTGCGTCTAAAGTCTACTTCTTCAAAATGTTTTATATAACTAGTAGCGTTGGGTGAAGATTTAAAAAGAGAATCTACGCCCATGGAACAGCGTGCCGATTTAAAAACATCTCCGGAGCCCGCTGGCACCCTCTACATTCCGGACCAGAAATTAAAGCGGATCGATATCGAAAATCTTCTGGCATCTTCGCCGGAGCCATCTTGCGGCTAGCGGAAGTAACAATTATTCACAGTCGGTGTCGCTGACTCGAAAGCAAAGTCTAGAAAACAGCACACTGTTTTCTGGGGTATACTGGGATAGCTCGGTGGGAATTACAGATGGGACATTTCGAGTCTGGCAATATCTTGATTTTGACTTTTGACAGGGTTTTACTTGACATTAAGCCCTGGGAATTGGGCCTGGAGAAAGTGAAAGGTTAGAAAGCGATTTTGTGCGAATTTTGGAGCTGAAAGAATATTCTTGGGCAGTGACAGTAATCTGACAAGTTTATTTGTGATTTTTGAAGGCTAAACAATAAAGGTGGTAACCAAGGTAACGAGTTTGGACTGTGATTTTTGAGATTCATTACAATATTATTTGCCCCTTTCACTGCTCCCTTTCGCGACCAGAAATTTACTTGGGGAAAGGACCCGCCCAAATACACTTATTAAACAGGGGTATCATTCCATCCTTTTCCCTTTAATAGAAATCGTATATTACATCAACCACACACGAGCAGAAAATACAGACACAAAATTTTATATTTCCAGCTCCATAGATGGTGTTTATTTTCAACGGGTACGTTGGGATCTATAGTAAACCCTAGAGCGCTGCGGGCGAGACTTCGAATTTTTTTTAGCCTTGAAACTCTTTTTACACATTGTGAAACTATTGACTAGTGGGGGACTATTATTTTTGCCAAAACAAATAACATACAGTGTGTCCAACTTTAAAACTGTACAAATCCGTAAAATCTTCATTTTTGGAGACAATCGCCCAAACTTTTTTTTGTTTGAAAGGCCTTTAAAAGTCCTATTTTGCTCAAATTTGACACCCTGCAGAATAGAACTCCCTGTATATTTTTTATTCAAATTTGGTATATAGGGGTTTTGGGGTGTTCTGATTAACGCTGTGGGGTCAGATTTTAAATAAAAAAATCGCTAAATGGTTTTCGAGAAAATTGGGGGTATAAAAAAATGGTAGCCGGCCCTGGATTTGCATTTTGAAAATAGCAGGAAGGTCAAAAGAAGCGGTTTTTGAAGGCCTTTCAAACAAAGAAAGTTTAGGCGATTATCTCTAAAAATGAAGATTTTACGGATTTGTACAGTTTTAAAGTTGGACACCCTGTATAATAATTGTATATGCGTTAAAATGTTCTTACTTATATAATTTATTTATGTTGACAATATTTCTGGATTTGGTATTTAGGTATTTTTTTAATAAATGTGTTTTCTCATTTAACTATTTTATTTTATTCCTCTCTGTCAAAAAATGTTCAAAGGTAATTCTGAATGAAAATGGGTAATTACTTTCTGGCGTGTTCAGTCAATACCTACTTAAAAAATATCAATTCCTACATGTAGGTACATACATGTACAACAGTTTAAAAAATCCTTATTTACCTACTTTTACTATTTTTGTTTATATCACTAATAAAAGTAGCATTTCATAAAACAGTGTTAGTTTTTTTATTAAGAAATTCATTTTCGTCAATGTAATTTGAGCAAAAACTGCAAATTAAACAGTTATAGAGGGCAGGCCGTTACCTTGATTTAACTATAGAGAAAAATCAAACGGCAGAACATAAAAAACGCGATCACGTAAATTCAACAAAAGTGTCTACTTAAAACTGAACTTAGCACTTAGCAGCCAATTTTCTAGGAGCCAAAAATTTCAACGTTTATTTTTTGATGAATATTTTTCTTCATTCTCCAGTTTAATCTGCTTAGAAAGTTTAATAATAGTTACCATTTCTACTTTATTTTTATCAAAATAAATTTGTGGAAATAAGGGCGAGGAAAATTTTTTGATGCCAGAAAATCGGCTACTAACTTTACACCGGTTTAGTAAGGCACATTGATTTTTAAATGTCTTCCGATATTTGGCCCCGCCTGTTTAAGTTTAAATAGTTACGAGCCGCCACTGATTAAGTGGTGTGGTATCATAGTTTGGCAGATATAAGCAATAATATCGTTTTAACAATGGCAGGCATTGTCCTAGCTAGCTAGCTTTTAAAATTGAGGGTACAGTTTACTCCGGCCTTGTTTTTTCGACAAAAATACACCCTGTATACACTGTGTACTGATAGCAAAGTCTAGTATTCTCTAGACTTTGCTGATAGGTTCGGCCAATTATTGGGGCAACACCAAACAGAATGTCAACTTACAATTAGAATTTTTTTATCGTTTACACCCCTTGGGCACTGAATCGCAGGACACACAGTATATATTTTTATTAGTTACTTAAGCTAAAAAAATAAAAATAAATAACAACCTCTTTCTGTATTCAACATTTTTCCAAAAAAACGCCTAGGTACATTAAAAAATACTCCCTAATAGAGGGAAGGCAATCAGTTTTTTCACTTTTCTCAAAGTTTTCATTTTGGACATATGTTTTGTTTTTCAAATCAACGTAAGAAATTGAAGCAACATAATGTAGATCACTATATCCTAAAAAAGAGAATTTTAAAAATCTGCCAATCCGTTAAAATCGTCAAATATCAAACTGAAATACGCCCAACCCTGAATCTATTCCTAATTTTATAAAAGCCAAATCGTAGAATTATTTCACTGGCCCCTTCTCCCTTCTCCCCCCGTGTCTATTTTTAGACTTGTTTGCCCCGCCCCGAACACAAACGAGCCTTTTGGAATACGAAATTGTCGAGTACGAAATCTACCACTAATTATCGATTTTGTTAGAGTCATTGTAATTATCGAAAATAGATGGTGCTAAACAGTAGTACTGGACGAGAGCTAAATAGAAATAATAATACCGCTATACACCAGTAGATGGAGTTGGTGCGCGGAGGCGAATGACTACGATCATTGGAAAAAGTTCGAATATCCATAGTCCTTCGCCTCCAAAAGCGCTCGGCATTTTATCTGGATCCGTGAGAGGTCTTTTTAAACCTTCAGTCAACGCTAGTAGGTATTCCATATTTACATTTGTGTAATAATAAATAAATCTAACTAAAAACTTTCTACACTGTGAGAGTTCACTTTAGAGGGATTAGAGTGAATAGGCCATATTATATCACAACGGTTTCGTTAATCTATAAAATTACATCCTCAAGGACTAATTTATAGAGTTACGAAACTGGTCTCCCTTTTTAAATAAAGTAATAGTTGTGAGATAATAGGAGCTATTAATTTCTAATCCCTTGTAAATGTTCCATTCAAAGCCCTGTTTTTCCCAGAAAGTTTGTTTCCCAAACCCTATGCACCTGCAGTACTACTTATACCTAAATCCGAATAAGTGTGCAAAATGCAAAATATGTAGGTACCCCTCTCTCAAATTCTGGAAACCATATTAGGTACCTACGGGAATAAAAGCACTCAAGCCCACAAATTACTCCTATTGGTTTCACTACATGTGACTGTTGTGACATCATTATCAAACATTATAGGTATTCTTGCCCTGACTGCGGTTCAGTTTCAGAACCTTATTCTGACAAATCTGAATTATCGAACATCCTAGAAAATGTATTAAAATGTCATAAATTCGACAGACTGGAACAATAAAATGTACTATTTTTATTTTGCCCGATTTTCAACTCCAATGACTTTCGAACAATCTTCTAACGAAGAAGTTTCTAAAACTGACTGGATGTCAGAATTATTATCGTTCCCTCTGGAAAGTATATAAATTAGCTTTTATCATGCAGCGATTTACATAGGAATTCGTTTTCAAAAAATGCTTCACATGACCCATTTATTTGGCAAAATTATTACTTGTACCTATCACATTTTTAAAGTAAAAATCAAGCGCACAATTTGGTCTAGAATTTAAATTTACTCTTTTTGCACGACCAGGCCATTTTATGCCCTAGGGATTAAACCATTTTACACAAAAGCAAAAAGTAGGTACTTTGTGAATAATAATTATTTATTTTCTAAAATTTATTTGTGGCGCAATGGATTAATAATTATTTATTTATAATTCCTGGAGGAATAATAATAATGAGTATTATTATATGCCAGTCGACATACATAATGTCGCGGTATAAAATATTTTCTTCGGGTACTCGGAAATATAAATATTTGCTAACATACTAACATTCAAAACAAGCGAAACACAAATAAGGGAGAGTGAGACTAATAAAATGAAAAATGAACCATCTGATATCGATTGAAAGTTCTCCTGACGTGGTTTCCGAGCCCGGTGAGGTACGCCGAAGTAGGGGGAAGTAGGGGAACCACGAGTTCCAGCGAACGCCCGCCCGCCCGCCTATCTCCGTACGTCTAATTCCTGCTCGAATGGCCAATTCACGGATCATTTTATTGCCGGGCAATGGGTTCGTAGTTTTCAAATCATAGCCAAACGAACAAACGTATCGACTTGAAAGTAGTCTTAAAATAATGTTATAGAATGCCTCAATCGTCGTTGTGTCCTTCGAATTATTTTTGAGTGGTGGAAATACTCGAAATTCTTAACCGAATATAGTCGAATTTCGGGTATGTTTGGCATTTTTTTTCACAGTGTCGCATTAGTCCTGCACAGTTCGTGATACACAACGACGATTCTTCGTAGTTTTATCTAAGCCACAAAAAAAAATCAAGTGAAAATATTAAGAAATGCAAGTAGGAGATGTAAACTACGAAACCCTTGAAAATGGGGGGTATCGTAGCGCCTTAAGTACGCAGAAAATTGAGTAAAAAAGTACGTTTACTGTAACAATGCACACAATTACAAGCAACTGACAGCTAGTGACAGTTTCCCATTGTTCTGATTTTGGCATGGCTAACTTGATGTTAATAATTATTTTGATAAACATTGTCAATAGCATAATAGAAAATTTAATTTTTTGTATTTTTTCTTATGCCACCCCATTAAAATTGTATTGTATCGTATTCAGAAAGTTCCAATGTATCAATTTTAACCAAAAGACGTATATGGTGCCATTTAAAAAAATTAAGTGGATTACCATGGCAACCACATTTTTTGTGCTACGAAAGATTGCTTGATATCGCTAAGCGGGAAATAATTTCCCCTCACACTTTTATTAAAACAAGTTTTGCATATGAGGAATATTTTAAGAAATATAAGCAATATTCCACAATTTCTATCCACACTGTATACCTAGTTGATGAATGAACGTAGGTAAACTAAAGGTGCTCTTACTACTTTTGGAAAGTTTCTCGTGGCAAATTTTTGCCAGCGTTATCTTCAGTGTGTATCCATTTTCATGTGTTGAACGGTGAAAACATTGCAATACGATGTTTTTCATGGAATAATATGAAATATACAGGGTGTCCCAATGAGGACTCCCGTCGCTGATATCTCCGGAGCAAAAAGAGATATTTTAATTCTGCAAACGCCGTTCGCTAGGACGTGACGAGGGCTTTATTAGCAACTGCTAAGCGTTCACTTTGACATTGGCGTATAGATGGCGCTGCGGTGCAAAGAAACTTTTCGATCCTAGGAACGTTGGAACGTAGTGCACCTGAAAGACTGGGTAATTTGGAAAAACTTTTGTTCTATGGACGATTTTCCTATTGTTACTAGTTTCTGAGATAACCGCTCTACAATGTCGTTTACAAAAAATGACTCTCTTAAAATTAACTTTAGAGGAAAAAGCTATTAAAAATATCTTTGTAGTGCACTAGGACGAAGAAAATAGCGGCAAGTGTCAAATTATTATACATCCGGTTTGACAGGAACTACCGGAAGTGACCCATTTTTCCCTCAAAATTGGAAAAAATATACCTAATAACATTAACACCTTGTAGGTACATGTAGACAACGACAATATTAACCGAAGGTGACTTTATAGAAATTAAAAATGTATGTTTACAATAAATGTTCAACATTATTACCATACCTAAATACGAGCGGCTACAGCACTGTTTTTACCGCATTCTCCATAAATTAATACCATATTTAATTTATCCTCATTACTATGATTAACCATTATTACAAAAATTAATTAGGCAAGAAACAAATTGACAACGATAGAGAATTACCGGGGCGTTCGAAGCTAAATATCGTATTAAAACAATGGACAGAGCCACTTTCGGTTAATAAAAATAAATTCAGCCAAATTGTCGTTGTCTAGATGTATGTATACATACATGGTGTTACTGTTATTATATGACACTGGAACTTACCTTTTTTTCACTTTTGAGGGATAAATTATACAGTATGTTCATTTTAAACTGAAAAAAAGAGTCCCTTCCGGTACTTCCGGTCAAACCGGATGTGTAATAATTTGACAAGTACCGCTATTTTCTTCGTCCTAGTGAGCTACAAAAATATTTTTAATAACTTTTTCCTCTAAAGTTGATTTGAA
Organism: Pseudeuparius sepicola; assembly: GCA_963920635.1. Lineage (NCBI taxonomy): Eukaryota > Metazoa > Arthropoda > Insecta > Coleoptera > Anthribidae > Pseudeuparius > Pseudeuparius sepicola. The sequence goes on from OY987298.1 coordinate 107,566,558, forward strand.
GCGAGTTAGCTCATTTTTTAAATGACATTGTAGAGCGGTTATCTTAGAAACTAGTAACAGCGGGAAAATATTCCATAGAACAAAAGTTTCTCCAAATTACCCAGTCTTTCAAATGAGCTACGCTCCAACGTTCCTAGGATCAAAAAGTTTCTTTGCACCGCAGCGCCATCTATACGTCAATATCAAAATGACTGCTTAGCACTTGCGAATAAAGCCTTCTTCACGTCCTCGCGAACGGCGTTTTCAGAATTAAAATATCTCTTTTTGTTCCAGAGATATCGGCGACGGGAGTCCTTATTGGGACACCCTGTATATTGGATGTTACAATGTACATGAACGCATAGAATTTTCGAGAAAAGACATTGTAAAACATTATAATATGGCTACTAATGAAAAATTAAACGGCTGCGGTAAATCGAAGAGCCGCTAAGAGTGGGAATATAATATATGTTTGCTTTGGTCTATGATAAGTTTTCAAACTTTCAAATTGTAACATTATCATACTGATCTGGAAGTTCTAAAGGTGTCGTCTGGTGAACAGTGTGTAAAAATATATCCATAATAAGAAATCGAATAAGCATAAGAGTGTGAAGGTGACGTTGCAGCGCGGTGGACGGGTACTAACCGCAAGTAAGTTCTCCCTACTAATCGATTTGGTGGGGAATCCCTCAGGGGAGGCGTGGCGCCGCCTCGACTATCCAATTTGCTCGTGCTTCACCCCATCACCTCCCACTACTTCATTCCCTGATTACCCTGGCTGTAATGTTTTACTGCTCTCAGGTAATAGCAACGTCGCATACCTAGCCTTTTTCTACTTATTCGATTTCTCATTATGGATATTATAATCTTACACATTGCACGACGGACAAAACCTTTGGAGCTGCCAGATCAGTATATCAATAATACTAATGCAAAACATTATAATTAACTAATTCATAACATTTATTAATTTTCTATGGTAAAAATTAATAATTAATTAAATTATATATATTAATTAATTAAAAGTGCCTTTACATCAATATGTACAGTTCGTGCACTCTAATCTGACACGCGAAAACCTCAGTCTAATCGCCAGCGATCCATAAGCAGCTTATTGTGCGTCGCTTAGACTGAGGTTCTCGCGTGTCAACTTAGAGTGCACGGACTGTAACTATGGAAATTTTATTTAACTAAAATAGGACATTTCTATATAAATATTCAAATATATCTATCTATCTAGAACTTAGAAATCGAAAGTCTCGAAAATCTCAAAATGCTACTTTTTTGCAAAACTGTATTGATGTGTTTTCAATGTATTTTCTGTTTTAAGTCATTTTTGTGAATACATATTTGTTAATTTTCTTTACTGTAACAATAATTCCTTCACATATAAGAAGTTATGTTGAAATACTAATTGAATATTTAATAAATGAATCCTGTACAAAACTCATGCACAGAAGATTTGTGCATAAATCCGCAAAATCTTTATTTTTCGAGTTAATCAACTGTTTGAAACCTCTTCGAAAACCGCTCCTTCTGGCCTCTTTGTCGCGTTCAAGATGCAAATCCAGGAAAGCTCTGACTTTTTTATATACCCCCGATTTTCCCACCTCCTTAACTCTTTAAGTTTTTGAGACCCAAGAAAAAAATTTTCGTTTTTTTCTTAATAGGCACACCCTATGCATATTTTCAGCTTTTTGAAATCTACCCGTCATTATTATGGTTAAAACGGCATAAAGCTTTCTATTATTTGAAGTATTTAATTTTGTACTAAAGCGATTTAACTTGGATTTGTGTCGTAATAATAGATATTATTAAAATTGACACAAAATATTTTTACTTGGAGAATTTCAGTAAAATCTCAAATAGTTCCGAACGTTTTAGAATTTTAATAGGTATGCCATTTTCTTGGCAAAACAAACATTTCCTATTATTGCATTGATTTTCTATCTTTATGACTTCATCCACAAATCCAAGTTAAGGGGGGCCTCGCCATTGTATGTTTGGTTGCCTGTATCAATGTATTTTTATTTCCAACTAGCTGGAAAAAGTAGCGAATTTCAAAGGATTACAAAAAACACGGGTATTTTTAAAATATCCATAGATACTAATGACACTAGTTTAAAAGTTATGGGCAAGAATTTTTTTTGAATTTCAAACTTTATGCCGGCATAAATTCGTCTATTTTGTCTCTTGAGCCGGAATTTTACCTTCGTTAAGATGGGCAGAGGTTTCCTAATATGCTCGGAACGAAAACCCGGTAGTAAACATTGTAATTATCCGGTCTTGTTGTAAATAAAAAACATAGGCAAAATACCCTTAAATTATTCAGCGGGAATACCAAAAGTGTAGCTATTGTTTATCAGATGGCGCGAAAAACAGACGATCGATGAACGGTTGACGCTGTGTTACAGGTCCAGTTTAATAATTACATATATTATGTTAATATGATAAATTTTACGTTTTGGCGATATAATATTTAAGCAACTAAGCTGTCTGATTATTTTTTTATGTTTTTGTATTACTTCCATATTATTATATACTATGAATTGCGAATTTTTAATATTAAAATAATATAAAACTTCAAAAGGTATATTCGGGAGACCCCCGTAGCTCAAAGACTCCGATCTGTGATTTTAACCCCTCTCTTTTTAGCAATGGTTCATTGATTTTTAGCTTGAAAGGTACACGGCGGCACTAAAAACTGCTTTAGTTGATTTTGCATTATTTATACATACGTGTGGGTTGGGTACTGTTATGTTCTTATAGTTATGTCGCCGTTATGTATTTTTCGTGAGGAAAACACAATCGTTAGCATATAAACTGACATTAGGGGTGAATTCATATGTCTATGTCTCTATATGTATAGGTATGTCGAAAATTATCTATACCGGGTGTTCCATTTTAATAAATGCAGCTATTATAAATATCTCAAAAACGAAAATCGCAAAAAATCACATAAAAGTTGAAGCATATGAGGTGCAATGTGAGACGCACGTTTTCACTTGTAGGCAGACGACGTTTTCAAGGTCACTTGAATGTCAACTGTGTTTTTTACTGTTAAAGGCATATCTTTAGTTAAAGAATGTTATTCGGCACGTTTTCTGTAGGTATAGTATTGCTGGCTTAAAAGTTCTACAAAATTATGTTTAGTTTTTCAATGAAATGAAACATGGTCTTTTATGTGTACATAAGGTGTTTCTTCGTTTGCATTAACACTACATTCAAACACACATTTTAAGTAACGCAATAATTAAGATAAATACATATCTCGAAAATAAAAAATGAAAAAAGAAAACGATATATTGATGCGAAAGAACATCTTCTGTACCTATATGTTAAACATCTACAGTGTGACCTCCGTTAAGGAGTTACCTCCCTGGTAAAATATCTTTATTTGTTTACCGATTTTGATAAACTTTTTTTTGTTAGGTTCAAAAAGCACATTAAACAATGTGTGTAACTTTACTTTTGGGCTGTAATCACGGCCACCTGTCAACACATGGGCTCAATTTCAAAAAGTACTATTATTTGTTTAATAATATTTTTATTAGGTACAGGGTGTCCGCCTGAAGGTGATAGGAACATTCACTTTAACCATTCCGTATTTTTTGAGACAAATTAATGATTTAAAAACCAGTTTGTTGCAGTTTTTTCCAAACAATGTAATGTCGTTTGGAAAAAAACAATCGAACGTCAAACAAAATTTATAACCAAAAAACCTTTTTGGAAAAAATGAAGATATGGAGCAAAATGTATCTTTTTATTAATTTAAACATATTTTTTTTATTAACAGATAATAATAGAACACATATGCAGTTAACTTTGGGGTTACCTTTCGATTAAAAACGAGGAAAAATAACCGACTCAAACGTGGTCACGTGACTTTCGCTATCTGTCAAAAATTATATTTAAAAAATAAAATCCCTAAAAATAGGCTTATTTGTCACAATTTCAAAACGTTTAACTTGAAAAAGTCGTTTCTATTTTAATGTTACATAAGCGCCTATTTCCTATTTATAAAATTTCTTAAAATTTTAAAAAGTCATTACTTCGTAAAAACTATTTTATATCACTAGCTATACAACATAATATACGAGTATCAATCTATAATTTTATTAACTTTTTATTATTACTAAAAAATATCGATAAGAATATGTCTTTTTCAAAAGAAAATTATATTAACGCTTTAAAATTCTGTTTGACACAAAGTTGATGTACCGGCAAGCATTTAGGCGTTGGGTGAAGATTTAAAAAGAGAATCTACGCCCATGGAACAGCGTGCCGATTTAAAAACATCTCCGGAGCCCGCTGGCACCCTCTACATTCCGGACCAGAAATTAAAGCGGATCGATATCGAAAATCTTCTGGCATCTTCGCCGGAGCCATCTTGCGGCTAGCGGAAGTAACAATTATTCACAGTCGGTGTCGCTGACTCGAAAGCAAAGTCTAGAAAACAGCACACTGTTTTCTGGGGTATACTGGGATAGCTCGGTGGGAATTACAAATGGGACATTTCGGGTCTGGCAATATCTTGATTTTGACTTTTGACAGGGTTTTACTTGACATTAAGCCCTGGGAATTGGACCTGGAGAAAGTGAAAGGTTAGAAAGCGATTTTGTGCGAATTTTGGAGCTAAAAGGATATTCTTGGGCAGTGACAGTAATCTGACAAGTTTATTTGTGTTTTTTGAAGGCTGCACAATAAAGGTGGTAACCAAGGTAACGAGTTTGGACTGTGATTTTTGAGATTCATTACAATATTATTTGCCCCTTTCACTGCTCCCTTTCGCGACCAGAAATTTACTTGGGGAAAGGACCCGCCCAAATACACTTATTAAACAGGGGTATCATTCCATCCTTTTCCCTTCAATAGAAATCGTATATTACATCAACCACACACGAGCAGAAAGCACAGACACAAAATTTTATATTTCCAGCGCCATAGATGGTGTTTATTTTCAGCGGGTACTAACGTTGGGATCTATAGTAAACCATAGAGCTGCGGGTGAGACTTCGAATTTCTTTTAGCCTCAAAACTCTTTTTACACATTGTGAAACTATTGACTAGTGGGGGACTATTATTATTGCCAAAACAAATAACATACAGTGTGTCCAACTTTAAAACTGTACAAATCCGTAAAATCTTCATTTTTGGAGACAATCGCCCAAACTTTTTTTTGTTGGAAAGGCCTTCAAAAACCGCTTCTTTTGACTTTCCTGTCATTTTCAAAATGCAAATCCAGGGCCGGCTGCGATTTTTTTATACCCTCGATTTTCACGAAAACCATTTAGCGATTTTTTTATTTAAAATCTGACCCCACAGCATTAATCAGAACACCCAAAAACCCTTTTACAATCAATTTGAATAAAAAATATACAGGGAGTTCCAATCTGCAGGGTGTCAAAGTTGAGCAAAATAGGACTTTTAAAGGTATCTGCCAAGTCAAGATTGCCATGGAATCCCCCCAAAACAGTTAAATAGTCAATAAGACCACTCAAGGTGTTGGTGTGCAAAGATCCAATACAAAATATACAGAGTGTTCTTATCTGTGCCATCTCAAATTACTGAATTTGTTGTACTTTATACGGGTCAAAAATCGAGTATATCAAAACCGCTCCACACACTATAAACAAACTAAATCTAAAAAATACCTAAGTCTGCCAGTCCGTAAGTTCATATCAGTTAAGGTGGCTGGTGTGCCACAACAGGAAACACACAGAAAATGTACCATCTTAGACAGTGACTTTGTTGAGTAAGGTCCAATAATTTAAATTGTTTTTATTTGTTAGTTGGCATTTTGTAAAGAAATACATTACTTTTGTGTTTATCAATATTTTTTCAATGATTCCACAGCACTCATGACCCATATAAAGTTTCATAAAAATTCAGCATTTTGAGATGGCACAGATAAGAATACTTTGTATATTTTGTATTGGACCTTTGCACACCAATACCTTGAGTGGTCCTATTGACCATTGAACTGTTTTGAGAGGATTCCCTGGCACAAATTTGACACCATGCAGAATAGAACTCCCTGTATATTTTTTATTCAAATTTGGTATATAGGGGTTTTGGGGTGTTCTGATTAACGCTGTGGGGTCAGTTTTTAAATAAAAAAATCGCTAAAGGGTTTTCGAGAAAATTGGGGGTATAAAAAAATGCTAGCCGGCCCTGGATTTGCATTTTGAAAATGGCAGGAAGGTCAAAAGAAGCGGTTTTTGAAGGCCTTTCAAACAAAAAAAGTTTAGGCGATTATCTCTAAAAATGAAGATTTTACGGATTTGTACAGTTTTAAAGTTGGACACCCTGTATAATAATTGTATATGCGTTAAAATGTTCTTACTTATATAATTTATTTATGTTGACAATATTTCTGGATTTGGTATTTAGGTATTTTCTTAAAAAATGTGTTTTCTCATTTAACTATTTGATTTTATTCCTCTCTGTCAAAAAATGTTCAAAGGTAATTCTGAATGAAAATGGGTAATTACTTTCTGGCGTGTTCAGTCAATACCTACTTAAAATTCCTACATTAGGTACATACATAGTCAACAGTTTAAAAAATCCTTATTTACCTACTTTTACTATTTTTGTTTATATCACTAATAAAAGTAGCATTTCATAAAACAGTGTCAGTTTTTTTATTAAGAAATTCATTTTCGTCAATGTAATTTGAGCAAAAACTGCAAATTAAACAGTTATAGAGGGCAGGCCGTTACCTTGATTTAACTATAGAGAAAAATCAAACGGCAGAACATAAAAAACGCGATCACGTAAATTCAACAAAAGTGTCTACTTAAAACTGAACTTAGCACTTAGCAGCCAATTTTCTAGGAGCCAAAAATTTCAACGTGTATTTTTTGATGAATATTTTTCTTCATTCTCCAGTTTAATCTGCTTAGAAGGTTTAATAATAGTTACCCTTTCTACTTTATTTTTATCAAAATAAATTTGTGGAAATAAGGGCGAGGAAAATTTTTTGCTGCCAGAAAATCGGCTACTAACTTTACACCGGTTTAGTAAGGCACATTGATTTTTAAATGTCTTCCGATATTTGGCCCCGCCTGTTTAAGTTTAAATAGTTACGAGCCGCCACTGATTAAGTGGTGTGGTATCATAGTTTGGCAGATATAAGCAATAATATCGTTTTAACAATGGCAGGCATTGTCCTAGTTAGCGAGCTTTTAAAATTGAGGGTACAGTTTACTCCGGCCTTGTTTTTTTCGACAAAAATACACCCTGTATACACTGTGTACTGATAGCAAAGTCTAGTATCCTCTAGACTTTGCTGATAGGTTCGGCCAATTATTGGGGCAACACCAAACAGAATGTCAACTTACAATTAGAATTTTTGTATCGTTTACACCCCTTGGGCACTGAATCGCCGGACACACAGTATATATTTTTATTAGTTACTTAAGGTTACGTTATCTGTGCTTAAGCTAAAAAAATAAAAATAAATAACAACCTCTTTCTGTATTCAACATTTTTTCAGAAAAACGCCTCGGTACATTAAAAAATATTCCCTAATAGAGGGAAGGCAATCAGTTTTTCACTTTTCTCAAAGTTTTCATTTTGGACATAGGTTTTGTTTTTCAAATCAACGTAAGAAATTGAAGCAACATAATGTAGATCACTATATCCTAAAAAAGATAATTTTAAAAATCTGCCAATCCGTTAAAATCGTCAAATGTCAAACTGAAATACGCCCAACCCTGAATCTATTCCTAATTTTATAAAAGCCAAATCGTAGAATTATTTCACTGGCCCCTTCTCCCTTCTCCCCCCGTGTCTATTTTTAGACTTGTTTGCCCCGCCCCGAACACAAACGAGCCTTTTGGAATACGAAATTGTCGAGTACGAAATCTACTATCTACGAAGTCTAATTATCGATTTTGTTAGAGTCATTGTAATTATCGAAAATAGATGGTGCTAAACAGTAGTACTGGACGAGAGCTAAATAGAAATAATAATACCGCTATACACCAGTAGATGGAGTTGGTGCGCGGAGGCGAATGACTACGATCATTGGAAAAAGTTTTAAATACAATCGAATATCCATAGTCCTTCGCCTCCAAAAGCGCTCGGCATTTTATCTGGATCCGTGAGAGGTCTTTTTAAACCTTCAGTCAACGATTTAGGTAGTACCATAGAAGAATTTACGTAGTAGATTCTATAAATTTATTTACATTACATTTTTCATTACTCTAAATGTATGCCAAAATAATACATATATTAAGATATCAGCAAATAATAGGTATTTCACGTATCTAACAAAATTCACAACTTTACGTCAACTTTGGATCAAATACAACAGAATTTTAATTTCTTTCGGTTTATCAATATTAAGTACTTAATGAAAAGTTAATAGAATGAAAGATAAAACTATAGTGACATAAATTCTAAATGTCAGTTAGGGTAAGTATTGTGATCATTCATGCGGTTTTGAGGGAGAATTATTATGTCATGACAGTAGATTTGACAGCCGGTAGGTAGTCCTCTTACTTAATATTTTACTCAACAATATTCTTAATAACTATGAAAAAATATAGAAAAATAAAGGAGCGTAAATATTCATATTATTATTTTGTGTTTAACAATTCCCAGTTTCAATCCCAAAATACGCCAGGATGGAAGCGATGTGCTGTTATTTGTATAAAAAAGGGGGTCGGTCCGCCTGCCTCCCCCTAGACCCCTGGTTCCGACCAACGACCTTGCCGGGCAACAAAACAACTTATAAGGAACGGAAACTTATTTTAGCAAGGCGAAACATTACTTTTTATTCTCGCTCTGTACCAATGGCCGCTCTCCAACTCCAGCGCCATCTTACAGACACTTGCGCAATTTTTGCACTCCAGTGCCCAATTTCTGTTTTAGCAACATTTATCCTAGTTAGGAACACGGTCAAATGAAGGTCGTCGCGAGGTGATGACGTTTTATTTCCGTCCTTAAATAAATTTAGTGTAATATTTGAAAATTAAATATTTAAAAAACGGTAAAAGATAACGGTATAAAGTATTATGCCGTTTTAACCGCATGCAATGACGAGTAGGTTAGAAAAAACCGAAAATATATCAGGTGTTTAAATTAAAAACGTGGGTATGTTCGGTTGGCCCCGATTTTAAGAAACGCCCTGTATATTCATAGTAGAGATCACAAAAAACTGATTGCATTGCAATACGCCACAAGTTTTTCTTTTAAAGTTTTTTTTTTGTCTCAAAAACCTAAAGGGTTATGGGGGTGGGATTGTTCCTTGGGACATCCTGTACATGGTGTTCAGCGAAAATCGCGCTAAATCAAAGGGTCCACCAAATCCTAGAGTGGAAGTCTTTTTTTTTTTCATTTTTGGTGTTAAACTTTCATGAAGGTATCGATTTTGCGATATATCGACAACAGAAAATATTTTTTGGTGTTCAGCGAAAAACGCGCAAAATAAAAGTTCCATCAAAACTTACGGTAAAATTGTTCTTTAGTCATTTCACTTTTTTCTGATGAAATCAACCTCCGCGATTTTTGGTGCAGAAGAATCATGTGAATAAGTTTCCACTGAACACCAAAACATATTAACTTTTGTCGATATTTGGAAAACTCGATATCCCAACGACATTTTGACACCAATAATCAAAGTTTTCGGGTTGATTCCATGGGGAAAATGTGAAACGAGCAAACACACCCCAACCTCCATATCTCAAATTTAAACAAAAAAATAAACAGGGAGTTCCATTTTACAGGGTGTCAAAGTAGATCAAAATAGGAATGTTAAAGGCATCTGGGAGTCAAGTGCATGCCATGGAATTACTTCAAAACACCCGAATCTGCCATATCAAAATGACGAACTTATTGAAACTTTATATGGGTCAAGAACGCGCTGAAATTGTTGAAGACAATTAACTTTATTAATAAATAATGTAAAAGTACGGTTTACACTATGGGATCCTTTCGGTAGCTACAGAAACAAACTTGAGGCATGCTAGGCTAGGAGGTTTGTCTGAGTTTTCCAGTAATTGTATTTCACGTCTCGTACTCAAGATCACAAGTGTAGTTTCCCCCAGTACCCCAAAATTACCACACGTTTAAAGCAAAACTGGCTCCTAGATCCACTGTCCGGAGCCCACTACCATCTGTCATCCGCGCACAATAGCTAACGTCATTATTCTTCTGTGTGTGTCAACGTTACCACGCGTTGTTTTCATATCAAAGAACAAATCAATTTTCACAGTTAAAAATATGAGAAAACGACGTAGAAGTTCGTCTACAGATTCTAGCGAGTCTAGTGGCAAGGAAAATAGAGGACTTCGTAAGAAGTTACGGAAATTGAAGAAGAAATACGAACGTGTAAAGGGAGGATACAAAGATGGCTTCCGAAGTGGGAGCTCTGATCACGATGAACGATTGCAAATTAGTGAGGCGTCATCTAGCGAAGTAGAAGTTAATAACGAACAGTTAGTTCGTCCCTTTTTACAGCCAGAGCTGTATCATACTGGTGGAGGTATGTAAACAGTCAACGAAAAATTTTGAAGGTGGATTTTTGCATCAAACTGACATTCGCTGTCAGTTCGATGGATTTTTGACTGGCATAGGAGCAGGGTATGCCTAGATGCTTATACCGGTAGCGGTTTAGCATATTAAAGATATATCGGTGGTGGTATATCAAATCTTTATACCGGTGGCAATGGAGCAGGGTATGCCTAGATGCTTATACCGGTAGCGGTTTAGCATATTAAAGATATATCGGTGGTGGTATATCAAATCTTTATACCGGTGGTGGTATATCAGGTTTCTTACCGGTGGTGGTAGAAAACCTAGGCATATATCTACTTTATCTCAGGCGAATCCAGGTCAAAAATGCCTTACGATACTGACCCACCTCCAGGACAGAAATCAAAGCAGTTTTATATACCTTTTTTTTTACAGACCAACCTGAACAATCTACACTTGGTTCTCCTTCGAGAGAACAAGAGGAGCAGGACCCCTTACAAATAGAGGACACGCCTGAAGTTGTTCCCTTAGGTCAACCAATTCTAAGTCTTCTTGGGGGTGCTGAGACATCCCAAGAGTCTCTCGGAAAAGAGATTCATCAGGACCTCGCTTCTCGTTGGGAAGCACTGTAGAAAAAGGGCCTCGATGAGGGCTCTCGCATCGAGCTCCTTCGAAAATATCCGCCAATCAAGAATTGCAGACTAGTAGATGCCCCACGGTTAAATCCAGAAATAAAATCAGTTATTTCAGAGTCTGGCTCAGATCGGTGCAGGCCTGTCTGCTTTAGGACAGGCTCTAAATGTTCTGTTTTTTAAAGAAGGAGGGGGAGACATGTATGACACCCCCAAGACTTCAGCTAATAGAGCTCATAAATGATGCCGCGAGGCTAATGATCGATGTCCATTTCCAACAATTGCAAGTTAGAAGAAATCTGATGGCGCTTAATTTGAAAAAAGAAGTTTCTTCTACTATTTAAAATTCAGTAGTTGATGGTTGGCTCTTTGGCGCTGACTTAGGAGAAAGAATACAGGCGGCAAAGGCTATCGAAAGATCAGGCCAAGACCTGAAGGTGGTCCCTAGCAAAAAAACACGCAAGCCAGTTAAACTTCAGAGGCAGTCAAACTTCAGAGGGCCGTTCAGGTCAAGCAGCCACCCGAACGGCCCAGGTTACAACACTCAATTCACTCGAAGGTACCCGAGCCAAACAGAGCGCCGAACTCCACAGGCCAGTTCCGCAAAGCAGCCCCTTCGTCGAGAGAAGGAGCGATACAGGAGGGACAAATAGTAAGTGGTTACGCAGGAAGGTTATCCAGTCATGTTGAGGCCTGGAAAGAGATAACAAGAGATCCAGATATAATATCGTGGGTAAAAGGCTACAAGATACCCTTCAGTTCAGATCCTTTTCAGAAATTCCCCTTAAGAATACCATTATGGTCACCATCAGAAAAGAAGTGCATTAGCAATGAATTGTCGAGGCTTCTAGAAATGCGAGCCATTTCTAAGTGTAAACATATCTACTTCAAGGGAATTTTTGTCAACTATTTTTCTTATTTGAAAACCTGATAGTGGCAAGGTCAGGCTTATTTTAAATTTAAAGGCATTAAGTAAGTTTCTTAGTACCAATCACTTTAAACTTGAAGACAAGAGCACTGCCGGGAAGCTTATGTCCAAAGACTGTTATATGGCCAAACTTGATATACAAGATGCATATTTTTTAGTAAGGGTGGATACAGATTTTCGGAAGTATTTACGTTTTCAATTCGATAATGAATTGTATGAATTTAATTGTCTTCCATTCGGGTTATCATCTGCGCCTTTTGTATACACGAAGCTTATGAAACCAGTAGTTGCCTACCTGAGAGAGAGAGAGAGAGGTCTAGCCTCTGTGGTATATCTAGATGATATGCTTCTTTTCGGAAACACCTATGATAAGTGTAAGGATAACCTAAATCAGACAGTATCCTTGTTGACCCATTTGGGTTTTGTAATAAACTCAAAAAAAAGAGCATTTTTGAACCCTCTACCTCTTGCACCTTTTTGGGTTTCATTTTTGACTCTTCAAAATTGGTAATTAGGCTTACGGATAATAAGATAGATAAAATAATCAAAACTATGAAGAAACTTCAGGTAAATAAACTGTATTCTATCAGAGAGTTTGCTAGTGTAGTCGGTCTCTTAGTTTCTGTCTGCCCAGCTATAAAGTATAGTTGGCTTTACACAAAGAGCTTGGAACGTGCTAAGTACTTAGCCTTAAGGAGGTGCAAGGGGCAATACGATAGATTTATGCAAATTCCAGAAGGTATTAGAGAACATGTAGATTGGTGGTTAAATAATGTTCGGGGGGAAAACTCCACATTAAAGGATCAGTTTGACCTTGAGATATACTCAGATGCTTCGACCACAGGATGGGGTGCTTTCTGCAAGGGGCAGAGAGCATCAGGCCTCTGGTCGGAGTCTGAGTTAAAGTATCATATTAATTATTTAGAATTGCTAGCTGCCTTTTTTGTCCTAAGGTGTTTTGCAAATTATAGAAACACAATGATTTTGGAGGTGTGCGTTTTGAAAATCTTAACGAGATTACTAAAAAGATATGGCAGTGGTGTGAATCTCGGGAAAACTGGGTTTTCGCATCCTACATTCGCTCAGAGGATAACGTCGAAGCTGATTTCGAATCTAGAAAACTACCTATAGAAACAGAATATGAACTTGATAAAGAGGCTTTTGATAATATTGTCTCAACATTGGGTAGCCCAGAGGTTGACCTCTTTGCCTCACGAATTAATACAAAATGTGTAAAATATGCATCCTGGCACAGGGATCCTGGTAGCTTTGTAATTGACTCTTTCACAATCCCTTGGACTGGTTTTTTCTTCTACGCGTTCCCTCCATTTTCGCTGATTCTGCCAATGTTACAAAAAATAATGCAGGAAAAGGCTCATGGTATAATTGTGGTACCATTTTGGGTATCACAGCCTTGGTATCCACTTTTCTTAAGTTTGTTAAAACAGGAGCCTATTTACCTATCACCAGGGCCTAATCTACTCCTTTCTTTTGACAGGTCACCTCACCCGCTTTGGCCCAACCTTTCCCTGGTGGCAGGTGTTGTCTAGAAGAGTCTTTTAAACAAAAGGGACTACCAGCTTCATCCTTCGAAGTGTTTTTATCTTCTATAACAGAATCTACCTTAAAACAATATAGCCATGGTCTAAAGCTCTGGTGGGATTTCTGTTCCTCGACTAAAAATAATGTTTTTGACAGTCCAGCGGCTGTGATTTTAGAATTTCTAACAAGATTATATAGTGAGGGAGCATCTTATGGAACCCTAAGCTCTGCAAGGTCAAGTCTCTCTCTCCTGATGTCACCCTCGGTGGGAAATGACTTTAGGATCAAGAGATTTATGAAAGGAATTCAGAATTTAAGGCCATCGGTTCCAAAATACCGATATACCTGGGACCCTTCGTTAGTTCTCAAACATTTTGAGAATATGGATGAAAATCTAGGAATTAAGGCATTGTCCTACAAGCTAGTATCCCTTTTAGCATTAGTAACAGCTCACAGAGTTCAAACTCTAGCTTCAATCCTAGTTGAAAATATAAACGAATCTCCCCAAGGGATAGAGATTATGATTCCAGATAGAATTAAAACGTCTAACAGAAAAATAATGTCCAACCCTTATTGGTATTACCCAGGTTTTTGGAAAACCCAAAGCTATGCGCTGTAAATTGCCTCCTATGTTACCTTAGAAAAACCTCCAAATTCAGAGGTACACTTAAAAAGCTGTTTTTAACCCTGGTTAAACCTCATCATGAAGCTACGCCACAAACTATAAGTCGTCGGATTAAGTCCACACTTAAGGAGAGTGGCATAGATACGGAGGTATTTACAGCGCATAGTACGAGACATGCCGCCACTTCGGCGGCCAGCAGATTTGGAATAAGCATCGATATTATTCGAAACACTGCAGGCTGGTCTGGTAATTCCCTAATGTTTGCAAGGGTATATAATAGACCTATTGTGAATAAGAGTGCTTTTGCTGAAACTATCCTTTCTAACTATATAAATAATAAGACATAAGTCTTTGTATAAAATTTTTTATTTTTAATGTTGTGACAATCTGAGTGTATTGTGTTACTTTCTTTTTAATAATAAATAGATGACTTAGTTGTCGCAACTTCTTTAAACATCTACACTTGTGATCTTGAGTACGAGACGTGAAGTACAATTTATAGATCAAACGAACTTAACAAGTGAAGTTCGATCTTAATTGTACGAATCGTCTCGTACGAGGTGATCACACCCACCCATAACCCAACCCGTTGGATCAGGGTTGCGACAAATACCATGCGTCTGTATCCCGATTCATTCATTCGGAAAAGATGTATGATTCAGATACAACAAACTGTATCCTGATCATGGGTGGAGCAGGAGCTGGAAGCTCCTTGGACTTTAAACTAATGACGTTAGCTATTGTGCGCGGATGACAGATGGTAGTGGGCTCCGGACAGTGGATCTAGGAGCCAGTTTTGCTTTAAACGTGTGGTAATTTTGGGGTACTGGGGGAAACTACACTTGTGATCACCTCGCACGAGACGATTCGTACAATTAAGATCGAACTTCACTTGTTAAGTTCGTTTGATCTATAAAAAAGCTTCCCTATAAATATTATACCAAAATCGAGCAATTCTTACGCCTGGCGTAAATAAAACCACGTGTTCGATAACGTTTCGCAAAACAAGGCGATTGGTCAACAGGCCATAAAATATCAGCGCGTCTGGCAACAGGGACGTATTCGATCGCAAAAGTATATTATTTACGCGGTTTTATCTTGTTGTTTTCAGCTATTTAGACACTGCCAGAAATAATTTTATCGTCGTTTTGAACTGTTTTTTTTTTATATATTTTTATGTAAACAATAATAATTTTAAAACTAAAATTAAATAAAGGTCGTGCCTCAGTGCGGCTCTGGCGTATATCTCAACGCATGTGCTTTTGTTTACGCCAGGCGTAAGTGTTGCTCGATTTGAGTATAGAGGCTTGCATTTTTATCGTAATATATCATCTGCAGTTAATAGACTGTTTCGTTCACCACTAGTCACTTTCTTCACTGTATTATGGTTATATTTGTGATTGGTTATATAGGTTATAATGGAAAAATTATATTTGTATTTACTGCTTCATATTTGTAAGATATGCAATATATGTGCAAGCTGATAACTAGCGGAAATCACCCAGAGAACCAAGTTTAATAAAAGGCCGCGATCCATCAAACTAGCTTAGCTAATACTATTTTCCCTTGGATTAATTGCACCCGCTGAATGCAGGTAACGGACGGGAAGCATCCATCTAACCGTCTCCGCAGAATTACAGTTGGGGGTATGTTTCGGGATCGGCAGCCAGTTTTGACGGGCGGATACAGATCGGATCCCTTGCGCATAGTTTACTGGTTTGTGGTGGGGATAACAATGGACTGAATATTTTCCTATTCAGCGGCAGGCGCTTGCCAATTTGTTGCCTGGATAGACACTATAAATTACGATTTGATTGATACAATTACGATTTGATTTTCAATGGACAGACTTTGGATACTGGCTAGGTAAACAAATAGGTAGAGAAGATTGTGAACTTGTGCTGAGCGAAAACACAACTGTCTTTTTTTAAATCGGCATTAAAGAGACTCAAAATCGTCACTAAAAGTTCAGAAATCGGTACTAAAGTAAGTAATTATTGTACGATTTCAGTTGGCATTGGCGAGATGTGAGAACCAAACGTCAAACGGGCCCATCGCCCATTAAACGTGACCAGATATTCAAAACCCGGCTAATAAGGCATCATTTATTTAGTTTTCTGCCTCATTGCGTAATTGTTACCTATAACAACGCAATATTTCAGTATTAAAGATTAAAAATACTTTCTATGCAGACTACAAAAAAGAGGCCACAGGACTCCTGCAAGTCAGTTGCGCAGTTGCAGTACCGCGCATTGCGCTTGATTTAGGTAGAGCGACAGAGGCAAAGCAACGGCGCGCGCGATCGGCATATGGATGGGTGACCCTTTGTAAATTATTTGTATAACTCATCTAAGACTCTCTACAATTCTAATAGAGTTAATGTTAAGACTCTCTACAGACATTAACCACGTTTTTACAAGCTTTTATTTAACTTGCAATGTATGGTGAACTATGTATGTATGTATGTTAAATTCAATATGGCCGCCCCTCTGAGATGGCGGATAATGTATTTTTTGTCAACCCCCTTAATATGGGTATCAATAGAAAGGGCTTGAAGAGTAGAAAACGATGGAGTTAGTGACATCACACTAAATTCAATATGGCCGTTGCTCCAAGATGGCGGATGACGTATTTTTTGTCAACCCCCTTAATACGGGTATCAAATGAAACGGCTTGAAGAGTAGAAAACGATAAAGCTAGTGACATCACACTAAATTCAATATGGCCGCCCCTTTAAGATGGCGGATAATGTATTTTTTGTCAACCCTTAATACGGGTATCAAATGAAACGGCTTGAAGAGTAGAAAACGATAAAGTTAGTGACATCACCCTAAATTCAATATGGCCGCCGCTCCAACACGGCGGATTACATTTTCTTTTCCCTTAATATGGGCGTTAAATGAAAGAGCTTGAAGAGTAGAACTTAAAAGTTGAAAATAAAATTATTAATAAAAAACATATTTTTAAAAACAAGCTTATATTTACCTAAATGCTCTAAAAAGAAGAAAATAATCAAAAAAATTTAACCAAAGCAAACCCATAATTTTGTTACATTATAAAATTGTAGTAGTAATTCTAACTAGAAAATATATTTTTCTATAAAAGAAATTTACACACGAAAATCTCGCGACAAGCTTTTCTATCATATACAATTTTATAATGTAACAAAATTATGGGTTTGCTTTGGTTAAATTTTTTTGATTATTTTCTTCTTTTTAGAGCATTTAGGTAGATAAAAGCTTGTTTTTAAAAATATTTTTTTATTAATAATTTTATTCCTTTAAAGAACCCGATAAGGAAAAGCAGTTGGACGTCATGTCTAGACATCGCGAAGGTCAACAGTTTTTCATCTTTTCAGCGTATAATTTTTTGTCAAATATTCCCGAGAAGTTATACTACTCTAACTGTAAATGCCCCCACCGCAAAAGCCGGGTCAGGGCAATTTTCCCGAAGACCTAATGGCGGACAATCTGCGCTCGGCGGGCATAATTGGCCGGGACCATGTATCGTAATTAAAACAGTCATTTTGTCATATCTGGCCCGTTTCAAAGAACCATTTGCAGCGAATTTGCGCCAGGGCTAATTAAGCGCTTAATTTCGGGGCGGCGGCGTATACAGGGCCGGGTCGGGCGGGGACGCCTTCTTTATAGGGCCTAATTGGCCCCTGATACGTCGGGCGTACCTAATATAATATCCAGTGACTGCGTGTTTACGCTTGTTTGATATTTTATTGTGACCGATATACACGTGCTGTATTTGCTCACATCAGTGGCATCAGCCGCACTGGCCAAAAGGGAAATGCAATTATCCCAGAAATATATACATTTGTTACCAACTACGGACATGCATTTTTCAAACCGTATTGTTATTCATATATGGTGGGTTTGCAATAGAGGGTAAACATCCCCTCTAATGATTTGTAGTCACAAAGGATAATATGCCAGGGACAAAAAGTTTCAAATGGTTTTACGTCACGATGGTATAACTTCCTGCCACTACCGGCAACTTCAAAGTTCATGCTATGTACATATACTATAGGATTTATCCCGTAAGAAAACTTGTTTGCAAGTTTTCATAAATGAAGAAATCTTTTTTTTACCTTTAACAAAATGTTTATTAAAGGATACACATTTTGGTAAGGTATAATATACTTATTTGGCTAAACAGACTCAGTTTCGCCCGAAGAATCTCCCATTAAGAAATGTATTTTATTTTCTAACTTTCCTAATAACTTGAACAAATCGAAATATTTGCAGGAAATTTGGCAACTGTTTTTTTAGGGCGAGGAATTCAGATATTAAAAGCGCTTTTATTCTTCCTTTTTTCATTCGTTTTGTCGCAATACCAGTGGCGGCTCGTTCATAGGGGCTCTGGGGCTAACCTAACCTAACCAAATTTTTAAAATAATAACTATTGTTTTAAATTGAACGTAATTTGTTTACTAAATCTAGCAAATTTGAAATATAAAGAAATGCAGTCCTATTTTAAGGAGGAATGTTTATCACCATTTTTTCTGATATTTTGTACTAGGTTTCATTTTCGAAACAATGGGCATCAAATGTGCAAAATTAAGAGTTTGAAGGTCGGATATCTTCCAAAAAGTAAGACCAAATATAAAACATCTATACAGGGTGTCTATCGATGGAAGGTCTCGAAAATATCTCAACAAATAAGTATGCATTTTCCAAAGAACTTTATTTGAAAGAAAAAAATTATCTTTTTGACACACTTGCAATGTGTAAAAACTCATTTGAGACCCTTGGCCTACTTTCCTAGATACTTTTGAAAAACTCGAATACTGCAGAAATTTATTCGGCTTGTACTAACTTTTCTGGTTCAAGAGTTACCGAAAACATTTCATAATGAAACTCCCTGCCTTAAGCCTGTTTTATTAGAATTTTGCAAAAAATGCCGCGGTTTAGTGGGAGCTCTCTTAGCACCCACCCAAAAAAGTGCTCACTTTGTTGTAGCTGAACATACTACATTGCAAATCTTGGAAATTTCTGTCGAGGTATCTGTATCTCTCACATATTTATAATTTTCCGGTAGGTACGCCGGCTATAAATTGACTAATTTTTTTAAGTGCGAAGAGAATACCCAATAAACCATGGCATTTTCCCAAATTTTGATAAAGTAGGCTTAAAGCTTCCCTGATTATACACTTTTCTAGAACTCACATTCATAAAAGCCAACATTTCTTCCGATGTTCCTCGTATACATCGACTTCTTTTAAACTAGAGTACCTACAGTTTGTTCAGCGAATGTTCGGCCCTACGTCACAACCAAAATTCTTACCGGGACAGAGGTGGCGAGGCAGCCCTATAAATATAGAAACTTTTACTGGCCTTTATTTTTAATTCTTTCTCCCTCTCCGTCGTCCTCTCCCCCCCGCCCCCAACAAAAAAAACGAATAAAACAATGACGCCAAATCATGATATTTAATAATATCCGCAACCAACTTGAGGAGTGCCCAGTTGTGGCCGTGCTGTTTTACAAATATCAATTCTCGTCCAACAAATTCCCCAATACCTAAATCTTACCATTTATTTTTGTGTCATTTGTGGGCAAAACTAATTGCTACTTTATCAGAATTTAAAACAATGCCACGGTGCGTAATGGTTGTTCTCTTAGTACCCACCGAAAAATGTGCCCATTTTATTGTAGCGAGCCGCGTGGCCTCGAATCCTGTACCTTCATGTTTTAGGTATTTTTTCCCAACATACTACATTGGAAATCTCGGAAATTTCTTGCAAGGTATCGGTATCTTGCACATTTTTCACATTTTAAAATTTTCTAGTATGCATGACAGCTATAAATAAAAAAAAAAATAAGTGTTAAGAGAGCACACAACAAACCATGGCTTTTTCCAAATTCTGATAAACTAGGTTTAAAGCAATCAGCAAAAAAGCAATTTTTTCAAATAAAGTTCTCAGAGAAATGCATATTTGTCAAGATTTTCACACGTGGCCCTTCTTAAATAGACACCCTGTATTTTTGTCCTTAACTTTTCGAAATTCTGAAGCTAGATTCGGATTCTCCAGAGAAAATTGCATCATCCTGGTTTTAAGTTGGTCTTTTCATTTCAAAAACTAAGGATATTATACGATTCAAAAGATACAGCCGTATCAGGCATAGTTGGTGTCCCATGGGGTTTTCTAAAAAGATTTTACACAAAAATACAGCGCGCCCGTACCTGAAAAAGTCACATATGGAATAACAGATGGGCCTCTGAGCCCCCAAAGTCCAAAATCGCTACGAAATTTGGAAATTCTCCACACCAAAACAATATCTACCAAATGTCAATCGATGTTTACGAATAAGTATCGGGAGGCGGGGCTTGCGCGTCGGCCACGGTGTATACAGTATGATCCCGGGGACCTCGCCAAATCGCGAAAAAAAGGCGCCCCAAACGGCCGAACGGCTTTTTCGATCGGGGTGCCCTCTGGCAGGCGAGAGGCCCGTATCCTTCGGCGGCCCCACGCGAAAATTGAACTCGACCGGTGCTCCCCCTTCCAATCGCTAGCCACTTTTCCCGAAAAAAAGGGGAAAAAAATCCGGGGGCCGAACGGCTCTCCCGATTCGGGCGCCCCTCAATAGGGTTGTTCCCCTTGAGCTCGGATGGCCGCCAAATTTGGGCTCGAAATATCGAAAACTACGTCCTGTAGACGAGAGCATAAGTACACGTATTACTACACAGGAGCGGGAGCCATAACAAGGCCTATGGTCCGGCAGGGCCGGTAGGCGCTTGTTAACAAGAATGACTATAAATAAAATATAAAAACAGGTTAGGTACTTTATAAAAATAAAATTCTCAGAAATAAATAAATATTTTTAGCCGGCTGCGGCGGCCGACTGACGACCGGCCCATTGGCCCACCAAGTAGGCGGCCCACCGGGAAATCTCCCGGTAGTGCGCCTGTCCCATCCGCCCCTGGTAACAACTCCCGTCCTTGTGTGACTCGTGAATATACGACCGATATCCATCGTATATTCACGAGTAAGACAATATCCATCGTATATTCACGAGTAAGATAAGGACGGGAGTTGTGACGTAGGACCGAACATTCGCTGAACAAACTGTAGGTACTCTAGTTTAAAAGAAGTTGATGTATACGAGAAACATCGGAAGAAATGTTGGCTCTTATGAATGTGGGTTCTAGAAAAGTGTATAATCAGGGAAGAATATACGATGGATATCGGTCGTATATTCACGAGTCAGACAAGGACGGGAGTTGTGACGTAGGGCCGAACATTCGCTGAACAAACTGTAAGTACTACTAACAGTGATTACTAACAGTGATTTAAGATACTTCTGAGGTGGAGTACCTTCTTCTAGAGGGTGTTTCAATAGTGTACAGGTTTCTAGGGCAGAAAGAAAATGGAAAAATAAGACGAAAAGTTCATGTAATGGTGGGGTCAAAATGCATACCCATACCAAAAATACAGGGTGCGAAAATTTAAATTTTACTTTATATTTTTCCAAATAAATATTGAACGAATCGAGACATTTGCACGAAATCTGGTAAATGGGGTTATTTTGAGGCGAGGAATTTAAATATGGAATATGGGCATAGCTTTTATGTGATTTTATAGGGGACGCCACCTACGGCATTTAAAAAGTCGTAACTATTTTGAGCCTATAGAGAATTCTTTTTTCTGAAGTAAATGTGTTTTTCCTATATAAAGTTTTTATGCGAAAAAGGTGTGCTTTATAAAAATAATGTAGTATGTATGTATGTATGTATGTGGTATGCGTTTTTGGACCCAAATTTATATGAACTTTTCGTCTTATTTTTCCATGTTTTTAAGCCCTAGAAACCTGTACACTGTAGAAGAAGGTACTCCACCTCAGTAGTATCTACTCCATTATTCCATAGCATCACCCTTTATATAGATCGCACATAGTAGTAAATACTATTTAGCGCAGTAAATGCTTCGTTGGTGTGGTGTATAGTATAGATACTTGAGGCGTTAGTATGTACTACGTTTTATGTATACCAGCCATTCTCGAGAGGCCCTCCATCAATAGATACCGGTATATCGTTGGAGTAGAAAAACTACGTAGATTCCAAAAATACAAAAATATACAGGATATTCTATTTAAAAATTCCATAGTTATAATATATCTACAGCGTCCGCATTTGCTTCTGAAGACTGCAGAAATATATGAACAGCTATTTTTTAGATTGACCTAATGGAAGATTGGGCGATTATTCCATGATTTTTTAAATGACCAATTTTCAGAATGCACGGTACACAATTTTCTGAAGCATAGGTATGAGCAACTTCACCGCACTAATTCGAATTTTTAAACCAAGTTTCGGGAACTTTCCGCATGCGATCGATATTCGCCAGCCAGGGCCCGAAATTCCTGGCATTTTCCTTTTCAAGTACCGCAGCCGAGCCGGTCGACCGAAGACTCATTACTTCCTTCCACGTTATTATGCTGCGCTGTGGCGGCGGTAAGGCATTAATTGACGGTCACGAAAATAACCCGTTAAAATTGAAATATTAGACGGACCGGTGAGTAACCTTACCCCGGGGGTACGAACTGACGGCGGCTCAATAGCAGTAGCGGCTCAAGGCGATGTGTAGATGGGAATCTGAGCCTAATAAGATAATATACAATCACAATACGCATGATGATATAACAACTATATTGCTAAGTAAATACCACATTGTTTCTTTACACACTTTTACATTGAATGCTGGATGCTTTAACTCAATTCCACTGTCTCTCGTAGAATAAGTAATAAGTACTTAATTTAAGTATATGGCCAAAACGTACGCGTCATTATCGACACTGTGGTGCCCATTGCTATTAGTCGTACAACACGAGAGTATAGGCAGCAGGCAACTAGACAAGCTGGCTTTGTTTTATGTTATATTTTTACCTACCGCAGACAGCATAGAGGTCCGTTTCAGACTACATAATTACTTATATGCATTGCTCAATGCGCTTGCAACAATACGCATGTATTTTATACCTTATAATCTATCAAATAATTTTTGTTTAGTGTTCAGGTAAGTATTTTTCGCACGGGATTATAAAATAATGTACAATTAATCAACATTTAGGTAACATTTCAGCACGCCTGGTAGCGCTATAAAGTGTAAGATTTTGTTATTTAACACCTTAGCTGTCCCAATGGCAAAAAAACAGACCTAAGGGCCACTGGTTTTTTCTTTTTTTTTTGTTATTCTTGTCAAATTTGAGTTATTTTATATATAATACAATATTTTTCCAAATATTAAACCACACCTGGAATTAGTACCTAGTAAAAAGAGATGAAGGAGGCAGAGACAATAAATATTATAGTAACAAGTGACTGCATGCTCGCCTAATACCTATAATATCACCAACAACACTGTTCGACGGCTGGCCACTTGTGCAACGAAATGCGGTATGGATAGGCGTGCCATAATTTCACAGATCTTAGGATATACTTGCGTAAATAGTTATAATCGATATGGCTTTTTAGAGACCTTTTGACAATATTATATGGTGCATTAACCTTTACGTTGTGTTTTTCGACAACCTTAAAAAAAACTTAAAAGTGAAATATTATGTTCCTTGTAGAATATGTATATTTTTGAAAACTGCGAGACGCTTATGTCCTATATTCTTTTTGTGACGCCAATTAGAGTTATGTTATGCTGTTTCAAGTGACTTTAGAAATACTATACCTACAACCTACAAAACAAAATTTATCAGAGGAAGTGGAAGACCTGTATGGCGAAACATCAGACGAATATGTTAAGAACGGGACGGGGAAGAATCGTCGGACTATTCAGACGCAGTAAAACAATAAATATGGCGGGTATGTCTAGTACGTCTCGTGACAATACTGCACCTCAGGGCCACGATGTTGACTCCGAAAATGAAACTATAGAAGAAGTTATAAGAGCTTTTACTATAGACATAGACAATAGTGATGAGGACGAGGTGACTGAGAACACGAATTTAATTTGGAATAAAGTGACTGGAGAACATCTAAAACACTTCAATTTTACAAGTCAAAATGCTGATATTAGTCCTCAAATATATATATTTTACAATAAACGCCCAATAGACTTCTACATATACTACGAGCATTTATAACTGAAGATATTCTCAATATGATGGTTTTGGAGACCATTCGATATGAAAACTGAGTTTGCACCCAAGGCGAGGATACGTCAATGGCAAAAAAACAAATATACATGAAGTTAGGAAATTTATTGGAATTTGGATGTGGATGGGGTTATGTCAATACCCGACTATAGAAACTTATTAAATGGGCGACTCTGTTGGGCAATACATGCTATTATTATTGAACAAAAAAATTCCTTTACCAAAATGCAGGTAGTGAAAAATGTCATGTAGCGAAATCGTTTTCAATTAATTTTGAAAATGTGGCAATTCCATGATAAGTGATGATGGTTACAAAAAATTATACCTATTTTGAAAAACTCAAATTTGTTGTTATTTCAAAGGAGTTTATGAAACTCGAGGTCCATTTAGGGGACGTCTTGGTCTAAAGCAATTTATTATTATTATTATTAACTTTATTTTCGACGTACCTTACAAAGATCACGTACACTGTTCTAATTAGAATAAGTATTCTGTCGAAAACTAGGGGAGGTTCACAACTTGTGTGCTCTTACACCTAACCCTACGAAAGCAAAACTATATACACACTACTTATACAAAAACAAACAAACAAAAACAACTATTATATTTATAAGCGTGACATTGGTAGATAATATGGCAATCTCTGTCTTTTCTGTAGCCGTTCTATTGATTTTTATGAAAAATATACATGTGTGTGCTTTGCCATCGATATATCCATAATAAATATTTGTTAGATATACGAAAAATAAAACAAAATATTACAATCGAGGAGAAGACATAGGTACAATATGATGTGTGCCAGATCAATTAGTTTTTTTTTTAGAAAATTTTCAAATTAAAGATGATATTGTTTTTTCTTTTGTATGTACAGATTCGTTTTTTCATTTTTACCTATTTTTTACAATATTTAAGAATTACTCAATTTTCAATGTTTTTAGTTTTGAATTAATCTAATAAAAAGTTTGTGAAATGTCGACGGAAGGGAACGGAAAATTATCTGTGCTCACACTAATTATTTGGTAGGACGTGTTTCTATAGATTTGGGTATTTTAAAACATATAATGAATACGGTTCGATCCTATCAAAATATTAAATTTATTTTCAAGTGATCCACACCTGCCCTGAATTCTATAATTCCACAAAAATCACCCTCTCTTTTGCCCTAACTGCGCCCTTCCAACGGGTCCTAAGGAATTATCGTGTGGACCCATCCATTCTACTCCTTCTACTCCTCATGTACTATAATTCCACCAAAAATCAGCCTGGGATACGAATTCCAAGAGATTTAAAAAAATTATGAAAAGCAGTCTTCCACTGGATTTATGTTATTGCAAAAAGAAAATTACCAAGTACTTCTATACTTATTTCAACAATAACACCGTTAACTTCATATCGCGAAACGCAACCAGCGCGAGATAACTATTGCATTTCTACGCGCTATTTAGCCTAAAAAGCTTAACAAACGTGCGTACAAAGAATGAACAGTAAGTGGCTATGCCACCTGTTTATTGCTAGAGTTTAGACTGTTGTGTTTTTGCAAGAAATTTGTATCATTATTATTGTCTCCCGAACAAACGCCACTGCAGACTAGCGTCGTATATAGCGACCGAGTTACCTACACTTTCCGGTCATTTATTTATGATATCAAACTTCGCCTTTAGTGCTTGAAGATTAATTACATAGTAATTTTAGGAAGTTATAATGAAGGCATTATCGTTCTTGTGTTTCCCGGGCCAGGCGCAACGTTTTACTTCTTGTTCGCGTAGCGGAACATTTATGATAATCATACAAGCTATGCCGAAGTTTCTTAGTTCGCCACCGCCGCGCAGCCTGTGGATCCAGCGAGTTCGTTTATTGCCGAAGTGGTAGAGAAAATCGCAATTCCTATAACGGGTCTCAGAAAGATTTTTTTATCTTATCACAGACGAAAATCGGGTTTAGATTGCTACCAGTTGACACCAATCTATCATATCCGCGAAACGGCCACCCACGGGCGTAGCCAAGGGGGGGGGGGGTTCGGGGGTTCAAACCCCCCCCGAAATAAGCAAAATATTACCTAATATTATACCGAAAAAATACGAGGAGTGAAGAGTTAAATTATTATTTCGTTTGAATATATTATGTAGTAATAGTAGCGCCTAGCGCCATCTTTTGACGAGAGGCAGACGCAGTTGCAGCCGAACTATTTCGTATTGTAGGGACACTTTGCGTTGTTTCTCGATTATTCGCCACGCCCCTAGGTCGAAATGAGCGGAACTTTGTGGAAGTTCGTGGAAGTTTCTGGACGGCTACTGGGCTGCTATATAAGCGGCGCCGCGGCGCGTGACCGCGCTTACGGCAGTATTGTTCCATGCGAAATCGAAGCGAATAAAAGTGAAAAGTGGTGAACGAATAGTGAAGAGAATTAAGTATACCGTGTAAGTGAGTAATTTTAGTGCACTGTTATTCGATGACCTTGTTAAGGATAGATACGTGAATCATTATTACTGTCGAAAAATGGAGGGGAAAAAAAGGAAGGGTGATAAACCTAAAGGTATGGACTACTGGAAAAAGTGGTGTAGTCAAGGTCAAGGGGTTTCTAATAAAGAAACAAATTTGGATTTAGCTATCAAAGCTTCAGCTACCTTGCATGCTGATAAGAAGACTGCCTACCCCGAAATCTAGTTTGGAATGCCTAGATATGTGCGATAAAAACCTTTATCCTAATATTTACACATTACTACAAATCTTGGCTACCATTCCTGTATCCACTGCTACCCCAGAAAGGTCTTTCTCGAGCCTAAGGAGACTGAAAAACTATTTACGAAACACTACAAGTGAAAACAGACTTAATGGTTTGGCTCTAATGAACATTCACTATGGAACAGAAATTCATGCAGATGAAGTAGTGGATATATTTAAAAGAAAAAGCCGAAGATTTCTTCTTTAATGGTTTTAGATTTAGCGCAGAGGAACGAAATTAATTTATCCATTTCATTTAAAGTTAAGAACTTTATAAATATGTCGTAGTTTTTCGGATGAATATATAGATATTAAATTTCATGTAAGTATATTTTTGTTGTTTTATTTACTTCTCAAACTAAACCCCCCCCCCAAAACTAAATCCTGGCTACGCCCCTGCGGCCACCTTATACGCATACTTTTCCTATAATCCGATATTTTGTCTTATAGATTTAAGTAATGAATGGACTAATACACCACTTTTTTTTTATTTGCTCATCGGATAGTATTGGGTGAGATATACTTGCTGTATTTTTTTAAATTTTTTTTTCGCCCCCGTTTTGGCGCAATTAATTTTTAAAGTTCAATATACGTAACTACCTGTTAGATTTTATTTTTCCCTAAATTTACCGCCGTGGCACCAGGTTTGGCAACGCCGCACCTCAATGCCTGCGAGAACATAAACATAACCTATTTTGTGGCGTCACAAATCGGAACATCGGATCCCGCGGCCCGCGTGTGTTACAAGCTTTTATTTTTTATGATTTGAACTATTTTCACCATTCATTCTAATAATCCATGACGGAAATGAACCATTCTATTTTGCTGAGGAAAATGCTGGGAGCACTAGGTATTGGTATTGATGATTCGGACGTTATGCTGGTTGGTTTACAAAACTTTTTTTTTTATTGGAAAGTCGATTTTATCTATAAAACGACACAATTCGTAAGTACCTAACTGAACTTGCACAAATTAGATATCTAGACTTGCTGATATATTAAAGACAATAAAGAACCAACCAGGGGTAACATTTTAGCTGACGATTTTAGATTAGTGGCTCTGCCAAACGATTTTTGTTGTTTTTAGTTGTTTGAAGAAACTGATGATATTTTAGCCTCAATACCTAGTGTCACAGAATAAATAGCTTCACAACAGAAGCGTCCATAAGGACATGTGTCAAAAGGATGCTCGCTTTGACGCGAAATATCTTCTAAAGGGATAAACATTGTACATTTTGTTTGATTTTACGTTAATCCACATTGCAAAGAGATTGTATTAGGACCAAATTTATGTACAAGTTATTGGTTATTTTCCTGTAAATTGAAATGGAGGCTCGCTTATTTTTGACACGTCTTTATGGACGCTTCTGTTGTGAAGCTAGTAAGTTAGTAGTTAGACCTGCATCGGTTCAAAAATGTAACGCTAGAATATTGGAGAAGGTGCCAGTTCTTGGTGATGTTAGAAACATAACATGTAAAACGCAATAAAGCCAAGTTTTCAGTCGAAAAACTTTATTGTCATAGCTTGAACTATTTTAGACCCATTTAGGTAAATTATATTGTGATTGCCGAAGCATCCTCATAAAAAATGACATAATTCTTTAGGATTTTTTCACTATACATATTATATACCTATTTTTTCTGGAAAATAAATTTTCATAAGCATATTTTGTGATTGTGGTTAATGGAAGTTAAAAATAAAAAAATATAATGCAGCAGCCGGCCAAAAATTAAGATTTCTTTAATTTTCAAGAAAAAAAAAACATTATTTTGCATTCTATGGCAAAACCCCAAATAAGTTATCTATTAAATTTAGTGAAAATATTCCAAAATCAAATAATAGTTTTCATGTCGCATGCACAGAGTGCAACAAACTGGATGTTTTTTTGGGGGGTTTCTTCTATTCTGCGAAGAGATAGACAAAGAGTAGGTAGGTGTACTGTGCTCGATTTTTGAGGGCAGTGGAAAGCAGTTGAATCTCAAAATCTTGATTCGTTTTGGAGATACAGGGCATTTTTCGTTTTTTAACATGTCAGACAGTCCCTCCTTGTAATATGTTTTGATTTTTGCCAAAAATCTTCTGTCATACTACTCCAATGTATAATAATTATTGAGGTATGTCGGTATGTCTTTGTCAACTAAATCCTGTAAGATAGACCTTCATATTTTTTTATTGCACTTGTGTTGACTTTTTCCAATATAACAATCTACTGATGTTGTCCATGATTCTTCGCTATTTCCAGGAAGTCAGCTTACATTCATCTAAAATAAGTTTCCCATTAATATGTGCAAAAATTTTACAAGCGTGCTTAGTTCTATTAGTTGACAAAGTTAATGTCACTAGTGCAGAAAAGTACAACTTTCCGCATCAAAATGGATGCGACAAAGTGTACTACTACGGACTTAATTAATTAAATACTTCATTAGATCATACAAGAAAAAAATACCCGCAAAAAGTCATTGACGGTCAAGCACTTGATATCGAATGAAACTCTGCTGTCGAACTTGCATTGACTTTAGATTATTTAAATTAGTTCTGAATCATGGTTTTCACATGTAGATATCAACGATCGTTTTTACAAACGCATGATTTCTTGTTTTGATAATCGATTTCAACATTGGGCATTGCATTGGGTATATACACAATAAGTATTTCTTTACTGTACTAGCAACTAAACTAGAAGCACAAAAAGCTGTATCTACGTATGTGCCACGATGTATGATCCTCGTACATCGTGGTATGTGCATAATTTAGGACTAATCTGCTTATGTTGGGTAATTACAACATAATATACCTACTTCCACAACTATTCAGTTGAATTTCTTCATTTTTAACCACAGTATCATTAACATTTTTCTTATTAATTTTGTGCTCGGGGGTAATTTTTGCCTTAACCGGGCATTATGCATTCATTGCTATGTTCTTTCCTCTGCGTGTCTCCAATAACATTGTTACCATAATATTTATTCTCTAGTCTACCTAAAACCAGAATTTAAGCTATATCATCATCATTAAGCAATATTAAAACAATATACAAATCAAATAACAAACATACCTCTTCATTTCTCCATGTTTTGCTCCCCGTTTTTATTGATAAAATTGACACACCATATCAAAATCTATGCAAGGCAAGATTCTTTTAAAACTGAGAATAGAATTTATTTAGTTTTCACTAAGGTTATTAACCTTGGTTTCGGCGTTCCGCGGACGAAAGTGAGGTTATATGCAAAGTGCGGCGTTGCCGACGATTTTCTTTAAAGCATTGAGTAATATGTCATCTGTCATATTTTATAGGGGGCATCTAATAAGTTCAGAATGGGATCAGTAAAATCCAAATATTTCATTGAAATGCTACGAAATTTGATTATTTCTCATCAGGCGCATACAAACTGAATCTAATAATTTGCCTGGGAATGCTTGGTTATATAAAAAAAGACGAAATAAGTACTAAGAAAATAGCAGGTACTTATTGAAATTAGGGATCGTGACGTCACATTCCCTACTTTTGCGACCGTTTTTTTCAATTTTTGAGCAAACTAATGGGAAAAAAAATCTGTTGGTTGGGTTTCGTGATTATCTAGACATGTTTTACAAATTCCAAGGCAAAAAATTATTTTTCATTCCTAAGTATACTTGTCCATTCCTGGCAGAACCGCCACTGCATATCCAATCTTTATGGATCTCACCAACATATCACCGCGACCGAGTAACCTATATATATATATATATATATATATATACTTTTGGGTCATTTATGTAGGTATGAGGGAAAACTTTGCCTTCATAGTGCTCGAAGATTAATTACCGCGTAATTTTAGGAAGTTATAATGAAGGCATTACCGTTCTTGTGTTTCCCGGCTCCGATCTAACGTTTTACTTCTTGTTCGCGTGGCGGAACATTTATGATAATCATGCAGCTTTGCCGAAGTTTCTTAGTTTGCAACCGCTGCGATGCTGCAAGCCTGACGATGAGTTTTGTTATAGGATGTGATAACGTATGCATTATTTTCTCACAAAGAAAATGTTTGTAGTTCTGGCTGAAAATACTCCAGCTCATGAAGGAGCCTATTACACCACAATGGCCACATACGTATATGAACTAGAGCTGGTCCTCAATTGTTGTCAAGTTTCCGTTTCTAAAATATTTAAGGTGACTAATCTGATTTATTGTTCTTCCTTCTAAAATATATAAAGTGACTAATCTGATTTATTGTTCCAAACATACATCCACAATGATAATATATTATGTATATTGACTATCGACACACTTTTTATAAAGAAAATCTATGCATTCTGTTTTATATATTTCTTATTTCTACAAGATTTCCGACCTTTTTTTTCATTTACCTACAAGGCTTCGTGACAAGCACATATATATTTCCTTCCCTAAAATGATATTTCTCTTCTTTTCATCGTGGCAGCATTAGACCCCAAAGCGCAACGTATGAAAAAAGGACCCAGATAAATTATTACACATTTTTTACATCCACTTGGACGGGTATATAACAACAAAAACGGTGAGCATTATGTGGCCTCGGCAAAAGCAGGGCCTCACTTCCATCTAGAAAAGGCACTGTAACAGCATTGTATTCGGATGAATTTTATTTTTCCCATAAAACAACTTCCTTGGGATATGATTTAGGGCATTTTTGAGTTTACATACGTTAGGAATTTCCGTATCTTTATTTTTCCAGACTCCGTGTGTGGTGTTTTATTTGGCATTCGAAACAACGGATTAAATTTCATTTGGTAGGCAATTCTCAAAGGACATTTCTGGAGTGCCGAACAACCGCAAATGCATAGCGGCTTAACTTTTAAATAAAATAGGACTTTTATTTGCGAGGCTGCATAAAAATAAATATACATAAAGGGTGTTTTTTTTTAGAGGCGGAGAACTTTAAATTGGCAACACTGTTTCCTGCGACAGCCGATTTACAGTTCTTGGTTTTTTTTTAATCAGTTTGGTTTGGCAATTTATCATGAATAGACTGACGCCGGAGCAACGTTTGCAAATTGTTCAAAATTATTTTGAAAAAAATGGTTCAATTCGAGAAACACATTGGGCATTACGTGAGTTTTATGGTGCTCATAATCGTCCTTCCAAGCGATTAAATCGAGAAACTATGGATCGTTTTTGCAATACGTTTACTCTAAACCTAAGCGATAATACGCATCCCGTAAGACGTCATACAGTGCGCACAAAACAAGCGATTGCAAGCGGTACAGAGACATGATCACTAACTTTTTCGTGCCTCAATTGGAAGGCAGTAATGTTGCAGACATGTGGTTTCAGCAGGACGGGGCCACATGCCACACAGCGAGCGATAAAATTAATTTACTGACAGAAACTTTTGACCTACGATTAATTTCACGAAATTGACCTCCTTAACTGACCACCTCGTTCGTGCGATTTGACGCCATTAGATTATTTTCTTTGGAGTTATGTAAAGTCACATGTCTACTCCGATAAACCAGAAACAACTCAGCACTGGAAAGCCAATATTCGACGCGTTATTGCCGAAATACAGCCTGATTTACAGCTAAGAGTGTGTGAAAATTGGACCTCCAGATTATGCCATGTACGCGCCAGCCGCGGAGGCCAGATGCCCGAAATCATATTCAAACATTAATGCCAAAGAATTATCTTTCAAATAAAGATAATTTCATGGATATTAAAAACATTTTTTCATGTTTTATTTCAATTTAAAGTTCTCCGCCTCTAAAAAAAACACCCTTTATATGGCATATTAGATAGAGGTTTGGTGATAAACGGGTTGCCCCAGAATTTTGTTTAGAGAATATCTCTTATTTTCGAATACTACCTCCTCTACAATAAGATATCATTATGTGATACTTTTTCAACAAAACGTGATATCTACAATTTAGTTTTATTTATTTTTATTCTTTTATATTGTCAAATATGTTCAGCAAAGAGTTTTCATGTTTACTAATTATTTTCTAACTGGTAATAATCATTATTATGTTTTTTTTTTGTTTCCATTGCAACCGCTCCAGGGACCTACATATATAATCTGTGGGACCTACTATATTACAGGGTGATGAAGAAACTTCTACGGGAAGGTGGTACTGGGTGGAGAATCGAAGAGCGTGAAGGTTCTTAAAATAAACAAGGTTGCACGCATGACCAAAATATAAAAACAATAATCAAAAACAACAAAACAATGCCTTTTTACGTTGGGCATTAGGTACGGATAATGCGTATAATTTACGGATATGATTGGTCGTAGCTTCAATATAAACTGGGCTATACTATACTTACATGCTCAAGTTTGGACCGTCAACTTAAGCCTCTTTGGAGAAAAGTGTTCTGCTAAACCTGATCGACTGTTCTCGGTATACACCACCTGGCCAAAAATTGATCAAAAAGACTTTTGTGTAGCATGGGTCCCCGTCAGTCGTGTGTTATATTTGTTGATAGTGAAGATGTGCGACAACAAAACGAAAGTGGGCATCTGCAGGCAAATTCTGATTACTGGACTGGACTCGACATGTTTCGTATCGGAAACGGCAAAATTGCGATTCTGATTGAGATGTAGAGTCCCGAGGTATTGACTAGACGTACCAATATGAGATGGACATCAATAGTGTACGGTTGTAATCTCTTGATTTTTTTTCTCCCGGAGGGGCAATTTGACGAATAATAAAGAAGGGGTGGATCAGTCGTGTAATAATGAGTTTGTAAAAATTAAAAGAAGTTTTTCTAAACATGAAGGGGCGCACATATCATTTTACATTGGGAAGAGAAAGATCCACATGGATTCGATAAGCTTGTAGAAAGCAACGAATATATTAAGAATAACCTGTAGGTACCGATAAATTAGAAAGGGGAAGATGAGGAGTTTCAGGTGCACATGCGCCTTCCCGAATATTGTACAAGCAAGTGCTAGCTAAATTATCCACACTGTATAAAAGCCATTAAAGGATAAACAACAACTACAACAACAACAACAACAACAACAACAACAACAGTAGGGGATTTGGGCATTGTTTCAAGACAAAAACAATATTTTTGAAAAGAAGTACATATACAAAATATTTAAATTCTTTATATTTTGTGCGATTTACATATAGGAATCGCACGCTCAGAGTGCAAGTGATTCATTCTTGTCTTGCCCGATTCTTGCTGGAAACAATCTTGTCTTGCGAGCAAGACTTCTTGCAACTTATTTTTCTTGCATATTTTTGTTTAGTGACGTCATCGCAGCACGAGTCTCGCTACCAAGACTCTTGTCAGCAAGACTCTTTCAATTTCAATTCAATTTTTTTTATAATGTCATTATTTTTTTGTTATTATTTGTATTTCTTTTCTTGTATTTTACTAATAATTTTGCTTTAAAGTTTTCATGATTTTCAATTCGAAATACCTCTTAAAGTCGAAGACTTTCGTTCCTGTTAGTTATTTTGATGCCTGTGGCTTTCGATATGTGTGGACACAAACCGCGAAACCCACTCTTCCAAAATGATCGTATCCACGCTATGCCAGACTAATATGAAACGAAACAACGCTTTAGGAAGTCCAACAGACCCTAGAAATAGCTAGTCTATACTATAGGTAGTCATTTAAGTATTTTTAGCCAGTTAGAGCAAGTTAGGACAAACTTGCTCATAAGAATACATTGTATTCTTGAATTAATCCAATACAGTTCAGTACATAGGTATGTCATACCTATTAATTTGTTGAATTTATAAGAATTAAAATTAGAATGATTTTGTTTGTTGGCAGTAGGGAAGTATGCATTTTCTGTTGTGAAAGCGCGTAATACGTTAATTCTCAATTTCTTTTTGAGTACCTGTAATGCCTTGAAACATGGATTAGTATCTTTTACGTACTAGAAGTATTGTAAATAATAATTATTTACGTACCAAGGCACTGAAGTTCAACTTTTTATGACTCACGTGAAATTTAGTTGCCGAGGCCTCTGGCCGAGGCAAATAAACCACATGAGTCATAAAAGGAACTTCAGTGCCGAGGTATGTACATATCATATTTTTTGAAATCGGAGAAAAAGTTTTATTAGGCAAAAAACAATCATAAGGGATCACCGTCGGGATCACCCGTCCATGCACGGACTGCGCGCGGAGTTGCTTGACTTTGACGATCGCACTACCTAGGTCAAGAATGACGAGGCAAGGCGCTTCCCAACAGAAACTCTAAACTGCTGCCTGTTGTGCAGCATTATACCATTATAAATAGCTTGATATTCATACCTACTAAACTATTCATAGGGTCATAGTGGAGAATCATTTTTTGTTTCAAATAAATAAACGCAGTTATATATTATATATTTTCGTCATCGATCCGCATGTAGAGGGGAGGCATACACATTACAAATAATAAAAAAATTTTTAGGTGGGCTACCCACTCTCCATGTTGACCATATTATTATATTATAAAAAATATATTTTTTTAAATTGGCAGCGTTTTGAATATTTGTTCACTTTTGAAGGGAGAAGGGAAAGATTTATAATTCTTGTAATTAATTTATTCCTAAGAAGTTGGGTTGATAAATTATGGCTACATACACACTGAATAATTATTAAACTATTTGCAGTTGTTAAATTATCTTTTTAAATACAACTCGTGGTATGCCTAATAATAGATCATACCTTTCGTTAATTTATCATCGTTATAATCTCAATGCTAAGGAAATACCACTCCTGCTGCGCAGTCTTGATATTTCCATCTTTGAGATTATAATTCGTAAAATTAATAGGCACACCACTTATTATATTACCCCTCATAATATACTAGTATATAGATACAGTAATTATTCTTAAATAACCGTTTATATTTATGCTCATTTTTAAAAATCGATATTATCGTCATCTACATTTTTCTTATTAAAGAAATTGCAAGAGTTGCAGAGTGATTTATTGTCTGCAAGACAAGAAGTTTAAAAGAGTCTGGTCCGGTTCTTGCAGCAAGAACAAGACAAGAACAAGAAATTTGCAAGAGTATTGTGAAACACTAGACTCACTGCCTAATGGTATCAGCCTAATTGCACAGACCTATACCGTACTTTCACCGTTTTGGTAGGCATAGGGGAATAGGCCGCGCGTCCAGCTAGGTTTGTCAGTCGTTGGCGGGGGGAGTACACAGTAGTCCCGCACCGCTTATCAGTCGAGTTTTGCGCGAAAAAAACTCGCCCCGCCCCCCGCCAACGACTGACGAACCTAGCCGAATACACGGCGGCTCCGCCCTATGTATACTAAAACGGTGAAAGTACGGTATAGTAGCGAAGCTATATAGGTCTGTGCTAATAGGTATCTAATTAAATAAAATAATTATTTGGAAACTCTTTTTAAGCATAAATAATAAGTTTGTTATTAGGATTTATGTCGTAGTCTAATTTTTTTACCAGTGTTTAAATTTTTGATAGTTTCAATGTTGTATTTTGATTTTGTAAAAATTACATGAATGGTAATTGCTTGTATAAATGCTTGATTTTTTTATTTAAACTACTTTATTGTATAGGGGTATACGGTGCAACGAAGAACTTTTAATTATTTAAACAACAGTAAAGCGTTTATTTTTATAATATTGGTAACATTTCCAGCCAGACATTCCGAAAAGTCATTTAATAAAATATTATAACTATTATCTATACTACAATAATTACACACGGCAAATTTTTATCTGGGTGGTCACGAGATTGAATCGATATTTTCGTGTATAAGAATTAATAGATACTAATACGGACGGATATACCTATAAAAATTTAAGAACATGGGTACAATTCCTATTATATGGAGAAAATAGAAAATAATAAGAATCATGAATTTGTTTGCTGTTGCAGTAGTTGTCGTTTCAAATACATCAGCGTTTTTCGATAGAACAAAAAAAGAGGAAACATTGATGGATTTACAAGCATTGAAGTGGAAACTACACGAATAATGGGTTTAAAACACCCCCATGCTACTGTTGAGCCTGGACCATTGCCTGCCTGCTCCCAACACTGCCGCGCTCGGTGCAGAAGAAGTGTGTGCGCGAGTGTTTTGTGG
The DNA here is from genome assembly GCA_963920635.1 of Pseudeuparius sepicola. Classification (NCBI taxonomy): domain Eukaryota; kingdom Metazoa; phylum Arthropoda; class Insecta; order Coleoptera; family Anthribidae; genus Pseudeuparius; species Pseudeuparius sepicola. The sequence continues at coordinate 107,603,603 of OY987298.1, forward strand.
GAGTGGCTTTACTAAATTCTTTTTACTTCGTCAAGCCCTCTTATAGTTGGGTTCAATATTTCACAAAACAGAAATCTGCGTCCGCAGAGAGCCTTTGCAGACCGACGCGAAAGACACATCAAGCCATACGCATCGTATAGGTATTTTTTTTATAGGAAACGAACGTTTGCCCATGTTCATATAAGGTTTTTTTTGCTTAAAATTTACAGAAGAATTAAGTTAACATTCAAATTTGACGCAGATCACATAAACCTTTGCAAACGAAGTTGTCCGGAGAATGCTAAAAAATCCTCTTTGCCCCATCAAATGCGCTTAGGGCGTATACCGTTCGGAAAAACGGATACGCCCAATTCCATTCGCAGAGAAAAAGTCTTCTTTCCCAATTCCTCGGAAAATGGTTCAAAGGGAAAGCCTGGAGGGCCATTCATCGGCCGTATCGCTGGATTTGCGAGTCACGAGCAATTAGCGAAAATTAAAATTATCTCCCCCTATTATAATGTGGTCGGCAGAACTGCGTGACATTTATATGACTTCCCCACGGAGCTCTAGACAATTGGCTTGGAGGGAATTAAGACGAAAAATGCTGAATTCATGGAAGCCGGCATTTCCCAGCACCGGATAATAATTACTTTGGAAGTCTTTTCTTAATTAACTTATCTGCAGAAATTCCACCGTCATAGTTAGCAAAGCTTGTGTATGCAGCTCGATTTGAGCTTCTGAGAAAATTGAAAAGTTCTCTGGCACAAACGAAGCTGTGAGAATTGCGCTCAAAGGCAATGCAATTTTTATGTAATTATCAGGACTCGGTGGGACACAGAAGTAGCAATCTTGTTGCTGTTTGAAGTTTGTAGACAAGGGTGTAAGCACGAGTAAACCGCTGTGTTCCACTGTTTGTTGAATTTGCCATGTAATTTTTTCTTCAAAATACTTTATTGATCCCAACGTTACGTTTTACAAAACCTATATATTTAAGCTAAGGGGATTAGACCCCAAATTGCTTTTATATTCTAATTAACCTTCACAGTGCCCACAGCAATTTAAGACAATTCACCATACTGCCTGTTAGCTAATACTTAATAAGTTAATGCTCTAATAATAATTATTAAAAAGTGGTTTATAGATTGTATACACAAACCTCAATGAGTGCTTCTGCATTGCCACAGCCGTTGCTTTCAATGCTCCACAAATTAAATCGAAATCGACGATGAATTTGAAACATTTGACTTACCTGAAACAAAAAAAATATTAGTATATACCCAACACAGAGTGTCCATAATATGAAGTTCTTTATTTAAAATCGAATTATGTATTTTTATTTCAAAATAGCCCGCTTATACGTACAACTTGTAATAATAAAATAATGTTTTACGTTAATATTAGAGTACCTAGTTTAATTTCCATCTTTGACCACACATCTTATAATGTACCTATATTCTAAGCTGTTAGGAGATGGGTGATTTAGGTTGACAATGACATGTGTTGGGATTTAGTTCCAAACTGGAACTCGTCTTTTGTTGGCAAGGCAAGTTGCTATAGAAGTAAGGCAATTTGCAGGGACACACCCTCAACAAGTTCTCTAAGTATTTTACATTGACCATTGCGGAATAGTTAAATGGCGTTTACACTAAGCGAATGAAATGGAACGAACGCGAGCACGATCATTCGGACAAATTTCTATACCAGAACGAGCAAAACCTACTTCAAATTTCTTTCGATATAATTCATTCACCAACGGATTTGTATCACTCTTTGGGTTAGCTTCGTTTCTGGGTATGTTGGGTAATGGGTCATCTATGCCGATATATGCTTTTAAATAGAATATACAAATCCATAAAATCTTTATTTTGGAAATAATCGCCTTTTTTGTTTGAACGGCCTTAAAAACCACTTATTTGATCTTATCATTTTCAAAATTTCAAATTCCCACATACCAAATTTGATCAAAAAATAGGTATACAGGGAGTTCCTTTCTGAAGGGTGTGAAAATTGAGGAAAATAGGAATTCTAACGGCATCTAACAAGTAAAGTGTGTCATAAAATCCCGTCAAAACAATTGAATGGTCAACACGACCACCCAAAGTGTTGATGTACAAAGATCCAATACAAAATATACATGTTTGTGCCATCTCGAATGTAAGTCACACTACAAACGAACTAGGTCTAAAAAATACAGACGCCTGCCAGTCAGTAAGTCCATATGAGTTAAGGTAGCTGATATGCCACGACAGGAAACGCACAGAAAATGTATTATCTTATACAGACTTTTTTGATGCTTGGCATTTTCTAAAAAAAATAAATTATTTTTATACTTGCTGAAAATTTCGTAACTGCATAAGAGAAAAAAATCAATTATGACCTAAAAAGTCCAATTTACATTTCGAGAAATTAATTGATCTTATATCATAAATTAATTAATCTGATTTGTATACGTTTAAAAGTAAACATACTATAATATGTTGAAGGTAGACTGCGAATTTGTTCTATTCCAAATAAATGTTTAATTTGATTAAAAGTGCAGTTAAAACTGTTATTTAAAACAGAAACAACTTCCATAAGTATTTTCAATTAGTCCAATAAAGTTGTGCTCGGCTTATAATAGGGGTCGCAAAAAAAATCCAAACAGTGTGATTTTTTCAGGGTTGAACGGTGACTGTCTCCTGAGTGTCCAACCAAAAGATCACACTCGAAATCCTGGTACGATTTTCTCTAAAGGGTGGTTTCCTAAACAATAGGGTTGGATCCTAAACATTTTTTAGAGCAAAATTACCTTACGACCACTTACTTATCAACTTTTCCTTATAATTTTTTTTTGTGTCTGTAATACTTTAGCGCAAATCGTACCAGGAGTTCGAGTGTGATCTTTTGGTTGGACATTCAGGAGACAGTCCCCAAGCAACCCTGAAAAAATTACAACGTTTGGAATTTTTTTGCAAAACTTACATCTTTATTGAACTAAATGAAGCTCGACAGAGCCAGGGAAGGGAAAATAATTAATAATTCAAATAAATAATCAATTGATATAATGATTCGTGGAAAGCTTCAAGAAAGTAGTGTAAATAGTTTATCTTGAACTCAAGCAATTTACTTAACAGAATATTAAAAAAGAATAATATTTTGCCGCGGTTGGTCTAACTGACAAGTATTAATCATAGATAAAGGATTTATATATAGGGAGTATTAATTTTCAACGACAGGTTTCACGTGAACATATTTTTGTTCTAAATATTTAAAAATGACAAACCATCATCATCTTGGCATAACTGCTATGGGGAGCGCTAGTTGGTTGTAATAAACTTAACCACATCCATTCACTATTTTTAAACATATTTTTAAAACAAACTCGTTTTAGTATTACCAAAGTCTATCGAATACTATCCATAGATTGTGGTATTACGGTTGACATAGCTCTAAAGATCTCTGTGGCAGCGGCGGGGAATTATTTATATCTCGGGAAACAAATCTGTTTCAGTCCGCGGATATAACAACTACTGTTTTATAAATTATTAATTAATTTACGGCTCAGCTATGGGCCAGAGGACTTACATCATATAATTTCCGAATAAGGATAAACCATTTTTTCGATGCGGGTGCATTTAGGAGTGTAAGTTTATAGGAGTAATTGTTTTTCTTAATATCACACGTTCTATCTCTCCTTAAGTATGTTTACCCTTATTCCGAAACGAGCTGTATAGAAGATGCTTACTAATTGGTTTAAGAAAATAAGGGTAAAATCTAGGATTGTAAAGAGGGTGCTCATATAATTATTTTCCCTGAATATAAAGTAGAGACTTGTACTAATTTTTTCAAAAAGTTTGCGTAGATTCATGCATAGTGCAAAAAACTGATGGTTTTGAAAATTAGCATAATGTAATTTTCCTTGCATTAAGGGGAAAGTAAGTTAATTACATGTATTTGCACGATACAGTGGGGAATTACAAAAGCATTTCAGTTTCAATATAAACCTAGTTTCCATTTCATTAGACAAATTGATAACCCTGTCTGCCATATGTCTTTTAATATGCAAAAGTTCACCCTCGGCTCAGAATATTTCATGACTTGCACGCATCTGCATATCAAAGGCGGCCTTTACATAAAATTGTACACCCTGCCATTTCGCCCGATTTACTTTTTATAAAATAAATTGGGACGCATTGAATATACTTTGAATGAATTTTGTTGACGTAGTACAATAAAGAGAAAGAAATCCTGGGTTCTCTCATAATGTGATCGAAAAGCAAATTTTGTTCAAGATTTTGTGTATTTTATTTATCATTGTGGTTGGGGCCTACACCGAGAAAAGAGGAAAAGCGGAGGTTTTCTCTGAACTTACATTTGAATATAAATGAACTGCGAAGGGTGACCTGGACAAGATGGACAAAATTGAACGCAATATTCGTTTTATTCTTATTACAATTAGTAACATACTCATTTCCAGCGAGATTTAATAGCAATAATAACTATCGCCATGTTCATTGTCATCAAAAGTAAAACTCGTAAACATCATTAAAGTTCGCACAGGTACTTAGTTCAAATAAACCAATGACCAAGTGTGCTTCACTACAGATCTGTACATCTATATTTCTATATATCCCCAAGATGAAATAAACGTAAACAAGCCACTGGCTGAGCGACTCAATACTTGGTGATGCTATAGAGTGACGTCAGGGCAAGTCTCACTTGCTGAGCTATATACATATACATTACATTACATTAATTTAACTGTAGTAGTCCGGACCGGTAAAAAAAATCAATATTTTTGGGGAAAATCTAAGAGGCGTTAGATTATGCAAGAACAAGTTACCTAGGTACATATTAAGTTTAATCAGTGACTATAGAAAGAATATAGTCACTGGTTTAATCCATTTATTCAGGCCAATTGTAGGGATACAATATCCCCCATACGAGGAGTCGCCGGGTTCGCTAAATTAACACGAATCGACCCGAACACGAATCCACAAGGTTTTCGAAATCTGCCAGCTCAGCGCAGTTTGTGAATATGCTAACGTAGGGACATGGTAAATTAAATTTGAGAAAATTTATTGCCACATTAATAAACATTTTGCAAAATTGCAGGAAGAATAGCTATAAGAACTACGCGTAAATGGGCCCCTTTCATACTATTTTTTACAAGTGCATCATGAAGTATGCTGAAAATAGAAACCAAAAACATTTTCCCGATTTTTACCACAGGGAAAGGGCTAAAATTAAATATTAAGATCAAATTTTCTAGGGGCATGACGTCATGCCCCTAAAACCAAGGCCTACTATAAAGACAGGCCCTGGCGCACAAAAATCACGTGACCATCTTAGTCAGACGTTACATGTCATTTGTCACATAACTGAAAGCGGCAGCATGGGTTTTGAGAAGTTTTAAATGTTTAAATTGTTTTTAAACGTGTTAGTTTATATTTTAGAAACAAGTTTGTGTCTAGTGCGCGTGTGTGCTGGCGGAGGGGAACCGCCCAGGTGTTATTATGGCCTCTGGGTGGGAGTCGTGCCGTCCAAGAGTATTGGTGCCGCTCGCACCGACGCGTGAGCGCTGTAAAGGGGAATTCTCCCCCGAACCACAGAATAGGGAGCCCGGAATTCCGGAATGGACTATTATGGACATGAACCGTATTGGACAGTGGAGCCTGAGACATAGAGGGGTGAACTGCTTACGGGAGATCCGCGAGTTCAGACGGTCCGGGTGGCTGGAAGCCGTTCCCGTTGATCACGTTCGGGTTTGTGTATTTATTGTATTCACCATTCACCTTGTGCGAAATAAATCAGTGTTGTAACCGTTGATTTTCGTTGTCGACCCACGCCCCGATACGGTTTCTATTCGGTCTTTCACGCTGCCGAACAACTGAGATCTCGTCAATATATTTACAGTATACCTACTGAGGTTAGTTTTCATTTTTATTTCGTAAAAAATAACCTAAATACCAAATATTGGGTCTGTTTATATTATATTTATACATATTGCAAAAGCCAGGAAGAAAGTGTCGCCATAACAAACATTTGTTTTGCCTCGGGAAGATAATTTCCGCCAAAAATGGATTCGTCAAATTCCAACTGAGATTTAATTTCTAAAAAACACATACATAAGTATGTGTGGCTAACACATTTTCAAGAAAGTGAAACAATTAAAGTGGACAAATGTGTTGTGGGAGAAAAATACCTATAGAGAATATCACCTAAGCTAAAGGAAGGTGATGTCCCAACAATTTTTGAGAAGTGCCAAAATATTGTGAGTGCAGTGCCGTTTAACTCTCAGCCTAAAACAGCTGAGGCAGGTTGAAAATTTTGAAAAAACAATTAAAGAAAGCATGGATGCACAAAACCAATAATATAATAGATGAAAGAAAACTTGCCAAATTGTTACGAAATTTGTTTTTTCTACTTATCTCCAAAAATGCCTTTCATTATATAGCACTAAGTTGATCACGTGACTACGCGATTATGCGTTAGCGCCGTGGCCTGTCTTTATCGCTGCCCTCGCCTAAAACGCTGATTGCTTCGTTTTTAGTGTTGTTGTCAACTTATGGTTCTCACGCTTTTGAGTTGTCAAATTTCATATTTGAAATTTGGAATAGATCATAATTCTGATTACAACAGAGCAAATCGGGACGTATTGGTCCAACAAGTGGAGGGATGTTTAAATTTGGTTAAAATTTTTTTGCTACATAAACATTATGTGGTACCTTAATGAAAAAAAAGTCTACTATGTGAAACTACTGAATATGTTCTATTACTATAATCATAACGTTAACACACTGAAAAGGGACCATTATTTTACAAGCCTTTCGTAGACAAAGGTCAATTTTCTTAAACGTTTACTACTAACAGACAATAGTAGGTTATTTGCCTGATGACTTCGTAAACTGTTTACAAACCTCGTTGTTTACCGACCAAAAGTTTCTTCCACAACTACCACACCAATTTGGTTGGAAACAAATCAAAACCCGCGCCTCGCAGGGTTATAACTATTATCTTCGATACAAGAGACACCATTATTTGTCCTAGTACCCACGATACCATAGAACATGGAAGAATGTCATGATATAATATGATGGAAAATAAGTAAATTTGTCTACGTATGTCTTAGATTATCATCCATATATCCTTTTACAAATTTTATGGTTACAAACGACCCTATATATGAGTCGCGGCGTTTCCTAAATTAACACAAGAATCGACCCCAACACAAATTTCAACTTTCCTAAACTCGACCCCCTATCCAAACAATGCACCGGAAAAATTAGTCGGCTGCGCACAGATCAAACAATGAACTGTCAATTAGACACTAATGGCCCAACGCGGGGCCTACAAGGAACGATCCGCGGATAAAGGTGAGCGCCCTAAGGCCGCTGCCTTTAACTATTGATAGCGGGTCTCTGATGGGGGAGCCAAGCGAATATATTCTCTATTCTGCGCTGTACCTTCATTAATCCAGACGAGCATCTGACAGGTTAGCTTTGATTTAATTTTGGATGTCAATTTGACTGGACTGATAGGCCCATGCCAGACACTAATGAAGAGATAATGTAAATTTAATGTCGCTAATTATTTTACCGAGGCTATAGAACTGTGGCAAAATTAAATTACGAAAAATATCAGAAGGTACACTTAGTGGTTCTTGTCGTAAAGAATATATGTATTAAATACGGTTAGACAGAACTCTGAACTTTTTTCGAACAACTCACACTTTAACAAAAATATGTTAAAATGTAAAAGAATTTATTTTTAATTTTATAACACCCGTCAATATTCGCTAACAATATTTTTATATTACAAAATAGTAATATACAATGTTTTATATTTAATCATTTGCGTTTTAATATTTATTAAATTCGTTTAATTAAATTTTTAAATATAAATTTCTAGAATGCAGATATTTTACCAATGAATAGAGCATAGAGCATTTAATATCATTGAATGTATTAAACGCAAGTAATTAAATTTACAAAATCCAAATTTTTTAAATAAAAATATAATATCGTAGAGGGGCGTCTTCGGGCCTGGTGTCTTAACTTGAGCTGGTCATTTGGTGTCGCGCTTTCGTTGCGTAAACAGCTATGATCAGTTAGAGCAAGTGCTTGTAAAGTAGCGACATATCCGACTCCCAATTTTCGAATAGTAAGTAAAAATATTTAAAAATAAGTTTTTTCATAATATTATCGGCATTATTGTTAATTCATTTATTGTGCTCTATGGACTCAACATGTGGTGAGTTGAATTAGCCTTCTTGGACTGTTTCTTTGATGGTGCACATACCTTTTATGTTTACTTGGATATAATGGGCCAGATTAAGGCTTATTATATCCAATATCTAATACTTAGTAGATTGGAGAGAATAGAGATTTGCTATGTAAGAAAATTTGTTTATATTTTTTACCATCAGTTTTTATAGCAAATTTTTATAAGTTCATGAATAAGTATATTTATTTTGGAAGTTATGTATTTCAATAAGAACTAGAATTATTTAAATTTCTTTAAAAACGTAAGCGTTTATTAAATGTGAATTTTATTTTGGATTCCCTTCGATGCAAATGTAAGTAAATAGGTACATAAATATTTTTTAGTAAATTCTCGCTGTATGTAATTTTTATTTCTCTTATTTTTAGGCTTTCACGGATGTGTTCCATGTCATAATTAATTTCGGGGCTGTTGCGCCGTGGTCGATATAAATGTTCTAGACATATTTTGCTTATCGTAACTAGAGAGCATCTTTAGTGGTGACCCGTCCATTGAGGGATTGTAACTGATCATCAAATGCCTAAGTAATATCTAGTGGCAATCTTACTGATAATAAATTGAAAAAATAGTCAATTTTCTTTTAGTGGAGTAAGAGGGTAAAAATTAAAACAAAGCAAAATTCTCTGTCAAAACTCCACAAGCAGTTTTTTTAATTAAAACTGTACATGTACCTAGGACCATGTATATCCTTGGGTTTTTAATGTGTGTTTATTTTTTGAAGAATTTTACTGGTGCATGCTTGATTGAGGCCTTTTGGTTCTTGCTTTTCAAATTTGGGTTTTTATTGATGTCACTTAACTCCATTTAATCTTTGGTCTTCATTTTGAAGTTTACTACAACAATTTTAATATCCTCAAAGTTGCTTGGAAGCTTTGTTAGTTTATGTTACAAAAAGAATTTTTTACTGCTGAAGATGAACCCCTAGCGATTCGAAACATGTAGTTTTATTTAAAAAAAAACTGCTTGTGGAGTTTTGACTCAGAGAATTTTGCTTTGTTTTAATTTTTACTGATAATAAGTTGTGATCCAACATAGGACGAGTCGTCACTGAAGATGCTTACGGGTACGATCAGCCAAAACGGCTGGAAGATTTTCATCGATCACGGCGGGACAGCCTGAAAATTTGTTCTCATATATTAATTTATATTATATATAAATATTAAAAGTTGAAAATCTTAAAGTCAAAACAAATTTTGTCTAAATAACAAGACATGAGGCGAAGTTTAGCTGTGAGCTATTCTTACACTTAAACTCAAAAAAAAAAAACATTATTTATAACATATACAATTATTTGGTATACACACCATTACAACATAATAATTAAATATAATATACTACCTACCTTAAATATACAAAAACATACAACTAACTAACATTAACAAATTAACGATCACAACAACAAGGCTCACTGACTTTCCAACAGTCATTATCTGAGTAGCTTTTTGAATGTTAGAACTGGCTTCAGTTTCCAATCGCTGGGAAGAGAGTTATACAACGTAGCAGCAGTGTACTGAAAACTCTTTCGAAATAGGTTAGTTTTAAAAGCTGGTATGTGGAGAATGTGACAGTTACGAAGAACACGCGAACGAAGTTTACCTCTTTCTAACATGAGTTTTTTAATATATAATGGGATTGATGTACGAATTGCTCGATAAGTGAAAGTTGCCATTAAAAGCTTCCTTCTATTTTCCATAGTTAACCAGGACAGTTCTTTGATTTTGCCAGACACATGGTCGTATTTACGGAGACCAAAAATATATCGGCAACAATTATTTTGAACACGTTGGATTCGGGTTCTATCCACCAAATCCAAACAGGAACCATAAACAAAACAACCATAATTGAAAAGCGACAGAACAGTTGACTCTGACAGAATCGTTCTGAGGTTTGTGTCCAAAAATTGACGGCAGGAGTAGAGAAGGCGCAAAGAGAGATATGATCTTTTAATTAGCTTGTTCATGTGAGATTTAAATTTAAACTTGTCATCGACAATAATACCAAGAGTCTTTGCCTCTGACACAACCGGAAGTCCGACACCATCAATCTTTATAAACATATTCCTCGCCATCTTAGCTTTTTGTTTACTCCCTATTACCATAAAGCATGATTTATTTGCATTAAGTTTGAGATTGTGGGTTAGTGACGAACTATACAGATTATTTAGATCAGTGTTGATAAGTATCTCCGTGTCCTTTAGCTCAGACGTTTTGCAATGATACAATAATTGTGTATCGTCCGCGTAGGTATGGGTAATGCTATTAACCATTGACCTAACAATTTCTGCTGTGTACATAATAAATAGCAAAGGCCCAAGTATTGAACCCTGAGGTACTCCGGTAGGAAGCGGAGCAAAACCAGACGATCCATTGACGTTTACACATTGATGACGATCACTTAAATAATTTCGCAACATATTGCACGCATCAGAGTTAAAACCATAAAATTGAAGTAGAGAGAGCATCACCTCGTGGTTGATGGTATCAAATGCCTTTGAATAGTCCAGCAGCACAAGTATGGCAATATCACCCTCATCTACAATACTGATAGCACTATTCACGATATCAGCCAGAACAGCTGATGGGCTATAACCCGTTCTAAAGCCAGATTGATTCTCAGGGAAAATCTCGTATACTGAGGCATATTCATAAATTTGTTTATACATGACCCGCTCCATTATTTTAGAGAGCACCGAGAGAATACTGCCTCAAGTCAGACAATGATCTAGGGTTGGAAATCTTCGGCAATGGATTAACAATGGCTAGTTTCCAAGATAACGGAAAATAATTGATTTCAAAACAAGAGTTGATGATATTGGTAACAACATCGTCAAGAAAGGGACTACAGTATTTCAACATAGTTGACGACACATTGTCAAGCCCAAATGCTTTCGATTTCAAGCCCAGAATGATTTCATTTATCTCAGAGGCAGTAGTCATGGAAAAACAAAATTCATTATTAGGTTTAAATTTATTACTTTTGTAATACAATATCCTTTCCATACATGTGTCATTATTAGACCTCAAGTTACTGGTAAAAAAGTCGTTAATGAGCCCTGGGTTTCCTAAATTAGGTGGGATTGATGAATTGTGTTTAAATTTGGCGTTGAAACACTCTTCCAAAACAACTAACGCAAATGCTTAAAATTGTAGAGGAGTTCTCCAGGGACATCGGAATGCTGTTTGGACTGGACAAGTGCCGCATCCTTAATATCATCCGGGGAAAGCTCGAACAAAGCGCACACGAGATGCAGGATGGCCAGGAGATCGAAGCAATGAGCATGGGAGATACATACAAGTATCTCGGTATGAAACAAGCTCAAAGGATAGACCATTGAACAATGAAGACTGATTTAACGAATGAATTCATCAAGAGAGTAAGACAAGTAGTGCGAACTGATCTTAACAGCAGGAATTTGTTTAAGGCCCTGAACACGTATGCGTGCTCTGTACTCAGCTATTCGTTCGGAATAGTGAATTGGACCAACACGGACATCAACAACTTGCAACGAAAAGTTAGGACACTACTGACAAAAGCTCATAAACATCATCCCCGTAGCGCCGTAGAAAGAACAACTCTGCCACGTCAACTAGGAGGAAGAGGATTGGCAGATCTCAGCAAGCAATTGGACCAACAAATATTAAATCTGCGTAATTATTTCTACAGGCAGGCCAACAGCTCCACACTACATAGGGCTATATGCGGAGTAGACGTCTCAACACCGCTACGTCTGACAGAACACGAGCGTCAAAATCACCACCGAACCGACAACGATAAACTACAGAGGTGGTTGGGGAAGCCGCTGCACGGGAAGCATCCTAATGAGGTTAACCAGGAACATGTCGACAAGTTAGCGATCTTCCAAGTTCTGCGACTATCTTTCTCTAACGCCGTGAAGCGTTGCAAATATTTTTTCTTGTTTTCCCTAATTGCACAAAGAGTAGAATTTCTAAGTTTTTTGTAGTGTTGCCAGTCATTTTGATTTTTGGTTTTTTTAAATTTAGAAAGCGCTTTATTTTTAATTTTACATAAATTTTCTAATTCAGGAATAAACCACGGTGTTTGAGGTTTCGTAACTCTGACAGTGCGTACGGGAGCATGAGTATCGAATACCTGTAGAAGTATTGAGATAAATAAGTTAATCTTAACATCGACATTATTCTCTTCAATAACACTCAGCCATGGTCGAAGTTGCAAATCCGCCACAAAATTTGCAAGATCGAAATTACGAAAATCGCGATAAGTAAAAACAACCTTACCTTCCAAGAGATCAAATAATATCTTCTAAAGAAAATATTTGTGTAAATAATAAAATTTTCTTGAAACGGTTGAAAGGAATAAAATGACAAATATAAAATTTTGAAGGGAAATCTCAAATATATAGGAATGAAAAAATTAAAAATTATATTTTAATAATAATAATAAAGGGAAAGTAAGCCAAATTGTATTGATGAGGAAATAAAAAATATTTTAAATTAGAAATGAGTATCAAATCGTTTTCAACAATAAATAAGAACTAGTCATTGGTAGAAATAAGAAATTTTAAGGACTTATAGAACTGTAAATTGGAAAATTCTAGTTGATCATTTACAATTTGGAAATTAGTTGAATGTTTAGCTTTAAAAATCTCTAAATTCTCAAGTAAGTTTAAAGTAACACCTTTGTTACAATAATGAAGAAGAGAAATATCTTGAGAAGGGTTAAAAACATGTTTATAATTTACAATGTGTTCAGAAAAGGAAGATTTGAAGAAAGGAGTGGGGTTATTAAAATTTTTTAAAATTTCTCTATGATGTTCATTAATTCTAACACTGAATTTTCTACCTGTTTGACCTATGTAGACAATAGGGCAATTATTAGAACCACATTTTAAAAGGTATACACCTGACCTGTCAAAAGGTGAAACATAGTCTTTATTGTTAACTAATTTATCTTTTATAAGATTATAAGTTTTAAAAGAAATAGAAATATTAAATTGTTTAAAAAATTTTTTGATTTGTAAAGAAATGTTTCCTAAAAATGGTAAAGAGAAATATTTTGTATCTGGTTCATTATTGAAAATTAAGTTTTTGTTAAGAAATGTAGTTAAATGTATATAGAAGGTTTTGTTGATAATATGTTTTGGAAATTTATTATTGAGAGCTATTTGGGAAATAATATTAAATTCTGTATTGAAATCTGTGAGATCTAGAGGGATAGAAAAAAGTCTATGGAAGAAACAATGTAAAGATGCTATTTTCTGGTAGTAGGGGTGGTAAGAATCAAAAGGAATAATATTATCTGTTGTAGTTGGTTTTCTAAAAATTTTAAATTTGAAGCTGTCTAAAATTCTAGTGATGGAAAGATCAAGGAAATTAATGGAGTTATCAGATTCAATTTCCATAGTGAAGGACAAGGAAGGATGAACGTTATTTAAAAATTGAAACAAGTTCAAAAGATCAGAATGTGAACCTGAGAAAAGGATCAGAATGTCATCAACGTATCTATAGTAAAAAATAACTTTAGAAAAAAGAGGATGATTTTTTGCTTTTGTTTCAATAGAATTCATAAAAACTGAAGCTAGGAAGGGAGAAAGATTTGAACCCATAGCTAAACCAGAGATCTGGGAAAAAATTTCATTGTTAAATTGGAAAAAATTTTGACTAACAACAAGATCAATAAGAGAACAAATGTTTAAAATGTCTTGACAATTTAATTTTGAGTTATTAAACAAAAGATCTCTAATGAGACCAATACATTCTTGTGGTGGAACACTAGGAAAAAGATTAGTTACATCAAAGGAAACTAAAAAAGAGGAAAGAGGAATTTTAATTTTGGAAATTTTATCTATTAAATCTAAAGATTTTTTTATTTCTAAAGGGTTATTGAACTGTGTAAGAGAAGGTAAAGTATTATTAAGAATAGAAGAAAGACGAGAACAAGGAGAATCAACATAAGAAACAACAGGTCTAATAGGGAAATCCTGTTTATGGATTTTAGGAAGACCATATAGTAAGGGCATTCTGATGTTCATAGGTATTAGTTTGTAGTATGAGGTGTTGAGTAATTTTAAAGTATCTCTTGAAAAATTTAAAGTATCTTTCAAGTTTTGAACAAAACAACGAAGTGGGTTAGAATTTAGTTTTTGGAAACAGTCAGGTGTTAAAAAATTATGGACTTTATCAAGATATTGTTGTCGTTTTAAATTACCACACAATTTCCTTTATCTGCTTTGGAAACGATTAGATTATTATCTTTAATTTTATTTTTGAGTGAAATAACTGATTTATGTAAAAAAGAATTTTGAGCGAAATTTTTTTGTGAAATAAGAGATTTAGATTTGTCAAAAAATTTATTTAAGTAAAAGGAAGTTTGTGGACGTAAAAATTCTTTTCATTTTTCTCAACAATAGATTCTATAATCTTCTCAGTATGAGCAGTCAAGACACATAGATCTTTGGTTGAGGATATAGAAGGCAAATTAAATTTTAAACCTTTGTTTAGGATATTAAGCTCACCAAAGTGAAAATTAATATTACTTAAGTTGAGAAATCTAGGGTGGAAATTAAATGTTTCTGGAGAAGAAGAAGGTTGGAATTCATCTTCGAAAGTAGAATTGTTGAAAGGAAGATTAATCGAATCATTTGACAAATTATTGGAGAAGGCTGTGGCATTTCCAGAATAAAAACTTTGTCTCTTTCCCCTGGCGGTTCGTTAAAACCGAGTTGGTCGGTAGGTACAAACTCGGATTTCCATTTTACTTGTTCTTGCAAGGAACTAGCCGGAACTCGACCCATCGAATAGCTTAACAATTATTTATTAACCATCTCTTTATGTAGCCCAGCTTTCAAATATGCGGAACCCCGAACGTATTACCAGCTCTCCATGCCGAGGAAGATGCATCCGCTGGCGACCGCATTCATTATTCTTGGCTCGCACGGCCCACCTGTCGATATCCGCGGCGCTGCCTGTGCTCGCCTCCACTGACGCGCGTGATTAAATTGTTCGAGGGCAGACTCGTCTAATCCGGCGACTGACAGGCAGGGACGGGGCAGACCACCCGCGGGGACCCTTGCCGGCATCCAACGTAGAACGTCGACCCCAAGTCTAGTTGCAATCCTTGCTCGGCACTCAAGGGATATTGTCATAAACTCATAAATAAATAATCTATATAGGTAAATGTCGGAAATTTTTCTCTGTGCCGAGATGTCCAAAATCATAGTGTGTTAATAACGTACATCCTTTTGGGCACAACTACCTTTTCAATTAGGAAAATACTTCTAACTTTGTATCTAAGTGCATAAATATACAGGATGACTCGTAATTCTACGTCTCTACCAGGTGCTCGTCGCAAAAATAAATAACAATTTTCTTAATAAACCGTTATCCTCTGATGATTTTTTATTTTGCTATCGACTTATTCTGAATAATTTTTTACGCCAGTTTCAATTTAATAAGATCCTTTTTCTATTAAGATGTAAATTTGCAATAAGCCCTCCATTGGGCCTGCAAGCGAAGTGGTGGAACACTTTTGGACTTGTCTGACAAAGAAGTGTATTCTTTGTCAGACAAGTACCAAAATCGCTTTGATTTTTTTTGTTTAAGTTAAAATATATATTTTCGGGTTTTATTTTTTTAACCCCATTTAAAAATACCTCTGATGCCACTGATTTGGCAACTTAGTCGGCCTAAATTTTATGTCTATGATCTCCAACCCCTTTCAAACTAAGAAAATTTTATGTTTCAATGACAAAAGTGACAGTAATATAAACAAGTAAAAAAAATTGACAGACAGCCATCAGTGATGACAGTTTTATAACCTATTGTATGCGGACAGTGGTTTCTTTGTACCATGGTGTACTTGTCAATCATCAATGCATGTTTGCCATAAAATATGGTGACGTTTACAAACCAGTCACGTGAAAGATGTTTAAACAGGTGGTTAAAATGTTCATTTAGGGCGTTTTTTTAAGATCTTTCAAAAAAAGAACTACCTATAACGATTTACCAAAATTAATATTTTAATGCGTTTTTGAAAAGTAACATTTTAACGGAAGAGAATAAAGAAAAATGACTTTAATATAAAACTTTCAGAAAAATAATTAGGACTTTCGAGTGCTGTACCGAAAACATATTTTTTCTACAAGCGTGCGGAAAAGTGTACTTTTAATTTCTTTGCTTCTCCGAACGCTTGTAGAAAAAAACAGTGTTCCTAACTCTTGCGGAAAGTGTCTTTTCCACACTCAATTTCTTGGCTGAACTCCGCTACGCGTCGTTCAGCCAACTGCAATCACGTGCGGAAAAGTGGCACTTTCCGCACTTGTTAGGAAATATACTATTTTGGTATCGCGACGCCTATAGCGTCGTATTTGCAAAGATGCGCTAAATGGGCAAATTTATTCCTTTATTCGACTCATAAATATTATCCCCATAACTTCAACCGTTGTCCACGAACAGAGGCCGGGCTTTTAAACATGATCACCCGTATATCTCAGCAAGCAGTTTTTTCTTACCGTTCGCTGTTGTATTGCTTATTATCTTCTTTTTTCTAGATTGAGCTGCTAAAATAATCTTGGATGTTGGATGATGGCTTATATAGCCAAAACGTCCGTTGTACTAACATAATTGAATTCTAATAATAAATGCTGGTAGAATTTCCCAGGATTTATATTCAAGAAAATGGTGCCTTTCTGAATATTCTACAGCATTTTCTAAAAAACTATTGATTTTTTCCATGGTCAAGAGTAGCTGTTTGCTTAGAAGTTATTATATAGATTCTTAAGTTTCAAAAGGATTTTTTTTTTCCTTAGGTTCATAGATAGAAATCTGTTGATAAATTTGAATGGCATCTGTCAAAAAAATAATTTTGAATTTGTTTTTTTTTTTGCAAAAATAAAGCGGAGAAACAAGAAAAATTTACCACCAATTAATTTTAAAAATGTTAAAAATTTTAAAAATGTCCGCCATGAAAATTAAATTTTAAATCAAATGAAATAAAGTTTATTTTCAATGTAAAATTTTGGTTGGACCTTCTAAAAAGCCCATGCCACAAATCACTATTTTTCCTAATTTCACAACTACTAGATCCGTCACGAGTGCAACCCCCCCCCCCCAGCTTTTAAATATCACGCTACGTCACTGGCGGCGGCCATCGGAACCATATAAATTTATCAAGAAAATCTTTAAAATTTGACGCCAAGAATACATTATACATTGTACGTGATACAGTCATGATGTAAAATATTTTAACCACATAGTGGGGGAGGAACCACTAAAAAGGAAAATAGAAAAACGATTTTTTGAGAACTTTACAACACCTGTGGCAACTCAACTTTAGCACCCACGTAAGTCGATGTCCCTACTTGAAAGCACACGGCCAAGATGACTTCTGGAGAGTTATTTTGCCACATTGCATTAGGTATTTGATCTTATTTTCGAATGTCGAAGAATAAACTGCATTATGTTGTTGTCCGACGTATTGTCAGTCTTGATTCTACAAAGGGCAAGCGTTATAACATATGAAAATTTGAGAAATTTGGCAACCGGCACGGCAACAGCACTATCGTAACGAAACTGTGTCTACACCGTGATCCGTTGCAGGCTTTTGTCGTGATTACGGCCAGTGTGCCTCTAGCCTTAGAGAATTCTAAAATGTTCTAAATCTAAACCCGAGTCTAAACCAGACGCACACAGCTGTCTGTTTGTCCGTATCTGAAAGCCCCTGCTAAATATTCCGCCTCCCTCCAATAGCGCAACCTATAGAGTAGAGAAGAAGCAACCCCGATGACACCGGTGTATTCACCAATAAATGGCGCTGATAACGCACATCGCACGCCCTAGTATCTAGGGAGTGACAATCCAATCGTGTCAGTTGTAACTATCTAACTATGTAACTAAGGTTTAGCGAGTTTCGTATAGTTGAAAGTTTTTTCCAATTTTTCGAGGGTCTTACGTTTCGTTTCTGTAATATGGTTTAATCGACTTTGATGTTCTGATGAGCGGTATCGGCGGTCGAACGCGCTGAAAAGCATCGATTTTTTAACCTTCTACTAAAACGTCAGAAACGCCCACACCCACACTCTACAACTCGAAAAATATGCATGTTATGAACAAAAATCCTTATACCACATAAAAGTACAGTCGCGGACAGTTGGTATCGAACGACCTGAAGAGGTTTCTCGTGGCTATCGTTACAGGGCGCGCGGAGACGGCAACAGCGCGCGCCTTCGGCATCGGATGGTTCGAACGGGTGTCTTGTTCCGAGAATTCTTTGCAAGCGATTAAGCCGATGTCACCGAAAGGGTTAAAAAAAATTAAGGAATCAGTATTAAACTATTTATTAAAACAGTTCACAAGTATACAGTATGATTTTTTAAACTACCACCGCGATTTCCTCGCTTATTTTGCGCCCTACAAAAAAAACATGAGAAACAAAAAGGTGACAATTTTGGACAGCTAAGTGGCCCTGAAAAAGTAATCAACATCCATGGTCAACTTGTCGCGCAATATAAAAAAACCTCCAATTGAGCAAAATTATTAAATAGCCGTAACATACCTATTTATTTTAAGATACCGAAGAAAACTTTTATATTGAAAATTGATGGCACTGAGAAGCTTTATGCAACTGGGTGCTCAGATAGTTTCTGAAAATTACACAGGCTCTTCGGCTCTGTTGAGGCCATTGTTTTAGTTATTAAAGGCCATTGTTTTAGTTTATTAAAGTAGTTATTTGGCTCCCTACTGAAAAATCTTAAGAAACAAAAACGTGTAAATTTTAGATAGTTGGTTAATGTTAAAAAAAGAAGTCGGTATCCATGGCCAACTTTTCGCGCAATACCAAAAAAAACTTAAATCAACAAGAATCTGAAAACAATCAATTTATTTTGAAAGTCGAGGGAAAATTTTAATTGGAGATTAGCGGCAATTAGATCACGCAAGAACATTGACAAAAGAAAATTTTCATACAATTTGTACTAGTTTTCCCGCTAATTTGTTTAAAGTGTGAAGTCGAAATAGCAATTAAAAACATCAGCAGTTATTCAAATTAAAGACAAATTTTCTCATATTAAAGATCTTGTTTGATCAAAAAAAAATTAAATAAATTGATAGTTTTGTTTTCACATTTTTGTCGACTTGAGTTTTTTTTTTGTATTGCGTGAAAAGTTGGTTATGGATGCCGATTTATTTTTTAACATCACCTAGCCGTCTAAAATTGCCATATTTATTATGCTTATATAAGCTTACTTACATAAAAAAAATATATTTAATGCAGTGATAGGGCCAAAGCGAAAAATGTTTTTCAAATAAATCAAAGTGTGCCAATTGTTTCTAAAATTGGTAGTATGGAGTATCCTTTACTTTTGAACAACTTTTCCTAGCAACTTATTTCCACATAAGAAATGTTAGCAAAGTTTTTATCAAGAGTAACTTTTTGCGGTAAAATTAAAGATAAGAAAGTGTTCCTATTCAACACCTCTTCTGTGGACATACTGTATATACATAGTGTATTTGGAAATGAAAGGAAGGTTTATGGCTTATTATAAATATAAATGCAAATTCTTTATCAGAGGCTCGAGAGTCCGTCATAAAATACTACATAACTCGCCCGAATATTAATTTGCGTATTTATCCTCATCAGATTTTTAGCAAAAGAGCACGCCACTGAAATGGTCGAATTTTCCTTCTCAATCAATATTTATGGCCTCCTTTCATTTCCAAATACACTAAGTATAGTTGTCAGCGGTTTTAGACATTAAGTTAATAAATATTTTGCGTTGCAACAAAAATGTATTTTTATGTTATAATAAAAAAATATGTAGTAACACTAAAAATATATTTAGCTAATAACCCTAGAATTAAAAAAGTTAATTAAAAGGATTTTCATAAATTATTCTTTTCTTTGCAAAATAAGTATTTGTTCCAACATTTAGTTGTTAGGTCTCGTAGTCCTAAACATAAATGATTATAAAATAAAAGGGGTGTCCCTTTTATTTATTTTTTCTTATTTTTGAAGAAATTGGTCAGAAGTTTTAATAAATTGGTTTTCGTGGTGCTGCAATGCTCCATTGTTTCTCATAAAATGCCCTTCAACATATAAATGAGATTAGGGGGTCACAGACATAAAATTACCCTTGTAACTTAATAGAGAGTTATTGCAGAAACTGTTTTTGGCATTAAGCAGTATTTAAGACGACCTTATTTGAATACTCTCATACGTTATTTATGATTCTGACAATAGTTATTGCAAGTCGTAATTTATGTATCCAAATTAAGGGCTTGTTTACGTTTACTTTATTGTTTTGTATTTCTACACTTTCACTAGAATATTATGTGCTTTTATAATTTTGCTCCGGAAAAAACTGGGAAAACAGCCAAATAACCACGGAACACCAAGGTGAAAGACTAATGAAAACAAACAAGGTGCAAACGCAAACAAGCAACGAACATTTTAGGTTAAGTCCTACTTTCACAGAACACTAGCGTTTTCTGACAAATCAGAATTTATTTTAAGAATTGTGACAAATAAGGTAAAAATAACGTATATTATGGTATACACAATAAACAAAAATAAAGGAAAATAACCTTATTATGGACGACCTTATGTCAAACTACGACTGCGCATGCTCAAATGTCAAAATAACGTCAAAAAAGAGCGCGACGTTATTTATTTCTGCAATAACTCTCTATTATTTAAATTGCATACCTTTATCAATAACATCAGAAGACACACAGCAGGGACACGTGTCAAGCTTTACACACCTCCCTGGACCTCAATGTGATTACCTGGATAAAATAAAATAATTTCAGGTGATTGAGGACTTCCACAAGCTGGTTATAATGATTACGAAGTTTTATTAGAACCACCGACACAGGAAGAATCCGAAAAAACTATAAACCCATTAAAATCTTTATGACTATAACATAATTAAATAAAGGCAAGAAATCAAATGCATTTTCCATTATTATATTATATGTATATTAATATTTAGTATACCCACCTTGGGATAGGATGACTTTCTGAACTCTCCTGCTCATCGAATCTATGAGTTGGCAGCAGAGATCATGGGTTACGACTTCATCCCACGTTTGTTGAATCTTCTGCCAAAGTGCCTCCCTATTTTCGGGTACGAAGTTCTCCATTGTCCGCGCCATTCTGCCCCACACATTCTCAATGGGATTCAAGTCAGGACTCTTCGCCGGCCATTGCAACTTTTCTACGTTGTTTTCGGTGAACCATTCGCGAACTATTCTTGCTGTATGCACAGGAGCGTTATCATGCTGGAAAACGAAGCCATCGGGATACATTTCCGTTGCAGTTGGTAACAATCCGCCTTCGAGTATCTCGCAATAGCGAGCTGCTGTGAAGCGGTCGTCGATTCTCCAACAAATGCCAGGTCCACGGTAGCTTATCCAGGCCCATATGTTGACGGAAAAATGCCCACTCCTTTTCCTGGGTGACACAAATCTTTCGTCATATCTTGAACTCACCGAAGGTCTATATACTCGCACTTTGCCATTGTAATGGCTTTGAAAGATCTTTTCGTCGCTAAATATTACCTTCTCCCAATAATGTGGCGGTAAACGCTGAAACTCTCGGCATATCTGCAACCTGACTTCCTTATTAGCCTCGGTCAGCTGAATTTTGTTGCTGGCCGTGCGAGATTTCAGATTGGCTGCATCTAATCTCCTTCGGGCAGTTCTAACACTTGCTGGAAATTGTGTTGCAGATACTGCTTCAACGGCGGATTTAAACGGATTTGCAAGGCAAAAATTAGCTAGTTGCTCATCTTGTTGGTCAGACGTAATTTTCACATTTCCTCCTCTATGTATGTTTTCCACGCTTCCGGTTTCGTCATATTTCTTCTTTATATTGAAAATGGTGCTTTTAGATACACCAAATTCTTCGGCCAGTCGGGAAATAGCCCAACCATTTTCTAGTTTGGCGATGATACGGTGCTTGACGGATTCACTCAAACGAGGCATAACGAACACTGTTAGTTACTCTCTCGAATTAGGATACTGACTAAATAATTTTAGCCCACCCACCTTAGTATTTATACAAAGGGCTAGGAGCAGGTATAATCGATATTTTCAAAATCTACATCCAATTCAATATTACAATTATTAAGTTAATCCCCTAAATTTAGTTATATTAAGTGCAGGTAGGTATAATTAATAACTACCTATTTAAAAAGATATAAATATCTATGCTAAAATATTTCAACTCAGGTAATCCGATAATCCATTAATTTTGTGCCATACATTTTCTAATTAATATTAAGAGCCCCCGTATCTACTTTTAAACATATTATACAAATCCTTGAAATCTTTAATTTTTGAGATAATCGCTTGATCTGTTTTTTGTCCGAAAGGACTTCAAAAGCCGCTTATTTTAGCAATCCTGCCATTTTCAAATTGCAAATCCAGGGCCGGCTACGATTTTTTTTATTCCCCCGATTTTCACAAAAACCATTTAGCCATTTTTTTATTTAAAATCTGACACCACAGCGTCAATCAGGACAGTCGAAAACCCTTTATATACCAAATTTGAACAAAAAATATAGAGAGAGTTCTATTCTACAGGATGTCAAAATTGAGCAAAATAGGAAATTTAAAGAAACCTCTTCAGGCATCTCTGGCGAGTCAAGTCATAAAAATTCAGCATTTTCAGATGGGGCAGAGAAAAATACCCTGTATTGAATCTTTGCACACCAACACTTTGAGTGGTTCTGTTGACAATTAAACTATTTTGACGGGATTCCAGGGCACACTTGACTCGCCAAATGCCTGTAAATTTCCTATTTTGCTGAACCTTGACATCCTGTAGAATAGATCTCTCTCTAAATTCTTTGTTCAAATTTGGTATATAAAGGGGTTTTAGGGGGATCCTGATTAACGCTGTATTGGTAGATTTTAAATAAAAAAAACACTCAAAAATCGTAGCCGGACCTGGATTTGCCTTTTGAAAATGATAGGAAGGCTAAAAGAAGCGATTTTTGAAGGCCTTTCACACAAAGAATGTTCAGGGATTATCTCCAAAAATAAAGATTTTATTAATTTGCATATGTTTAAAAGTAGACACCCTGTATATTAAATTATTGTTTTTGAGAAATTCTTCGGAATTCTATTGTGGCTCAAATTGACTATGGATTTACCTAATTTCATATTCCTAATTAATACAGGGTGCTGGCAGCAAAGGAAGGAAACTCGAGAAAAAGCAACTTTTATTGTGGTGTTGATTCTAATCTCAGCCTTGATATTTATTATTTTTTTATTTCATTATCATAAATACTAGACGGTATAGTAACATGATAAAATAGTACGAAATATTAAATACCAACACTGGGGTTGGAATTATTACCAGCACAAAGTTGCATTTTCCTCGAATTTTGTTCCTTTGCTGTGAGAGGCTGGAGGCTGTAATTTGCACTTTATGGTTCTATTTTTAGCAGACCGGCCGGCTGCAGACTCCAGCGCGATGTTGCCGTCTCCGCGCGCCCTGTAACGATAGCCACGAGAAACCTCTTCAGGTCGTTCGATACCAACTGTCCCCGACTGTACATGAACCCTCCACTAGTCTATCTCTCATCGGCGCTATACTTTCGATGTATTGATGTATTACTCTTAAAAGTGGTTGATCAAACCCGATTTACAAGGCCCAAAATTATTTTGATAATTTAATTTAAATTTGACGGTTTTACAAAATAGGTATATTAAGGCATATCGTGAAGATTATCAATAACTAATACATTTATATCTTTACAAACTAGTATTTTCCTGAATTTACTAAACAATCCAGGTTATATTTCTGTACCTAATGTGTAAAGCGAACTTTGTTCGGCATATAATGTGAGAAACAGATCAATACAATAATTGAGTTAGGTTAAGGTTTTATACGTTTTCTTATTATAAATAAATCAATCAATCAATCAATCAATCGCATAGTTATGCGACGCCCTTGAATACGTTGTAAATATAATTTGTTAATGTTTTCATGAAAAAGCTGCGGAATATTGAATACAGAGATATCCAGTTTGCAGAGTGCGCGAAATGAGTTATTTGACCGTATTTGTGGATCGCTCACAAAAATAATATACAATTAGATTTTAATGGTGACATTTTCAAATAGATCCTTTAATCTGAACAGTGTTTGGTGTTTGCATATTAGATTCTCATTGTAATATCAACAGGTAAGTAATATCTAAATTAACTTAGACCATGCTGTACATTTTTCGAATTTTTTAAGATTTCTGTGTAAACGTATAAAATTAAAGACTTGCGATAATAAGTATATGTTGTGCAACTGGCAGCCCCGACGCGCTGGTTTAACAGCTGATCAGGTGTGCGCCGTTAACAAGAAGTTATAATACACTTCTGAAAATATTTTTCTTATATTTTTTTGGTTGACTTTAAAAAATAATAATTCGTATTAAGCTATTTTTTCCACCTGCGGTTAATTATTTTACATCGTGACTGAATCACCCTGTATCATGACATTGTGTTCGTCTTTACAATGCCCCTTTTCATCAAAGGCAAATGCAAATGTCTTACGCTTGATTGGAACAAACAAACTTGCTATACCGGAAATTATAAAAGGGTTTTATCAAGGGGCTGGACGGCTGCGAGGGCCGGGCGGCGCTCCGCACTCTGGTTCAAATTGCAGAAAATTGCGATTCTCTCCGAACGAAATAGCTCGAAAACTGCTTAACTTTTCATTCCGGTACAAAAAGACGAAGATGGGAGAGCACTCGGGCGGGCGTAAAAAGAAGCAGGGGCGCGGCCGGCCATAATTCTGGACCGAAACGGCTTTGTATTTCGATCACGTGTCCGGGAGGTGCGCGAGCGGGGCTCCCCCGCAGTCTACAGCAAATATACACGTTCCGTATAATAAGGCACTATGTTTGTTACGTTATGGACACGTTTTGATTGTGTTTTCGTTCCATTAGTGACGCTCTCTGAATCCAGAATTCATTGAGTACCTACATCGGAATTGCCATTTCGACGCTGCCGCCGGGCTGCATAAAAAAATCGGAAACCTAATTAAGTACATCGTGATCTTTTTCTCGAAACGCGGTGCACAATAAACTTGGTATAGCATTTACTAAAATATAGAAAGATGTCTGAGGAATTCGAAATTGCTTGCGCACCTTTGATTCTAGATCGACAAGAAATTTCTTACTCGTACGATGTGACTGCGTACACAGATAGAAAGAGATACTTGAATCAAATAAAATTTATTTAACTCAAACAAATTTGATTCTTGTATATGGCGAACCCTAGAATAACTTTGAATAAAACATTCGGTTTGTTTCAATTTAAAAGCAACATTTAATTTGAGACAAATAAAATGATATTTGAAAGAAATTAATTTTTATTCCCATGAAAATACTAACGAATTGAATTAAATAAATGATATATTTCGAAGGAACAAATCTACAATGTTAAAAACATTTATTCTATTTTAAAAATTAAGAAAGCTGCGTTAAACAACTGTGATGGGTTCAGTTACCAATTCAGGGTATTCACTCAAATAAAATATTATTTATTTAAAGTAAAGCAACCTTTGTCTTTATCATTATTCACAAACTTTACTTTTTGTCGATTCGAATAAAAAAACAATAAATTTATTCAATTCATAAAGATGTTCTGTTGAATGGAACGGAAATTGGATTAGAAAAACACGATAATTTGTAATGCTATAAAAATATTTATTTAAATACAATTAAAAACAATATTTGGTATAAAAAAAACTATACAAAAACTCACCAAGGAAAACGCCTCATACAGGTGGCCTATTTGATACATTTCAAGTAGTTCTTTGAGATGTTTATCCACTATTGTTTATGCGTTCCTACTTACAAAAGAAGCTGAAAACACACAATATACCACACTTCAGTCGGCTAATCGGAGGCTATAAATAAAAATAAAACTGCTCGCACAAAACATCTAGGAAGACTGCAGACGCGTACTTACACGGACACGGAATAGCGCTGAACGCCGACACTAGAGTGCGCCCTCCTCCTCCCATATTTTCTCTAGAGCGGCAAAGTCATTACACTGCTATTTGTTGGCATTTTCTTGGAATTTTTTGGCATTTATTGGTATTTCTTTGGAATTTTTTAAGCTAAATCTGGAATTTTCGGTATTTTTTTGCATTTTTTGGCATGTTAGTGTACAAATTTTGCCAGTGATTTCACCCTCGGTTGTACCTCCTCCTCCACCTTTGAAATTATATTACATAAGTAAATCGTTGACCTTTAATCTACTATTTGCATTTAGTGAGCAAAATACCTACAAGATTATCGGGCCCTTTTGCTTATGTAGGTAAGACGAGATCTCTGCGGTATTGTACTTATTTTAAAGAACAAGTATTAATAATAACTAGAGTAACCCAAATATGCAAGTCGAAACCCTAAAAATAAGCGCATAAATATGCAAATAATTTAGTCAAAATATGCAGGAAAATGTTGAAAATATGCAAATTAAGAAATACTTTAAAAATATAAATATTTATTGTTTCATTTACAAATAAACATATATAAGGTACATAGAAATTTCTAAATGCATTTATACATAGTAAAAGTTACAATATTTTATTTTAAATTTTCTACATACATTGAACTAAATCTAAATATGCATTTATTATAAATTATAAAAATCAGGTTGAAATTTAGTTGTAAAAACAATAAACCACTAAATGTTGCTCAAAATTCTCAATTAAAAAATTTTGTCTTCTATCAGAATATAAAAATTTATAAATGGAGAAACTCCTTTCCACATCAACCGATGTAAGAGGTGCGCTTTTAAAATTGCTCACCATCACAGGATCCAAATCGATGGATTCGGTAAAATCTCCGTTTAAAATATTTGCTACTTGGCTAATAAACTGAAACCCACTATTTTTTTCCATCACATTTCTAAATTTTTGAAATATTTTGTCCCCAATTTTACCTGGGACATTTTGAAAAGCAACCTCAGATTGTTTTACCAGTTCTACACTTCAGGTTAATGGCAAATTAGATTCCTCCATTTGTGTTATAGTTTTAGAAAGGAAGCTATAATTTGTTTTCGAATAGTTGTTTAACATCTGTAAGGGACTGGGAAGATTCGTTCGAAAATTCTGAAATTAGATCTTTCAGTTGGCAAAAATTCTCGCAATAAAAAAATGCAGCTTCCAACCAAGTGCCCCATCTTGTAACAACATGTTGAAGTAGAAGAGGAGTGTTTGGTAGTTTTTCTTTGTAGAACTGAACCCTTATAGGCGCTTTAAGGAAGACTTTTTCATGTTGGAAATTAAACTATTATATATAAATGTTTCCTAATTTCCCTAGCAACCCTATTTAAAGCATGAGCAAGGCATGTTACATGTATCAACTTCGGATAAAAGATTTTCAAATTTTGCCCGGCTCTTACCATGTACGGTGCTGCATCTGACAAAACGAGCAAAAAATTATCGGTAGGAACAGGTGCAGGAAGAAAAAATGTTGATAATTCCTCTTGAACAAATCTGGTCACTCTCAATATCAATGCATTCGTTTTTTCTAATTCTTTAGAAGCAAGGAGGTAACATTTTGGTAAAATCTCGCCGCTAAGAACTCCAATCAATAAATGAGCAATATAACGTCCTATTGAATCGGTGGTTTCATCAATACATAATATGTAAAAATATCTGTTTTGAAATTTTGTTTTAATTTCCTCAGTTATCTCCGAATACATTTTTACCTATCTATAATTCATTCTGTCCTTTTCAATAATTATTGTACTTTATTAAATAGGTATAAATACCTACTATGTTCGTTTTCAGATAACCAGGATTAGTGCCCATAAAATTATAATCTACCTATATTATTTTGGGAAAACCAGGTACCAGCTAGACACCGACCCCTGTTCCCAAAAATGAATGAAACGCCTGCCAATGATTTAAATTATCCTAAATTCTTTCAATTATGGACAATATGCCATATTTTAAGGATATATGCAAATATTTAAAAAATGCATATAATATGCTAAATATGCAAAATATGCGTGTTGCATATTTGGGTTACTCTAATAATAACGCACAACAAATGTAGATTAAAGAGGATAAAGCCAGGGAACCGTTGCGACTGAGATCATATGAAGAAGTAATCTGACTTTTTGGCTACAAAACATGTTTTTTCTATTTTTGTGTGTTATATGGCTGTGCTGATTTATTTGCCGTTTCACTTACTCAAGTTTGGCTGCCCGTTTCTCTCTCTAGCCTCCTTCCATACTACATATAAATTTGAAGATTGAAATTCATGAATGAGATTGTTAATGTAATGATTATGGGTAAACGAATCAACCTCGTCATACTCACTCGTGTCGTCACAAAAATAACACTAACAACATATTTATTCTAATTATGTTTCCCATTTATAAAATTCAGAATTTTATCTTTCCTCGTTCTGGAAACATTTAGAAAAACCGTTTGCCCAAGTGTCCATTTCGGGGATTATAGCCCCTTTGGGGGGCATTTTTGAGACCATGTTTATAGGAACTTTTTTCTTTTTTTTTTGGTCGCAGAACGCGCTGCTAAATTATGGCAGGGCTAATTGCTAATACGCATTTTCATGACACTATGCAAAAAAATTCTAAACGATTTTACTCGAAAACAGTGTATGCTGTCGAAGTTCAACAAGAGCACCTTTTTTTTCGTAGAAGACCCTGAAATGTCAAAATTTCGCAAAAAATAGGAAAAAGCACACACAACAAATTTGGTATATTTTTAACCTTGACCCCCCCCCCCCCCATTTTGGATGCCTATGATGAAGAATATCAAGCTATCTCTTGTGTGAATGTAAAATCTCTTGTGTAAATATAAAATCTCAAGGGTATATCACATACCAAATTTCAGAATTTTATCTTTGTTATAAAATAGTTCTGGAAATATTTAGAAAGAACCGTCTGCCCAAGTGTCCATTTCAGGGGCTATAGCCGGCACCGTCGCAGTAACAAGGCCCGCCAGCTGAAAGCGATGAGTCATCCAAGGGAGGTGAGCCTAAGGCGCCAAATTCAAATTTCAAGGTGTCAACTTGGTAAATTTGGTAAAAAAAATACTTTAAAATGATTGTTTACATATATAGCTCATGGTTTTACAACACGGATAATAATCTACGAGAGTGAAAGTCACATTTTCAAGGGGTTTTGGTGCATTTAGATATCTACCGGTAAAATTTTCGTAAATGCCAATTATTTCTTAGTTGCCTGCCTAGATACAACTAAATTCGAATAAATAAAACCATAAAACTTACTGATTTTAAGGTGGTTACGTTTAATCTAGTAAAATTGTTAGGTATAACACTCTCCAACAGTCCAAACCAAAATCCTGGAAAACTGTGTACGAACAAAATCTCTTTTGATGGCCTTAACCCACTTTTCCCTTAAAATAGTGTCTTTACGGAGGAAAAAGCGGACACATTAGGACCGCCTTTGTAGTTTCCCTTGCAGTTGAGAATGGAACACGTCCACGGCATGATTTAAATTAGTCCGAAACTATAAACCTATAAACTAAAATTGAACTTTAATCACTTTATTCTGAACCACTGCTGTTTTACCACCTTATTAATAAAACTACACGTCATATATTACTAAAAAACACAGTCCAACACACAACAAACGTTCTTTAAAACAGAAAAATCGCCAGACAAATAAACGTAAACAACTTCAAAATTAGACG
The DNA here is from genome assembly GCA_963920635.1 of Pseudeuparius sepicola. Lineage (NCBI taxonomy): Eukaryota > Metazoa > Arthropoda > Insecta > Coleoptera > Anthribidae > Pseudeuparius > Pseudeuparius sepicola. Next base: position 107,633,516 of record OY987298.1, read on the forward strand.
CCGATTAACCATAACATATAACATATTAACAAAATGAAACGTACTACATATAATATGTTAATGAAATGTGTTTCCCTCTTATAACCATTATTATCCTTTTTCATCTTTTCTTCCCTAATTTTATTTTAGTTAAGGTAGTTTCTTAATTTTTAAAATTGGCAACTTTCACCTAGAGGTTTTCTCACCTCAAACAGGAATACTGTTTCACTTCTAAAACCCCTGTGTCAAAAATCATCCAAGGGTAAAAGACAAAACAGTGTCGCCCTTATTTAAAGCTCAAGTTAAAAAAGGAAAAGGAACTTCAAAAAGCAACCTCCCGACCTCCCTGTGATGACGTAGTGACGTTTCGCGTCGCCAGCTGGCAGGCCTTTATCATTGCGACGGTGCCGCTATAGCCCCCTTAGGGTGCATTTTTGATACCATGTTTAGAGGAACTTTTTCACTTTTTTGGGTCGCAGATTGCGCTCGACACCCTATATAAAGTCTCCTCTCATTATACAGGACCTGACGACTATCGTATTCCTGAGATTTAAATTGCAAACAAGTTCAATTATTCCCAAGGAAAATACATCGAAAACTGTTTATTAACTTTTTATCCAAATATAGAAGACGAGAGACCACCCAGGTGGCAATGAAAAGAAACAGGAGCGCGGCAGGTTATAATTCTGAGTCGAAACGACTTTGTATTTCCATCACGCCTTTCAGAAGGTGTGCGAAAGGGAACTCCCTCACAGCCTCCGGCAGATATACACGTTCCACATAATAAGACACTGTGCTTGTTACTTCGTAGACACATTTTGATTGCGTTTTAGTTCCATTAGCGATGCTCTCTGAATTCAGAACGTATGTCAGAAATTAGCTTTCAGCAAAGCGAAAGACCATCAAAAGATTGGAAAAGCCACATATTCAGGGTTACCGAACAGCTGATAAAGTAAAATCAAAGATAGGAAGAAAAGATTTCACTTGGAAAAAAAATAATGATGTACTTATAATGAAAATAAAGCTTTCTTCAACTGTTTGCTTCATTGGCACAGGAAAACAAAAATAAAAATTTAGAGGGGAACCTGTTTGGATGATCAGCCTGTAAAAACGAGCAAACGCAATTTAGGTACCATAGTTTAGTTTCATTTGCGCTAATGTAAATATTTGAGTCCCAGAAAGCTTTGGATAAAAGAAAACTTGTATTTGTTGAAAAGCAATTAATTCCGAAGGACCCTTCGCAACTGAAAACATTCAGCTGTTTCTCTTTATTCTTCCATTTTTTATTTCGCTGTGGAGCATTAATTAAATTCGAAAAATAACTCGCTTACGCTTTCAGCACGAAGAATAAGAGCCTTCATTGGTATTAATAATACCACCCGACGACGCTAAGTGAAAATGACGTAAACAGGGGAGGTTAGGGATGGTGGAAATGGTGGAAATCCATTAGGAAAATCTTGTAAAGTTTTTTGACCCTAACAAAAGAGAGCGATACTACAAATTTTAGCTGTGACCTTGTTTAGTGGTTCGGTGTTTATCCAGGCATCAACTCCATAATGTTTATAAGCTAAATGTCAAAGACGTTGGAATTTTCTAGGTTAGGTTAAAAGGATCAGTTGAAGCAAAATAATTATTGGAAATTAATTAAATATTATTCTTACGTTTCCAGTCCAATTTCATAAGCAAAAACCAGTTACAGATATAATTTCTCTTAAATACCAACAATTTAAGGATTCGTTTTCCCCCTTAAATAGTTTCTTCTGGTAAGACAAGAAAATAAAATGGATTTATTTTAATGCTTCATTCGAGGATTTACTGGTTTTTCGTAGAGTTAAATTTCTGTTTGCTAGGCATACAAACATGCGATTTTCCTTAACAGAAGAAAAATTAGAGTCCTTGCTATCGAGTGATATCAAGGGAGGTGGTGTGCTTGATCCATCTTCTGAGTCACCCTCCGAAAGTGATAAATTGCTGGGGAGCTAGGGAAACTTTTGATTACCATCTTAGATTACTTTATTAGATACATGTCATCCATTAACTTAATTCTACCAGCCCCTGGGGGAAAGTAGAATTACTTGGTATAAAACCATAACTAGACAGTCTTATTAAATGTACGCAATTCATTTTATTAGCAGCTGCTATCATGTATACACCAACAACTATTGTTTGCATTAAATCGTACCTCTGGAGTAGGTTTTATTACTACTGTAACACATTAATTCATGTTTCCTATACAGACTAGATCAGTGAAAAAAAAATTTTTATTATTAACTCCAAGTAAAATGTTTAACTTTCGAAAAGAAAATGTACCGGTAATTTAACCATAAGAGTATTATACCCCCAAATAGAAAATCTAGCTAGACAAATTTTTCTTAAAAAATAAATAAAAATAAATAAAGTACCCAGAAATAATACGAAAAAATCAAATTTGCTATGAAACCATGACACATATGAAAAAATGCTAAGAGAACGTTTTTGTTTACAATAAAAATTTACATAAGAATTTGAATACATTTTATTGCTATACAAGGTGGTTCTATTTTTTTTTCTAAAATATATTATACTAATTACCCATTTCTACGCCACTGGTTGTTCAAGATGATTGATATTAACAGGTTTTATGCTAACCCATGCCGTTATAACGTGTACCAAATATGACTTAAATATCTCAACTAGTTTGTAAAATATTCAATAAATTCCACATATTTCTTGCAACTTTAACACCCTGTAACTTTTTTATAAGGCCTTAAAATGATATAGTTTATAAAAGAAAGTGCGGTTATTTTTTGGTTTTCTATCACCTGTTGAAGTGTTGCAGATTAAAACTGAATCACCCTGTATATTAATGGTTGAAATTCGTAAAATATTGATTTTCCCACACCATCGCACCATCGGGCAACACCGCGGTTGCCGCGAAGTCAACTGCCTCGCGAGATTCAATTTGCCTTGGTGCACATTCGAAGATATTGGAAACTTTATAGTTGTGTATTAATGCAATAATTTTGAACACTGGGACAAATAACGATTTAGTGCTGTACCTATATGTTGAATAATTACAATTCTATTGTCTGGAGAATTAGCTTAACAGAATAGTCTGTCAAGTTAAAAGGCATGAAAATTTTAAGGTTATTAGTTCATAAATCAAATTATGTGTACTGTGCTGTGACCCATATTGAAAATGAAATAATTGAAAAAAATTGTCTAAGATGTTATTTTTTATTTGAAGCTTGTAACAATAAATTAATTATGTAAACATTAGAATAAAAATAGATTCTATTAAAATTCTCATTTCCATAGTATCGACCTACGGCATAAAATAAAACACCTCTAATAAGTACCTAACTCTATTAGGTATAGCTTATAATAGTTATAGGTTATACAACCACGGTAGACACCATTTATTGTATCGGCCGTTTATAGTCCAAGAGCCGGCCGCATGATTTCAACTCTCATAAGATTATAGAATAAGATGTTATGTAAAATGTAGAGTAGGTATATTTCTTTACTTGAAGCGAGTATATAGGTTGCCTCAGATAATATGGGCCCGATCATTGTTATTTAAAGAAGTTGTGATTAATTTTTAATTTTTTAATAGGTTCAACCCATCCCACGTACATATTTACTACTTTTTTCGCAAAAGTCCTTTGATAAATTCGGAAAGTGCCGTTCTACAAATCAAAGGAGGTGGTAAATTTCTTAACTGGGTTTTGTACTTTCCTCCAGTACCGAAAGAAACCTCGAAAATCCGATATTTAACCAAATTTCCCGACTCCCGATTTTCAAGTTTAGAGAAACGGGAGGGCTGTATATAGGCTGTAAAATTAGCGAAATTGACTGGAAATCCTGAAGAACCGCTCTTAGAAATTGCGTGTTTTTCCCCATTTTTTTATTTTTCGGGGGCACCGGAAGCGTCTGCACCTTACCTGAAGACTTGAGGGAAGTTTTAAAAATTCCGACCCCAGAGCCCCGAGCCGAAATAACTTAGCTGTAGCTCGGCGAAAAGGGCAATTTCTGACAGTTTTCGGACTTTTAGGTGACAGGAAATGCCGACCAATCACGTAAAAAAGATGCGTCCCACCTGCGTTGATATTTTTTTACGCCGAAAATCCTTAATAACTTGAAAACGGGAAATAGTTTACCTGAAAAAGTTTCGTTAGATATGTTGACTCGTTCTTCGGCCATTTCGCCCTACCGTCAGATCTTCCGAAAAACGCGTTTAAAATTTTTTTCCCTGGTCATCAAACGGTATATATGGCACTGGCTGTATAGTGGGACGTCGCACACAACTCGCATCCCCGAAGTCCAGACTTGCCCTCGTCTTTCACGCCGTATTTAACAGCGGAGGACTTTCTGGACCCTGAAAATGACTATCGGATTTCTAAAGGACCGAGGGGCATTTTTTTTATTGTTGCTCCATGGGCCTTCTTTCCTATTTTGTTCTATAATCATAGAGGGTAGATTTGCCTAAACATTAACCATAACTTCTTTAAATAACAATGATCGGGCCCATATTAATTGAGGCAACCTACTCGCTTCAAGTAAAAAATATACTGTCTACATTTTACATAACATCTTATTCTATAATCTTATGGGAGTTGATATAGAATAGAGCCCATATGAGCTCTCATATGGGCTCTATTATGGAATATATCTATCTAGGTATTCATAGAACGAGAAAACTGCTGTTCTTCATTATAGTCAGATTTAAGTTCAAGTATAGACTAAATTACTTAATTTTGACTACTTCATGCAGTGGTAAATTTGACTAAAGCCCATTATATTACCTATTTTTAACTTAAAAATTACTTCCATGCAGCTCATTCCCCACATTCCAATATTTTACTTCATATAGACGTAAACTCTTTAGGTCAAAATAAATTTCTAACTAGTTGGGTAGTAAAAATTAGATAATTTTAACTTTGAATGTTTGTTGGAAGGGCTTTATGCCTCCATTCAGTTAAGGTCACCCTCCGAATGTAAAATGCCCGATAAATTCAACCACATTCGTCTCCTGTACCTACCTATTGCCCCACTTCTCACTCAACAAAGGATTTATGGACGTCCGGTTGGTATTTATGGAGAGGGGAGACCATTTAAATGCAAAATTATGCGGGGAAGAACTATTGACCAACCCTGATTTCTAACCATTGTTGTATCTGAACGGCAAACGTTTTTACATTTCAGTACCACACCCACAGGCTTAAATAATAGATTATCGATCATTACTTCAGTGGAAATTCTACTCATAATACAAATTTTGGGTGTTAAAGTTTCCATTTATGATGATGTTCAGTTCAGCTTATGGAACACAGTACGAGTTACTTACTTTGATTTTTTTTTGTGGTATGTTGCTCTTTATAATTTTACCAAGTTTTTAAAAAATATGTTTAAACAATTGTTGACATTTTCATTTCCAAGTAGTTATATATTTGTCCATTCAAAACTTAACAATCTAGATAAACTGTGCACTGTTTTATTTAAAGCGGTGTCACTAAGCACGCATTCAGTACATTTATTTTGACAAAAACAAAACCAGAGAATTTCATAATAATAATAATAATAATAATAATAATAATTCTCACCCTGACAATACTCCAAACTAGGAGTACCGCAGTAGCAACTGAATGCTTATGCGGCGGAGGGGGGCAATAATTACTATTATTTTGACTTCGTTGAGAAAGAATTATTATTTTCGTTGAGAGAAATATAATTTTCCAAAGAAGTTTTGGAAAATTTAACAGCAGTAGTAAGAATATTAATAAAATCGAGAACTGTAAATAGTTGTAGTTGAGAAGCTGATTCTTTAAAATACAATGTCTGACTTTTCTCGCTGACAAAATCGTATCGTAAAACAGTGTCATGAAATGGGAAATTCCGCGTCTTATTTCGACTATCCTCAAAAATTTACGTTTCTTGAGCAGAGATTTATGCGCCCATTCTGCTAAGGTCAGCCGGCGCCGGCATCGACCCCGAATGTAAAATGCGCGATAAATCCAACCTCATTCGTCTCCTGTATTACCCCACTTCCCATCTCAACAAAGGATTTATGGACGTCCGAATACTATCTACGGAGAGAAGAACATATTTAAATGCAAAATTATGCGTGGAAAAACTATCGACCCATTTCGAGCGATTGTTGTATCCACCAATTTTACTTTTATTTATTATTTAGTAATGGCAGAAGAAATTTGCGTTTAGAGCCAAGTTATTAAAGTTCTTCCGAAAATGATAGATTGATTATATAGAATAAATCGCCAAAATTTCGTTTTTTTCCCGAAATATTTGGTAAGCCATGGCTTTTTTCAAAAATCTAAAAGGCGCGTTAAATTAAGCCCACAAAACTGTAATTCTTTCCCCATTTAACCTTTCTTTCCATCTCAGCTATTTTCCAAGATCCCTATACTGATCATAAAAAAAACTCACCCATATTATTATAGTATCAAGACAGTATAGAAGCAGTCACCATAACAACTAACATAAAGTAACCACTTCAATAATTTCTTTTCAGCACTCCACCTCTTAATGACGCCCTTCATTCCTAATACAAACTTCCACTGTTCTTCCACTGTAGTATCGTGGCTATTTTTAATTTCATTCGCAGCTACACAACCAACGGAGATTTCAGCAAACATCTTTTATTATCCAGCAAGCACAAGTAACATTGCAATAATTATTATTCGCCTTCAAAATCTGCGAATACCGGACGATTTCGGTAATTCGGAGGTATGAGCTTTTGTTACACTTTCTGCTTGGTGCCAGTGGAAGACAAAGGAGAGTGATGCGCGAAGCGCTGGATTCCGGAAGGTTGTTGAAAGTCGCATTATCAGCAGGTGAACCAGTGACACTAAAAATGTTTCGAAGTATTATGACAATTTTGTCATATTTTTGGTGATTCAAAAAAATCAAAACAAACCTCATAGGCGAAACCTATCGCCAGTTAAATTTCTGTACTAATCAAAGTTAAAGCCTGTATAAAGTTATAAAGTATTGTCGACAAAGTGAAAAGTGACATCTGTGGACCGATGACCGAACTATTTAAATTCATTTCTACTCACTCAAAACAAAAATAAAGATAAAATTATACAAATTTATAAATACAGGGATCAATCGATAATAAAACATACGAGGATTGTTCAACAAGATAAAAACTAGAGTGATCAAAGTCGAACCGCCGATTCAGCAAAATCGACGGATATAAAATCAGCTCCGCTTGAGAGCTAGATCAGTGGATACCGCTCGCCTTAGCAACCATCCAATGACGTTAAAACCTATAGACGTGGTGCCCCATTGTTAAAATGCCCTTTATTTTCACTCCATGATTAAATATATCCATACTACTCTAAAAACATGCTACAAACAAAGACAGAAAGTCAACCATCAACCAACTATACACCCGGTGATTCCCGGCTATAGTTCCTCCAGAATCACACTTAGATATCGCATGTTTTTTCTTGTTTGGGGGCGCCGGAAGCATCGGAACCTCACCTGAAGACTCGGGGGATGGTCTAACGACGCCAGCCTCCGAGCCCAGAGTCGAAATAAGTTCGCTACGGCTCGACAAAAAGGGGCAATTTCTGACAATCCCGCGACATTTTCGGAATAATTTAATGGAGCGCTTAGATTGTGAATAGTTCTGGGCGTCAAGCGTTTATCAAAACAAACCTGTCTATAGGTTCTGACGTCATTGCAACCACCCAACCCCTGACCACCTCCGGTGAGTCTAAGGGATACCTTAATTACTTAATAATTACTATTAATTACTTAATAACACCACGTTAACCTTGATTAAGTGTCGATTGATGAATTTGACGCTATGTCGTAACAAAGAGGCTGTGCTTCTATATAGTTCATTTTTTTTAAATTAACAACCTTGTACTCCTATTACCATTGAGCATACTATGTCATATTTCTTCATTTTTTTGACGCTCTCTATTTCAAATTAAAATAACATCGTATTTTTTACGTTTCATATTTTCTAATTAATATTGCCCAATTTTACAAAGCCTATAGTTATTCCACCAAACATTGACACAATGGTAATTTAGTTATTCATATACCAACTAAAACAAGTCAGCCGTATTCCATTTTTTGTCACGATTTTTTGTATACACCACAAAATGCAGAAATGTATTGCTGCTTCTTTCGAAGTTGTTTGCCTGGGCGTCTAGAAACAATTAAAAAATAGATCGGTTCCTTTTCGACTTTTTGCGAAGGTCCGAAAATTCAGCTTACCCAATACGCCCTAATAACCCTGGTTTTTCCTATCATTCCAAGCAATATGGAGAGTGTGACAAATGTAAAATGAACTCAAAAATACTGATGTAGAGCAAAAGCAATAAAATAGTCTGTATAACCTATAAATCTATTTTATTTGTTCTTTTCTGGTTACCGGTTTCGCAAGCTACAAAGTTGCTTGCATCTTCAGACCACTAAAAAAGAGGGATGGTAGGGATCAGTACAGTCCCAAGTGACAAAGTCAAACACTTTAAAAAACATTAAATAAAATTATTACAATTAAAAAATATCCAAAAATATTTCTGCTAAATACCAACAATTAAGGCAAACAATAACATACTTACATAGATAATAAGCACTAGCTAGAGATTTGTCAAACATTACATATCGGAGGCTGCACATCCATTCGTTTTATTCAACAGGAATTTAAAACTCTAGAGCATTACACATGGGCCAATGTACTATTTCTCAACCTGTCATAAAGTAAGGTTATATTAAGAATTATTTGAAATTATAGGGGAAAAAATAAGATTAATTAGAAAGAAAAACATTGTACTCACCTTCAGAACAAAGCTGTGAATACAATAAGTTAAATTTCAAACAACTGAATTCTTATTACATCTGAATATCATGGTCAAAAAACTTTGTTTAATTATGTAGCTTTTTCTTCTATTATTATACTATATAAACCAAAAATACTAAGTGAAGTAAACTGAAAAACCAATATATTGAATCAAAGGGAAATGTAGAAAAACAAACAACTCACCGATGACTAAGAATAAGGGCGATAATGACAAAAATTATTATTAACAATTTAAAAGACGTAAATTGGCCATTCCCTACATATGTCAAGTCGAAGTCAAAAACAATGTTATTGTTTGCCTTAATTGTTGGTATTTAGCAGAAATATTTTTGTATATTTTTTAATTGTAATAATTTTATTTAATGTTTTTTAAAGTGTTTGACTTTGTCACTTGGGACTGTACTGATCCCTACCATCCCTCTTTTTTAGTGGTCTGAAGATGCAAGCAACTTTGTAGCTTGCGAAACCGGTAACCAGAAAAGAACAAATAAAATAGATTTATAGGTTATACAGACTATTTTATTGCTTTTGCTCTACATCAGTATTTTTGAATCTACTACCTATAATGGATGCCTTCCCAAACAATTTAAAATGAACTATCAACGTCTTCGCTATTCGGCGCAACGACTATACTTGTACTATTTATTAATGCTTCGTCATAGGAGACGAACTGATAGCTTTTAATTTTCCTAATGGATAATTTTTTGGCCGTAGCTTAATTATAAAATGTCTAGCGCCTATACAGAGGGCGCAGGTGAAAATGTGGCACCTCCAACTTGTGTATCTTCACCAGAAACGACCCCGCGCACTTCACTTGCGATCCTGTGCAGATCAGCTGTTCACGTGATTTCATGTACACTTGCTGGCTCTTTAGATAATAGTTAGATTATAGTAAGTTTGCTGTTTGCTCTTTCTAGTAAGAAAAATTATTTGCTTCAAAACTTTCTCGTGACAACAAACCCTAAGGATTTGGGCCGATGTCTCAGAGGGTAACGAAGAAGTCGCAATCTACGCGCCGGGCGGGGCAGGGCGGTCGGGCGATAAATTTGCGACAGGGCGCGTCGGGCTAATGCCCATTATTAAGGTCGTGTAAATTGACGGGATTAATGGGTGTACTAAATAATCCAATGAACTGACACCGGCGGGCGATATTTGCATACTACGCCGGATCTCGATCTTGGAATGCAGATGCAATTATTTACGCCAGGGCCTAGTATATACGATGGCGCGAAGCCCCGTCTAAACTCTATTCAAACTAAATGCAAGTGAAACATAAACACAAGTTGTTGCATGGCTAGAGCATGATACGCACGTGATCGGCTTTCTATTGGATAGCCGGCGATAAAATCTGACCCGGCGGGCGAGTGCAGCGAGTCGGTGTTTCTTACAAAGGTGTACTCAGTTGCAAGTGGACCTTTATTTTTTCCGATATAACTCTTTCGTTGTTTATTAATTGTTCGAGCTATGATTTGTGTTAATAGTATAAATTTGCAGGTAAGTGAATGACTAGGTGTGTCAAAAGTTTGTTTTTAAAGTTCTTCATACTGGGGCATATTATTTTAATATTATATATTATAGAGTTCATAGAAATCGTCCTTAATGCGGCCCTGCCTCATATTAGCCCTCAGAATTGTTCACGAGCTTCCATCGTGTAAATGTTTAGGCGCCACTTGCATTTAGTTTGAATAGACTGTAGAAAGGGGCTGTTGTTAACTTTTCCCGCAGGTAGAAAAGTCAACCGATCGGACGTTCCAACGATTCACAATCCAATCCACATTCTTAGACAATTTAATAAGATGGACTCGGCATGAGTAAATTAAAGAGTGAAGCCAGAGGAAGATTTGGGAGGAAATCGAGGGGTAAAAATGCGCTGTTTCCTTGCTTGCCTTGCTTGCGAAATTATTTCGATTTAAGCAAAGATGTATACAACCTAGATATTTAGAAACGCCGATCCAGTATCTACCCGTCCCACATTCGCCTGGCTTCAACTCTCTCGCACTTACCAACAGGTATGTTCGCGGAGCGATTGATTCCGAATGGGTTCTGGACTAAATAGTAACCGTCAATTAGATTTGCCGAAAGAAATTCTAAAATTTAAACTCGCGAATGATATCTACAGTTACCCGTCCGGAACTGGTTGGGAATTTCTCCGCGAACATAGCTAATATATCCATCTTTAGACGCCACAGAGGCACGGCAGACGTGCGTAAAGGTTTTTTATAAATCTTAATAAGTTGTTGTTAAATTGTTATATTGTTTGGATTTTACGACTATTTTTTTTGTATTTTTAATTAAGTCTTAGATACGCTTTATAAAAAATATTTTTTCAGATTTTTAGGTGATGCTACATTCAAAAACGTTTATAATATTTGATTGTAGAAGACCAGAATCATATACCATCATTGAGTAAAGGAATAATAAGAGCAAACGAGCAAATGGCCGGATCTGTAACACCCTATTTCCTGATGCCACAGGGAATTTGACCCAGTGCATTCACCATAAATTTAAAAATTCTCTGGAACTTCTTGAGCTTAGCTACAGGCAAAGTTTACAGAAGAAATCGCTATCGCGTTGGGCGCCATCTGGGCCACGGTAGAAAAAATTGTGGTATTGAAAGGATATAAGTTTAAAACTCTAAACGGGAACATTTCAGACGTTGCCATATCGGTGACAACGGGTGCGATGCTAATTTATTGACCTTGACCCAAAAAAACAAATGCCGTGCGCGAAGCTACGATGAATTCTTTTTCTGTGGGGCAATAGATTTAAAAAGGAGGAGGTTTATCAATTCGGTTGTATTTTTTATGTTTGTTACCTCAGAACTCCGTCATTTAAAAACCGATTTGGACAATTCTTTTTTTATTTGAAAGGGTATACCTACAGAATGGCCCCATTTAAATTTGAAGAAAAAATTCCACCCCTAAGGGTGGAAAAATAGGGGATGAAATTTCATATTGGACCGATTTCGATGATTCTTTTTTTATTACAAAGGGATTACTATAAGAGTGGCTTCATTTAAATTTGAAGAAAAAATTCCACCCCTAAGGGTGGACAAATAGGGGATTAAATTTCATATTGAACCGATTTCGATGATTCTTTTTTTATTAGAAAGGGAGTACCTTAGAAGTGGCCCCATTTAAATTTGAAGAAAAAATTCTACCCCTAAGGGTGGAAAAAAAAGGGGATGAAATTTCATATTGGACCGATTTCGATGATTCTTTTTTTATTAGAAAGGGATTACTTTAAGAGTGGCTTAATTTAAATTTGAAGAAAAAATCCCACCCCTAAAGGTGGACAAATAGGGGATGAAATTTCATATTGAACCGATTTCGATGATTCTTTTAAAAAATTAACAAAAAAAAATAAAACTGAGTTCAAAATTTTGCCCGTATGCACTTTCCACTAAATCACCCAACCCAAAGATAACTCAATTTAGAAAGAGAAACCTATTTCTGAAATTTTAGTTTCAATGTGCATACGCGCAAATTTGTGAAGTCGGTGTTATTTTTTGTAATTTTTAAAATTTTTAGTGGAGTGTGCATACGGGCAAATTCTTGAAGTCGGTATTAATTTTTTTTATAAATTTTTTTTATTAATAATTATTATTGGGAAATCGTCTGACGTGGCTCGATGGTTTCTTACTGCGTTTAATAAATACAATTTTTTATGTACACAAACTGTATGTATGTATGTATGTACGTATGTGTATGTATGTATGTACGTATGTATGTATGTATGTATGTATGTATGTATGTATGTATGTATGTATGAATGTATGTATGTATGTATGTATGTATGTATGTATGTATGTATGCATGTATGTATGTATGTATGTATGTATGTATGTATGTATGTATGTATGTATGTCCTTCCTGACATGGGAATCAAATAGGTGCTAAAAAGCATAAAATAAAATAAAATAAAAATAAAGAAAACTTTTTAAAACCAAGCTTTTTTATTAAGCCATGTACTAAAACGAATAAAAGAAGTTTAGGTTTTCGATAAGATAATTCAATTCCAAATTGCGACAAGCTTTTTTAAATCAAAAAGCTTGTCGCGCGAAATGTTCATAGAAGTAGGTAGGTACCAATTAATTTTATCGGTTGATAAGCAAAGTACGTGCTAAAGTATGTAGTTTCTTAACAGTTCGCACGACAAGCTGCTTTTTGATTTAAAAAAGCTTGTCGCAGTTTGACATTGAATTATCTTAACGAAAACCTAAACTTATTTTATCTGTTTTAGTAGGTAAATGGCTTAAATAAAGGCTTGTTTTAAAAAAGGTTTTTTATTTTTTAATAAAAAATTCGGTATTATATTTTATTTTTCCACAGACAAAAATCGGAGGAGGGATAGATAGACATTTACAAGGACAGAGGCAGGGTCCGCACTAATCGTTTTGTATCTTCTAGGCACATTATTTCGTTAAAAAATAAAAGAAACGCCGGTGTTTCAATTGCAAAATAAAATAATAATGGGAACTAGTCTAATAAAGATGTCAGGGGACTGCCTCCTGAGTGTCCAACCAAAAGGTTACACTCGAACTCCTGGTACGAATTGTGCTATAAGGTGGTTTCCTAAACATGTTTTTACAGCAAAATGACTCCAATACATGAGTTACAGCGCATTACCTGCATGACAATACAGTGTGGATAGAAATTGTGGAATATTGCTTATATTTCTTAAAATATTCCTCATATGAAAAACTTGTTTTAATAAAAGTGTTAGGGGAAATTATTTCCCGTTTAGTGATATCAAGCAATCTTTCGTAGCACAAAAAATGTGGTTGCCATGTTAACCGATTTAATTTTTTTAAATGGCACCATTTACTTTTTTTGGTGAAAATTGATACATTGGAACTTTCTGAATACGATACAGTACAATTTTAATGGGGTCACATAAGAAAAAAATACAAAAAGATTAAGTTTTCTATTATGCTATTGACAATGTTTATCAAAATAATTATTACATCAGGTTAGCCATGCCAAAATCAGAACAATGGGAAACTGTCACTAGCTGTCAGTTGCTTGTAATTGTGTGCATTGTTACAGTAAACATACTTTTTTTACTCAATTTTCTGTGCACTTAAGTACTTAGTATGTTAACCTGTATTCTTTCCGTTTAACTTAATTCAAGCGCCATTATAACTTACTAAGTACTTAAGTACACAGAAAAATTAGTAAAAAAGTACGTTTAGTGTAACAATGTACACAGTTACACAGATAGTGTCAGTTTCGCATTGTTCTGATTTTGGCATGGCTAACTTGATGTTAATAATTAATTTGATAAACATTGTCAATAGCATAATAGAAACCTTGTTTTCTTTTTCTTATGCGACCCCATTAAAATTGTATTGTATCGTATTCAGAAAGTTCCAATGAATCAATTTTCACCAAAAAAAGTATATGGTGCCATTTAAAAAAATAAATCGGTTACCATGGCAACAACATTTTTGGTGCTACGAAAGATTGCTTGATATCACTAAACGGGAAATAATTTCCCCTAACACTTTTATTAAAACATGTTTTTGATATGAAGAATATTTTAAGAAATATAAGCAATATTTCACAATTTCTATCCACACTGTATAACTTCGCACGCAGCAGGGGTGGTCATGTAAAAAAATAACAAAGAATGACCTTATAAAAGTTTTAGAAGATGAACTTCTGGTCACCTTTTTATTATAAAATTGTTTCGTGTCTCTAATGTTTATTGATTTACAGGGCGTTATATGACAAAAAATTCGTTTACCACAGGACAGGTCTTGTAAATTTTTTTTAACAAAAAAATTACCTGAATATAAGTTGGAGAGGGGTAAATGATCTACAATTTTGTTTTACTTTTTTTTTTATTATCTTGACTGCTTAAGTTACAGCGCATAAATTACAAAAAAATTCGCAGTTTTGTCCAGTTTACGGAGCGCTATATAGCGCTCCGTAGTCCAGTTCCTACCGATTAGGTAATTAGAAACACGTTGGATGCAAACACAGATGTCATTTTTCAGATTCCATTACCTGCTACTTGTATTTAGGGAAATAAATTGCTTTTTGCACAAATGAATTTTTTATGAAGCGAATTAACAAGTGCATTGGAGTTGATAATCATTTTGAACATTTTCTTAATGTTGTCATTTGTATAAAAAAATTACCCCATTTATTGATTTATTTATGCATTATTTAAGAACAAATGAACGAATATTTCAGATCAAACACACTCGTTTTTTCCTGCATATTAAGATTCCGTAAGAAAAACTATAGGTTCCGATTTGAAGAAAAAAATAGAGTTTAGCTTGTAGTGACCTTGAAAATAGTGGATATTTATAACTATTCAATTATACAGGGTGTCCCGTTAATAATTGTCCATAGAGCAACAGCACATATTTGGGGCCAAAATATGACGATTGAGGCTAATATGAATTATAGAAATGCTGTTTGTTTAAGAGATACAGGGCGTTGAAGTTCATTTTTTGAAATTGAATTATGGCTACATCTCTCAAAATAATGAAGCTGCTGAACTGAAATTTGGCACTGCTGTGTTTTTGGGGATGGAGAATAAGCTAAAAATATCAATTTTGCTGTATCTCACAGAGGGCGCCACTTGCGCGGTTTTTGGATCGTTACTTTTTCGGTTTAAAATCAAAGAAAGGGGTAAAAATAAATATTTTCATTTGAAAAAATTACAGCGTGTTCGGGACATAAGAAGGTAAGTTTCCACCAAATTTTGTGGAATTTTTTTTTGTGGGAGATAAAAATTAGAAACCAACAAATCGGTTATGTCGATTTTTCGCGGATATTTTGAGGTTATGTGAAAAAAGTGTAAATACAAAAGTTGTAGATCTTTTTATTGCCTATAACTTTGTCATTCAACTTTTTTCGATAGGAGTTGCAGTTTTGCTGGAAATCGTGATAAACAGTTTCCCCTAAAAGATCACCCCCTACAACCCCCGTACCTCAAATCGCCCTTAAATTATTTTTTCAGTTATTTTTGCTATATTTTCTTTCTTTTCCAATGGGTGTGATGCTGTTCTAGATTTTTTTGTTCTCAAAAATTATCTACCCTGGCCTATATTCGTTGGTCCTCTATCCAAATATTTCACTCAACGGTTTTGATGAAAAAATGTACCTACTAACATTAAGTATGTAATGCATTAAGTACATAATATTTCTTTTACGATAATATTTTCTGTAATTTACTAAAAGAAATAATAATTTACTCCATGATTTCATGCAGCCACTTACCTTTTAAAAATGGCATCGGCACTGCATTAGATAGAAGTCGCACAGTGAAAATGGTTGTTATTGAAATGTTTTTCGCACACCATGTACCGACCGATCTGTTCCACATCGCTTAAAAACACGTAAATAGGGATTGTCCCGACGCGCGTGAATTGTCACAATTGTTATTATAAACGCACTTGTATTTTGAGATAGGCATTTTTCTGGAGAATAATAATTGTCTTACAGAAAAATCCCTGTTCTTGCACGTAATATTATAAATTACTAACTTGATGCGATCACAAATTAGGGAGTATGTATATTCGTATCGGTTCCTTTGATTTCGGCGGTAGATTATATTTTTGTGCAAGACGATTTTCCAGAATAATTATTTCACTTTCAAGTCACAAGCGCAAAGAACGTAAGAAAACACGGTTTCAGTTAACGACGAAACTCTCGACGCAGTGCCAATAAGGCCGTAGTCGATAATAAAATTCCGGATTGTATGATCTACATTATATCATTGAGTAAATTATTCCTTTACTCAATGATTATTATGTATTATTCCTTTTCTCAGTCAGTTGAAACAACATAAAAAAAATTATGCGGCAGGCACCCGGCAGGCAGATTCTTTTCTTATATCCCTGAAAATTTACTAAAATAGCCGGCCGCCGATGCCGACAAGAGTAATCCCTTTGTCTTTGTCAGCTGCCGCGCCGCCGACAAAAAATACCTATTTAAATAAGTGTCCTATACTCCTATTTTTTTGTTTATAGCAAATAGCACAGCCGACAAAAATATGAATATTGTGCCGCATTTCGCCCTTTTGATTAATCCCCAGTTTTGTTTGGTGTTTTTAAAAATATACCTAAATCCAATAGGAAAATTATAGTGGGGTGGGGTGCGGGGTGGGGGTTAGTTGTTACTTTGCTTTATAACTTAACTTCATACAATTTAAAGAGTCCCTTTCCTAATTTATTTTAAGCTTTACGAATATTTTTAACCATGCCGGGAGAGATCATTTTCAAAACTGAAGCTAAACAAAAACTTTCTAAGATCTACTTACTATGAACCAGTCGAGACTTTCGAATTTAGCAATAATAAGCAGAAAAATAGATTTGAAATAAAATAGATTTAAAGGAATTAATTAGGGAATTTACAATCAAGAATGGTGGCAATGGCAAGCTGGTCTTCTGAAGGTATCACCTGAGTAAAGGTTATAATAAGTATCACCATTGAGTAAAGGAATATTACTCAATGGTATCACCACCAACTGTTCGCGATCCTATTATGGCTTTAATACTAATAAGAAAGATTAGAGGCAACAAACTAATTTAATTTATTACTTGTAAAAAAACTTTTTAAAAGCAAGCTTTTATTTAAGCCATATACTAAAAGAATAAAATAGGTTTAGGTTTTCGTTAAGATAATTCAATTCCAAATTGCTTCAAGTTTTTGCAAATGAAAAAGCTTGTTGGGTAAAATGTTCATGTTCAATTAATTTTATTGGACAGTGATTGGTTGATAAGCAAGTACCTACCTATACTTGCCAAAGTGTGTATTTTCTTTACAATTCGCGCGACAAGCT
Source organism: Pseudeuparius sepicola (assembly GCA_963920635.1). NCBI lineage: Eukaryota > Metazoa > Arthropoda > Insecta > Coleoptera > Anthribidae > Pseudeuparius > Pseudeuparius sepicola. The sequence continues at coordinate 107,651,112 of OY987298.1, forward strand.
TTTTGATTTACAAAAACTTCGCAATTTGTCATTGAATTATCTTAACAAAAACCTACACTACACTTATATTATTCGTTTTATTCGTGGCTTAAGCTTATTTTTAAATAGGTTTTTTTATCTTTTATTTTATTTCGTGCTTTTTAGTACCTATTTGATTCCCAAGTGAGGAAGGTGGTAAATAAATTTAATCCACCATCTTGGAGCATCCGCCATATTGGATTTAGTATGAAGTCACTTACCTTATTATTTTCACGCCCTTTTATACGCGACTGAATTTAAGATGCCAACGCCCCGACGGGACTATGCGCACTAACATATGGGCCATCGTTACCATGTGAACGGTGCTAGCCACCGGGTCTACACTGCGTTGTTCTTTGTTGTTTTAGTTTAGCGTTGAGCCTATAGGGGGCGTATTTCTTATATTCAATGGCGTATTTGATACCCACATTAAGAGGGTTGAAAAGAAAATGTAATTATAATATAATATTGAACTTAAGTGTGATGTCACTAACTTTATCGTTTTCTGCTCTTCACGCCCTTTCATTTGACACCCATATTAAGTGAGTTGAAAAGAAAATGTGCTGCCATCTTGGACCGGTGGCCATATTGAATTTAGTGCGACGTCACTAACTTTATCGTGTTCTACTCTTCAAGCCCTTTTATTTGATACTCATATTAAGGGGGTTGACAAAAAATACATCATCCGCCATCTTGGAGCTGCGGCCGTTTTGAAAGTATTACAATATTGCGTATTGTCAGCATAACTAAAGGTGCATGCAAAATTTCAGCTCAATCGGATGATGTCAAGAAGTGATTCTAATTCAGCTTGCAAAATTTGAGTTAAACAAACTAACATACCTACCTACATATAGTAATACATTGCAAGTTAAATACAAGCTTATAAAAATAATACATCATATCATTCTGTAAACTTTGATCATGAAGCAAAGCTCACACCAGCCCAATTCTACGGAAGCGCTGAGAGGCCACATGGTGATTTTTTGTCGCCGACCGAGTTCGAACTCGGCCAGCCGACTTTGAGCTCGGCCGGTCGACTTCCAACTCGACCGGCCGAGTTTGCTTATCATAAGTCATAAGTATTATACAAAATACCTATAGGTACCTAACACAATGTTGGTATGAATCGGAAAAACCTTCTTAGAAAATGTCTATACATTCCTATATTTAAAAAAAAATTAACAAAAAAATTAAAACCGACTTCAAAAATTTGCCCGTATGCACATTCCACTAAAAATGTTTAAAAAATTAACAAATAACACCGACTTCAGAAATTTGCCCGTATGCACATTTCAACTAAAATTTTAGAAATATTTTTCTCTTTCTAAATTGAGTTATGTTTGGATTTGGTGACAGTCAAGGCAAGGAATTTAAATCTATTTAGATATGAATACATCATAACTACTGTCACCGACTCTAAAGATAACTCGATTTAGAAAGATAAAAATATTTTTAAAATTTTAGTTGAAATGTGCATACGGACAAATTTCTGAAGTCGGTGATATTTGTTAATTTTATTAAAATTTTTAGTGGAATGTGCATACGGGTAAATTTTTGAAGTCGATTTTAATTTTTTTGGTAATTATTTTTTATTTCTTATTTTTTAGTGAATTACTAAGAATTATCGAAATCTGTCGTCAATCATTAAATTCCATCCCCTATTTGTCCACCCTTAGGATTTAAATTTTTCTCTTCAAACTCAAATGTGACCACCCCCAAGGTAAACCCTTTCTAATAAAATAAGAATCATCCAAATCATCCCCTATTTATCTATCCGTATTACCTAAGTGTGGGTTTTTTTCTTTAAATTTAAATGGGACCACATCTAAGGTAACCCCTTTCCAATAAAGAAAGAATCATCTAAATCGGTTCAATATGAAATTTCATCCCCTATTTGTCCAACCTTAGGGGTGGAATTTTTTCTTCAAATTTAAATGGGGCCGCCTCTAAGGTACTCCCTTTCTAATAAAAAGGGAATCATCTAAATCGGTTCAATATGAAATTTCATCCCCTATTTGTCCAACCTTAGGGGTGGAATTTTTTCTTCAAATTTAAATGGGGCCACCTCTAAGGTACTCCCTTTCTAATAAAAAGAGAATCATCGAAATCGGTTCAATATGAAATTTCATCCCCTATTTGTCCAACCTTGGGGGTGGAATTTTTTCTTCAAATTTAAATGGGGCACCTCTAAGGTACTCCCTTTCTAATAAAAAGAGAATCATCTAAATCGGTTCAATAGGAAATTTCATCCCCTATTTGTCCAACCTTAGGGGTGGAATTTTTTCTTCAAATTTAAATGGGGCCACCTCTAAGGTACTCCCTTTCTAATAAAAAGAGAATCATCTAAATCGTTTCAATATGAAATTTCATCCCCTATTTGTCCAACCTTAGGGGTGGAATTTTTTCTTCAAATTTAAATGGGGCCACCTCTAAGGTACTCCCTTTCTAATAAAAAAGAATCATCGAAATCGGTTCAATATGAAATTTCATCTCCTATTTGTCCAACCTTGGGGGTGGAATTTTTTCTTCAAATTTAAATGGGACCATTCTGTAGGTATACCCTTTCAAATAAAAAAAGGATTGTCCAAATCGGTCCAATTCTAAAATGTAAAAAATATTGCTTTGCCAGTTATTATTGAAAATTAAAGTTGAATATGCTTAACCATTAACTAAAACAAAAAGAACAGCTTTTACTGAAGTGTTGTGAACCGAAATCATTAAAAAATACCTGGCCTAAAAGCTAAAGCTTGTTTAAAGGCATTTAACTTATCCCCCTATCGTTGAGTGTAAATTGGAAGCGTTCTGAAGGGAGAATTCGCACAATCCGGCAAGACCGCGTTCTACCCGACGACGGTCAGCATTACGGGGAAAAGCGATCTGTAAATAAAATATGAATGAAACGACCGACATTTTAATAATTTTGCCGCCTACTAGATGGCGCGAGGGGCCGAGGGACGAGACTATGATGTTTTAATAATTTTGTAGACCACTAGATGGCGATCCCTGTTTTCTACAAAATTACCTGTTAGCAAATCACAACACGGGAGCAGTTCCTCTTCCCCTATTTATTCCTTTACTCAATGATACCATGAAACCGTAGCTATAACCCAAATTTTTTAAAAAGTACGATATTTCGGCAAAATAGTAAATACTACATGACCATATTAAAATAATGGAGAAATATAAAGGCTTTTCCTGTAATCATATGTAGTTTCTCATTTATAACGGAATTTTTATTTAAACAGATTTTCTTATGTACTTATACAGGGGATCTCGGAAACTAGCAGAGCTAGAACAAAAGTTACATGGGGAAATAATTGCAGTTTTGAATGCTCAATCTAATGCCTCTTTTGGATTTTTAAAAAAGTTCATGGCTCACTAGATATTTTGTAAAGAGTGATTTTTTGCTATTTCATCAGATCTCTGTAGCTCCGTTATTTCTGATTATACAGAAAAACTGTAGAGACAAAAATTGTAGATAATTTTGTGCTTTATAAGATAATCTTATCCAATTTTTTTTATGTCGTTTGTGATTTTTGAGATATGACATAAACTTGTTTTTTTTTAATGTAAATCATAGTTGGCTGTGGCCTTATCAAATCGGACATTTTTTGAGCTTTCCAAAAATATAATACTCGGCATAGTTATTCGGCATAGTTATTATAAAAAATAAAATAGCTATGGCTAATTTTCTGATTTTTTTTTAAATTTTTCACATAGTGAGCCATGGAATATTTTCATAATTACGTTCTATTTTATAATAAGACATACTTTAAACTTTCAAATATTTAACCTTTGTTCTAGCTCTGCTAGTTTCCGAGATCCCCATAGTGGGCATCGAAAAAAACTCACCCTGTATATGAACTGGATTAGTTGTAGTAGTAATTGTAGACTATTTGCATTTTCTTTCTTTCATCAGAACCCTATCAACAACGTGCCACTGGCAGTTTGAGTGAAATTCCTCTTTGGCTTCAAGAGATCCATGGTACTTAATTATAATGATTATAAAGTGTTTTAGAAAGTAGTAGGTGAATCCATTGACCAAAGATTATTTGTTCTACTTCAAAGTACAAGTTTTTAAAGTTGGAAAATGAATTATTTTTCTAATAATAGATATACTAATTACCTAATTCTTTGCCACAAATAGTTGTGTTTGATATTGACAGGTTTTATGCCAATCTATGCCATGTACCAAACATGACTTACAATATACACATCTCAACTATACGAGTAGTTTGGTAAAAATTCCATGTTTCTTAAAACATTCACATTCTGTATCTTTCTTATAAGGTCCCGAAATAAAAAAGTTTATGCAACATACTGACAATATGTCTACTAATCCTAGCAGTTCCGACATTTAAAACTGAATCATTGATTATGAAGAATATTACACACAATGAGTAGGTATAATAACCAAAATCTAAATTGTCCAACTTGCGTACTGTTATGTAGGTATAATACTGCGTATGCTCAAATAATATTTTATAAAACAAAATTTTAGTCGTTATTTTTGTAATTAACGAGTGTGAAGATTACAATTTAGAATCACTGTCAATGTTGAAATGTAGTGCAAGCACTTAATAATATTAGAGAATTTCCATCAGGCTCCGATTAAAAACCCTTTCCCAAAATGTGCAACATTAATTAAAAAAAAACTGATTTTACTGATTTTACTTCATTGCGTTAGCATACATACTAATGAATAATAAGGAACGAATAAAGTTTTTCTACTTTATTGCATTACTTTAATTTTCGCTAATTGCTGGCTGGAGGTTTGTTCTGATTTTTTTAAATCATCAAAAATATGACAAAATTGCCATAATATTTAGAAACATTTTTAGTGTCACTGGTTCACGCTCGCATGGTAGTGCACCTGCTGATAACGCGGAGGTAAACAACCTTTCTGAATCCAGCGCTTCGCGCCATCAATCTGCTTAGTCTTAAAATGTAAGTACTAATCAAAGTTACACCCTGTACAGAAGTCAAATGTTACTTTGACATTTTCCCTCGATTGCAGAAGTTTAACTTAAACTTAAAGTTGGACCATGGACCTTAATTAAGCTACATTTATAAAGCTTGTATTTTTTGACGTAAAAATTCGTTTGGTTTCAAGCTAAATTTATTTGAGGTATAAATTTCTTGCCAATATTCCTTGAGAGTGGACTAAAGGCTTCGCCTCCATACCAAACGGGGCTAATTCGTAAATAATTGTATCTGCATTCCAAAATCGAGATCCGGTCTAATATGCAAATATCGCCCGCTGCGTTAGTTCATTGGATTATTTAGTACCTCCACCCATTAATTCCGTCAATTTACATGACCTTAATAATGGGCATTAGCATCACGAGCCCTGTCGCAAATTTATGACCACGTCGCCTCCCGTTGCGGGCTTCGACCGCCCAGTCCCTGCCGACGTGTAAATTGCGAATTATTTGTTACCAGCTGAGATGATACCAACAATATAAGTTGGGGTGACAACAATGGTCTCAGTCAAAGTTGATATATGTTCCAGCCCATAACACGAAAAAGTATTGCATAGTTGGTCAATTCTAAAGATAAAATAGACTACTTAGCCAAAAGTGGCATCTATAAACTTTCTTGCAATTCTTGTAATAGTACCTATATAGGGAGAACTTGTCGTCCCCTAAAAGTTTGTATAAATGAACATTTAAATAAAGTAAATTCAACCTTTGGAGAACACTTGCATACTTTTAATCATAACTTCAGTCCTCACTCCAATTCAAAAATTTTACGCAATGTCACATCAAAGAATTATAACAGACTTGATTTCCTTGAAGATATTCAAATAAACAGAGAATTATCCAATAATCCAGATTGTTTAAATGTTAAAGTTAATCTTAACAGATCTTTCATTCCTTTACATAGGAGACTCACTCAATGATGAAAAAAATTTTTCTTGGCCTTCATCTTAATCTTAATTTCTATTTCTATCTAATTTTCATTACCATTAATTAAACATTTATTAAATATAAATTCTTAATTTATGAATTAAATTTCTTAAAATCCTTCACATTCACTCTTCATAAAATATTTTTACCCGCCTATGACATTTTGTTTTCAAGTTTAAATCTCGCGCGCTTTTTCGACTGACATCCAGTTCCTTCAACGGGATGTCGAACAGGTTATGTCTCAAATTTCACTTCCACCTTCCAGGATGCATTTGGCACTTCGGCTGGTCTTTTGTTTAAATAATTTGGGTAGCTTGGCTGCCCACAGTTGTATAATTTGTTAATATTTTAAAGTTTTTAAAATGTGACTTGGTGTGACCTTCTATTTTATGGGTTTTTACTGTTGTATAATGCTTTATGCTCCAATTTTCCTGTACACACTTGACAAGTGAGTATGACATGATGTTAAAACAATTTAGTTTTTCCACAGTTAACTTTTTCCAACCCCCTATTTTATGTCATACTTTCTTTTTAGGTGGTACTGAGGATGGCTTAACAGCCGAAAGCGCTTTACCATGATTTTTAATTAAATTATTTGCACGGAAATACACTTCTTTCCCTTTTCAACTTAATAAACGCCTATAGGGAATATGAGTTTATTACTTACTAAGGGATGTTTTTCTAGAGGTATAGATCTTTAAAATGAAATAAAACACAAAAATATGCCATTAATGTTTAAATATATTACCCCGGGCATATTATGAGCGGCAAGCTGGCTCGGATGAAGCGTAATCTGGAAATCGAGTTGTCGACCATATTTAAATATTAAATGCATAAAGTTGTCTTTCAAATAAAGCCAATACCTTGGCTGTTATAGCATTATTTTTATGTGTTTTATTTTAAAGTTCTATACCTCTAATAAAGACACTCTTTACTATTAACTCATAAGACCATTAATTTATCCCACAAGTAATGTCTAATTAAACCATACAAGCTTATTGAATTTTTCTTCTGGCAACATTTTTTACCCCGTACACAGATACTTAGCATTAGTTGAGATCTTATCATTCAAATTGAAAAAGTAGTCCATTTTTCTTTCAGTGGAGCAACAGGGTCAAATTAAAACAAAGTAAAATTCTCTTAGACAAAACTCCACAATCAGTTTTTTTAATGAAAACTGTACATGTTTCGAACCGCTAAGGGTTCATCTTCAGCAGTAAAAAATTCTTTTAGTAAGATAAATGACAAAGCTTCCAAGCAACTTGGAAGATATTAAAATTGTTGAAGTAAACTTCAAAATGAAAACCAAAGGTTAAATGGAGTTTAGTGACATCGACAAAAACCCAAATTCGAAGCAACTGTGGCCATGTACACTTGGGTTTTGATGTGTTTGTTTTTGAAGTATATTACTGGTGCTTGATGGAGGCCTTCTGGTTTTTGCTTTTCAAATTTGGATGTTTATCGATGTCACTAAACTCCTCCGATCAAATATCTTGATCGGAGCTAAACTCCATTTAACCTTTGGTTTTCATTTTGAAGTTTACTACAACAATTTTAATATCCTCCAAGTTGCTTGGAAGCTTTGTCGTTTATCTTACTAAAAGGATTTTTTACTGCTGAAGATGAACCCTTAGCGGTTCGAAACATGCACAGTTTTCATTAAAAAAAAACTGATTCTGGAGTTTTGACCGAGAGAATTTTACTTTGCTTTAATCTTATCCTTCATTACTTATAGTGACAAGCAAGGTCTTCACAGTGTCAAAATTATGCATTAAAAAAATAGATCAGAAAAAAGAAGGGGCAAAAATCGTTTCTATTGAGACAGTTACTTTCAAACTAAAAATTTCTATTGGACCTTACGCCCTCCATCATTATATTTTGTTCATACATATTAGTAGATGCTTTATCATGTTAGTTTTGTGTCCCTTTTCTATACCTTTTCTTTTGGAATCGTGTAGTTACAATCTTCGGTTTTCAAACAAAATTTTAGATTAAGATAGTGTCGAATAGTGCTTTTCGGAAGTAATAACTACACTTTGTAATTTTGTAATTAATACAATACAATTATCTTGCCCTATTCCTGTTACCGAACTGTACGATAATACAATAAATTATTAATAATAGATCTGCGTAGTAAGTGAATCTCAAATTGGTATACAAATATTGAAGTTCACTGCATATTTAGATGTATTGATGCACCATGCTCTTAAGCGGAATCAATTCTTAAATAAATTGCATCTGTTCCAAGTGTTCCAGCCTATAATCCTAATCCACGAGATTCAAACTAATATGCAAATATCTCCCGCTGTGGTTAGATGACGGGATTACTTAGTAACCCATTAATTCCGCCAATTTACTCGACCTTAATAACAGACACTGGCCGAGCGTGAACCGTCACCTCAAGCGGGATACATAGCACCCCACATTACGCCCGGCCTGGCGAGCCAATTCCTAAATTACTTTCTTCTTGCAATTTTATAGGAAAGAAGAATCCACTTTAGTTCATAGGAAGGAATCTGGACAGTCGATCGTAACCTGCTATTGTCTTGTCAAGTTATAGTATTTCGTTTTGTTCTCCACTTTCTCTAACCCTAAACAAAATTGAAGCGGAGACGTAAAACTGAGGAACCGTATACCACATCATATATAAGCGCAGACCCAAGCGAGAACTTCTGAAAAGAAAAGCCATAAAATACCACTTTAAAACTTTTAAAACACCCAGTTGCAACGGTCCAACTTCGTGCAACTTATGGAGGGGAATCAATGCGGAGAGTATCCAGTCACGGTTCGAGAAGTTCATTCAATCATCCAACGGAAATTAAATCTTATATTTAAAATGGAATAACTCGAGAGCATGAGGCCAGAAAGGGCCGGTTTTATTTTCTCGATTTGGGATTCCACTTCCAGTTTAGCGAACAACTTCACTATTTAATTGCCCTAACGATTATCGATTTCAGGACCAATGAAATGAAGCTGAAGAAATGCGGGCTTTTCATAATATCTTATTCATCCCATAGACTGGGAGAAATGAAATATTTTAAGGTCTCTGCAAAGAAATGTTTACCTTATAAAATTGATATTTATGCTACTTTAAGTAATTAACTACCCTATCAAATCGTAGACGATGGGAAATCCAAAAAAATAATATTGTACATATTAGAGAGCAAAGTTAATATAACATCTCAGTTGAGACAGCTTGCAATAAGTTAGTTCTGTTCTTGTTGCATATATTATTGTGTCTTATTTGGACTGTTCTGCATTAGATTTTGCAGTGTTTTAGTTAAATTACAAACTAGTTAGTATATTTTATGCATGCACGGGTGCCTCATTATGTGTAATTTAATTAAACTAGATGTACAGGGCGATTCATTGAGAATGGGAAATCTCAAAACCGGAGATAGAGGGGACCAAAACATAAAATATAACCTTAGAAATTACCAAAATATTAACCAAACAATTATTGTTGGTCCAATGTTATGTTTTCTGAGAAATTTCCTTTTAAGGTTTTCATAGGTTCAACTTGAAAATTGGTATGTTTGGGATTTTTGGGATAGCAAACAGTAGCGGCTCGTGGGTTAATGCACAGGGGGAGGGGGGTACGTTTTGAAAAGAAAAAAGAACACACTCGTGGTCAATTAAAAAATAGGTGTATATTTGAGGTGGGTACTTAGGTACTTCCGACATGGGATTTTTATTCTGTTTTTATTGGTAATTACTTATTTTTGCATAATTAATATAAAAGTACATAAAACAATATTTATTGTTTTTAATAACGTTTTTTAAAAAGATAATAACGCAAACATTTGCATGATGTAAATATCTAAATATCGTTACCATTTGACATTAATTCGAAATGTCAGTTGTTTCATCAAACTGTATGGCCAAAATAGCTATTTTTGTTACAAATACCAAAATGAAGTTTTTCAGGACGAATCATTGCTGTTTCCGGACGAGGCGTTAGCTTCGTTATGTTTAATAATGTTTTCCGATACGTGGAATTTAACTGAGCGGCAATACTAATTTTCATCATTCAATACTAACCTTCATCTGTTTGGTATCCTCATTACAATGTCCACATCCAGGCACTTGTACGTCTACGCACAAATTTTTGAGGTACATACGCTATAAATACAACCTGGACACGAATTACTCTCAGCTTGAAACTTACTTAAACATTGAAACTTTGAACAATCGCCGCAGGAAAAGAGACATCACATTGGTCTGCAAATTGATAAACGGGTATGCAGATTGCCCATATTTGCTGTCCAGGGTGAGCCTTAGAGTCCCCTTAATGAATATAAGAAAAAGTGGTACTTTTCATGTTCCATTCCATCGAACAAATTATGCTTACAGCTCTCCTATTCTTCGAGCTCTTAGATTAGCTAATGAAGCGGCCTCTTCAGTAGATTTTTTCAATACAAAAAGATCAAGATTTTTATCAATGTTGAAACGTCACTAGTTAATAAATTTAAATTATCATTAAGATTGGGTAGTGGGATAAATTATTTTTGTAACAATCGGTTTATAATTAATTTATTGTTTATTTTGTAGGAATGTATTGTTTCATGTCATTATGTATATGTAAAATGGCTTGTCCGTTGATATTAAGAGGCTACGATACTTATGAAATCCGCCCGAAATGCCCGACTCAATTCAGGACAAACGTCGCTCGATTAGATATGCCTATCCTTTTCCTTCCTCTGGTCCCCACGACTCCCCACTCCAGCCTGCCCCTTCATAGTGCTACGATTGAGGGGCAGGCCGGCCGTGGGTACTACACTGAGAAAACTCTGTCACTTTGTAAAAAAACCCTGTTTAATTCAATATGAGATATTATTCCTCAAACTCAAGCAGAAGCTTTTTTGTAACTAACAATAATCAATTCAATTACAATTGATATTGAATTCTAATGAATAATTTAAATGTAATATTTTATTTCAATAAATAGCGTGTTCTGGAATTGATTCTATAATTGATTCTATCTTTTCTAAGCACATTCTTTTGTCAGAACAACATAACGTTTCATGGTGTTGAATTGAATAGGGATACATTTAACTGTTCATTATACTGAAATTACAACTATTGTCACTGAATTTTTGCTGGATTTGTAATACTTAATTGTGGGTACTAATATCAATTATAGCCATTCACTTGCAGTGTTCATTATGACTACGAACGATATAGAGTGTAGGGTTGATTCAAAACCTTTAATTTTCGATCACTGTGTGCACTCCTAAGTTAACCCCCAGTTAACCCTGAAAAAATCAGCTTGTTTTAAAGAATTTTTTTTTACCCTTATAAAGCACTTTAGATAGTGGTGATCTTTTACCTATATCTCGTGAAGTATTGAAGTTAAAAAAAAAACTTCATGAGAGAAAGTTGTAGAGAACGTAATAATGTATACATAAGAAGAAAAAAAATTGTACACATGAGAAGAAAAAAATTGCAAAAAAATGTTTGCAAAACCACTCCTATTGCGGGGTTCGTAACACGACTTCGACGGTGATTTTTTGGGGTTATACTCAGGACGCTACCCACAACCAACCCTGAAAATATATACCTGTTAGGAATCTTTTTTTTTTCTACCTCTATAAAAAAATGACAATTTGCTTGGACTATGATTACTTACATTGATGAATATAAAAGTTGAAATTAAGTTTTTTGTTCATCCAATGAATTATAATGTTTTTTCAGTTGCTTCTGGGGTACTCTTATATAGTTTGGAGTAGTCTGAGGGTGAGAATTATTATTATTCAAATAAAATAAATTTAATTGTTTAAATAAAACATAAGATATTTTAAAACCGAGGTTATGCTTTCATTGTAGTATGCCAATTTTAGTATCGAAGTGACAATACGTCTTCTTAACGGAAATTCAAACTATTTTAAACTTATTGGTTCATCTGCAATTACGTCAAAAGTATAGATTATATTGTTGGGACCACATGGATTTGCTTGTATATTTAAAGTAGGTAATGGAAAAGTGACTATATACACGAACTCACTAAAATCACAACAGTCTTTTTTTCCTGTGTAGACGTGTAGATAATATGAAATAATAACTCGTGCCGGCCGCCGCCGACGGCCGCCGGGGTCACACGAGTCTCGCCGATGCCGACGAAGAAGCGCGAATATATATTTAAAAAACGGCGGTGGCCTGTTTGCTTTATTGCAAAAATGATATTTTTCAGGGCGTTCACTTTTCGTTGGCAACACACTGCATAGCTTTTTGGCGTCGAAGCAATTTTACTATTATTTTTCATATCAGCAAAGGTGCATGCTATGAAGGGTTCGTGTATAAAAAAAAACTTGTAATTGCTCAATTATAAAATCTAAATTAACGATTCGATTACCGAATTCTTCTTGAACCACATTAGGGTCAGTTGAACATCTATTAATGTTTGATTGGATAATTGTTCTGCATAATAGTGTTGCTACGACTAAAAAAGTGCGTCTAAAGTCTACTTCTTCAAAATGTTTTATATAACTAGTAGGTATTCCATATTTACATTTGTGTAATAATAAATAAATCTAACTAAAAACTTTCTACACTGTAAGAGTTCACTTTAGACGGATTAGAGTGAATAGGCCATATTATATCACAACGGTTTCGTTAATCTATAAAATTACATCCTCAAGGACTAATTTATAGAGTTACGAAACTGGTCTCCCTTTTTAAATAAAGTAATAGTTGTGAGATAATAGGAGCTATTAATTTCTAATCCCTTGTAAATGTTCCATTCAAAGCCCTGTTTTTCCCAGAAAGTTTGTTTCCCAAACCCTATGCACCTGCAGTACTACTTATACCTAAATCCGAATAAGTGTGCAAAATGCAAAATATGTAGGTACCCCTCTCTCAAATTCTGGAAACCATATTAGGTACCTACGGGAATAAAAGCACTCAAGCCCACAAATTACTCCTATTGGTTTCACTACATGTGACTGTTGTGACATCATTATCAAACATTATAGGTATTCTTGCCCTGACTGCGGTTCAGTTTCAGAACCTTATTCTGACAAATCTGAATTATCGAACATCCTAGAAAATGTATTAAAATGTCATAAATTCGACAGACTGGAACAATAAAATGTACTATTTTTATTTTGCCCGATTTTCAACTCCAATGACTTTCGAACAATCTTCTAACGAAGAAGTTTCTAAAACTGACTGGATGTCAGAATTATTATCGTTCCCTCTGGAAAGTATATAAATTAGCTTTTATCATGCAGCGATTTACATAGGAATTCGTTTTCAAAAAATGCTTCACATGACCCATTTATTTGGCAAAATTATTACTTGTACCTATCACATTTTTAAAGTAAAAATCAAGCGCACAATTTGGTCTAGAATTTAAATTTACTCTTTTTGCACGACCAGGCCATTTTATGCCCTAGGGATTAAACCATTTTACACAAAAGCAAAAAGTAGGTACTTTGTGAATAATAATTATTTATTTTCTAAAATTTATTTGTGGCGCAATGGATTAATAATTATTTATTTATAATTCCTGGAGGAATAATAATAATGAGTATTATTATATGCCAGTCGACATACATAATGTCGCGGTAGAAAATATTTTCTTCGGATACTCGGAAATATAAATATTTGCTAACATACTAACATTCAAAACAAGCGAAACACAAATAAGGGAGACTGAGACTAATAAAATGAAAAATGAACCATCTGATATCGATTGAAAGTTCTCCTGACGTGGTTTCCGAGCCCGGTGAGGTACGCCGAAGTAGGGGGAAGTAGGGGAACCACGAGTTCCAGCGAACGCCCGCCCGCCCGCCTATCTCCGTACGTCTAATTCCTGCTCGAATGGCCAATTCACGGATCATTTTATTGCCGGGCAATGGGTTCGTAGTTTTCAAATCATAGCCAAACGAACAAACGTATCGACTTGAAAGTAGTCTTAAAATAATGTTATAGAATGCCTCAATCGTCGTTGTGTCCTTCGAATTATTTTTGAGTGGTGGAAATACTCGAAATTCTTAACCGAATATAGTCGAATTTCGGGTATGTTTGGCATTTTTTTTCACAGTGTCGCATTAGTCCTGCACAGTTCGTGATACACAACGACGATTCTTCGTAGTTTTATCTAAGCCACAAAAAAAAAATCAAGTGAAAATATTAAGAAATGCAAGTAGGAGATGTAAACTACGAAACCCTTGAAAATGGGGGGTATCGTAGCGCCTTAATAAATAAATAAATAACCAAATAAATTTCTAAATTCAATGGCGAATTACTGGCAGCATTACTGTGGTATGTTTTGTGGTATAAGGGAGCAGGTAAACGTGGCGTTCTGATAAGAGCGTTAATTGATAACAAAATATTGTAGAATATCCTGGCTACTGATGGTTCAAGAAAAGGTCTTGCGTAAAAATATAAGAGAAGATATGATGATAGTTAAATTCTCTCGAGGTATTTTTGATGAACCTCATAAGGGGAAACGGCTGTCGTAGTGTAACTCCTCGAACACAGCACATGCATTATTAGATCTTGAATCTTGAATGCTGATATGATGTTATCCCAGATACCAAAATTATTTTTGGTTGCTGTAAAATCTATTGGGAAAGTGAAATTTTATCATTTGATATTATTGGTCTAGTTATACAGTGTGAAAAAATAACCGCACTTTCTTCTATAAACTATATCATTTTAAGGCCTTATAAAAAAGTTACAGGGTGTTAAAGTTGCAAGAAATATGTGGAATTTATTGAATATTTTACAAACTAGTTGAGATATTTAAGTCATATTTGGTACACGTTATAACGGCATGGGTTAGCATAAAACCTGTTAATATCAAACATCTTGAACAACCAGTGGCGTAGAAAGAGGTAATTAGTATAATTTATTTTAGAAAAAAAAAATAGAACCACCTCGTATAGGAATAAAATGTATTCAAATTGTTATGTAAATTTTTATTGTAAACAAAAACGTTCTCTTAGCATTTTTTCATACCTGTCATAGTTTCATAGCAAATTTTATTTTTTCGTAATATTTCGGGGTACTTCTGAAAGTTCAGTGTAAAGAAATAAACCATACAAGAAGCATCTCGCGTTTAATTTAAGTCCCAATACCTAACAGGTTATGGGCCCAGTATTACTTTTTAATTATTAATAATTAGTTGAGTAAAAAGTGAAGTACTATTAGTGTTATATAGTGTTATAACATTGGAAAACAAACTGTAAGTAGTTATAATGGAGACTAGAGCAAAACGCAATATTCAACAATTTAATGGAGAAAGATATTCAATCTGGAAATTTCGAATTAAATCTTTGTTATCCGAATTACAAGTATTAGATGTAGTTAAAAGTGAAATACCACTTGAAATTAGCGATGAATGGAAAAACAAAAACCTAATTGCAAAAAGCACAATTGTTGAATATATAAATGATTCCTTTTTAAACTTCGCAAGGGATGAAGAGTATGCTAGAAAAGTAATTCAAAATTTGGACTCGATTTACGAGCGAAGAAGTTTAGCCAGCCAATTAGCTTTACGTAAACAATTACTCAATTTACGACTAAAACCCGATGAATCATTGCTACAGCATTTTACCCAATTTGAGGAAATAGTAACGGAATTAATTTCTGCTGGAGGAAAATTGGACGAAATGGACAAAGTTTATCATCTTTTATTAACACTACCATCAACATACGATGGCGTTATCACAGCACTAGAAACTCTTGTAGATGACCATCTAAATCTCAGTTTTGTTAAAACTCGCTTATTAGACCACGAGATAAAAATCAAAAATGAATGCACAACTGGTTTTAAAGTTCTTCATGTGAATGCAAACAATATTCCTGGAACAAGTGGAACTCGAAATTTCAAAGGAAATAGAAATAGGAAGTTTAAACGACAAAATGTACAAAAAATGCAAAAATGGAAATTTCAAAACCCGTATAAATCGACAAATCTATTTTGTGAACATTGTGTCCAATGTGATGTCTACCCCGAGAATAAAAATAACAGCTTTGCATTTATGTTTTCGAATGCAGCTCAATCTACACACTCAGATAACGCAGATTCTGGTGCAACCGACCACGTTGTCAAACAAAATACTGTCTTTACTACATTCAAGGTATTGACACCACCAATGAAGATAAGGGTTGCAAAAAATAGTACATCGATAGACGCACTGGGTATGGGCGATATCGAGATTCTTACTAACAAAGGTTACAAGGGAACGTTGGAGAATGTTTTGTACTGCCCAGAGGTGCCACACAATCTGCTCTCTGTTCATAAAATTCAGGCCGCCGGTATGGTTGTCATCTTCAATGGAAATGGAATACAAGTAACAAAAGATGACAAATTATTGTTAACAGGGTTTAAATAATTTATTTTATTTTATTTATTTAATTTATTTTACTTATTTAATTATTGTTAACAGGGTTTAAATAATTTATTTTACGTTGTTTTTTATATGTGTAAATTTACAAAGAATGTCATGAGCGTTGTTTCTACAAATGTGAATTATAAATTATGGCATGAGCGACTTGGTCACATTTGCAAAAACAATTTTATTAAATTAAAAGAAATGATTGAAGATGATTCGCTTAAAAACGTAAATCCTGACAAAGAATTATGCTGCGAACCCTGTATTTTTGGTAAACAAATGCGACCCCCATTTGCTAAATCTAAAAAAAAATCAAACAATAGGCCCTTATTTATAGTTCACACTGATGTTTGTGGTCAAATAACGCCTTCAACTGTTAATGAAATGAATTATTTTGTCTGCTTCATTGACGATTATACGCATTATGCAGTCACGTATTTGATTAGCTCTAAATCTGAAGTACTTACAATGTTTAAAGATTACGTTTCAAAGGCTAAAAATTATTTGAATACAAACATTGTTAATTTATATTGTGATAATGGTACAGAACACCTTTCAAACGATTTTAAAGAATTTTGTAGCTCAAAAGGGATAATGTATCATTTAACTGTGCCTCATACACCGCAGCAAAATGGTGTGTCAGAGCGAATGAATCGCACGTTAACTGAAAAGACTAGAACCCTTATAGCAAGTGCGAAGTTAGACAAATCTTTTTGGGGAGAAGCAGTTTTAACTGCAACCTATTTAACAAATTTGTCACCCACAAAAGCTCTGACTGTAAATAAAACACCATACGAATTGTGGCATAAAAAGAAGCCCAAAGTTAACCATTTAAAAATTTTTGGTTCTACCGTATATGTACATGATGAAACCAGAAAAACAAAATTTGATATTAAATCATTTAAGGCAATACTGGTTGGGTATGAACCAAATGGTTACAAGCTGTGGAATGTAAATAATAAAAAAATTTTCGTTGCACGCGATGTTGTAGTGGACGAAATAAACTTTGAAAATACGAGGCCAAAAGAAAATGATACAGAAACTGAAATCCTTGTTAAAATTCCAAAACACAATGAGTCAGATAAAATAATAAATATCGAAACAAATAATGAACCAGATGTTAGAAGGAGTGAAAGAATTAAGAATCTTCCGCCACAGTCCTATAACGAAGACAATATTCTCAATCAAGATTGTCTATTAGCAAGTAAACCTTTTGATGAAATTCCAAAGTCATTTAATGAAATCTTTATTAGAGATGACAAATAAAAATGGGATGAGGCAATAAAGGAAGAACTTGATTCACTCCATTCTAACGAAACCTGGACATTAGTTACTAAACCTGAAAATGCAAACATTGTTAGCTGTAAATGGGTATTCTCAATTAAAAATTATATGAATGGGAAACCACAACGATATAAAGCGCGTTTAGTTGCAAGGGGGTTTAGTCAAAATTATTTGGAAGATTACGACAAAACATTTGCATCTGTAGCCAGAATTACCACTTTTAGAACTCTTTTAGCTTATTCAAATCAATTTGATTTAAAGGTACACCATATGGACGTTAAAACAGCCTTTCTAAATGGTGTCCTCAAGGAAAATATCTATATGGAGGTACCTAATGGTAATAAAGGTAATAGATGCTAAAATAGGTCAAGTGTGTAAACTCAATAAATCCATATACGGTCTCAAACAGTCTTCAAGATGTTGGTATGAACGTTTTGATAATGTTATCAAAAATAAAGGTTTTAAAAATTCAAAAGTGGATCCATGTCTATATTCTCTAAACGACAAAAATGTTGATAATTGCATCTTTATCCTTTTGTATGTTGATGATTTACTAATTGCAACTAAGAATCCACAAACGTTATCCGATTTTAAAACATATCTACAAAAACATTTCAAAATGACCGATTTATTCGATATTAAGCTATTTCTTGGCATAAGAGTTGAACGATCAAAATCTCAAATAAGTTTGAATCAATCCGTTTACCTTCACACCGTATTAAGTAAATTTGGAATGGCTGATTGTAAACCAATAAAATCTCCTTTACCATCTAAAATAAATTATGATGATTTAAATTCTGACGAGTATTACAATGCACCATGCCGAAATTTGATAGGTAGTTTAATGTATGCAATGCTTTGCACATGACCCGATATCTGTGCAGCAATTAATATTCTTAGTAGATATCAAAGTAAAAATAATAAAGCTCTTTGGATCACCTTAAAACACTTGATGCGACATATAAAAGGAACGGTTGACGCTAAATTAACATATAAAAGGTGCAATTATCAAAATGTATTAACTGGGTATTCGGATTCCGACTGGGGAAGTGATAACATAGATCGCAAAAGTACCGTGTCATGGGGTACCCGGAAACAAAATAGTGTTGCAGCTTCCTCAACCGAAGCCGAATATATGGCTCTATTTGAGACTGTAAGGGAAGCCTTATGGTTAAAGTCACTGTTAAACAGTATTGGAATCAAAATTCAGCAGCCAATACCTATTTACGAAGATAACAATGGTTGCATCAATATAGCAAATAACCCCACAAATTACAAAAGATCGAAACATATCGATATAAAATATCATTTCTCAAGGGAACAAATAACTAATAAAGTTATAATTCTAAAATATATTCCAACAGGGGAACAGCTAGCAGATTCCTTCACGAAAGTGCTGCCTTCGACCAAATATAGTGAAATAAGATTTAAACTTAATTTAGTTTAAATAAGCAAAAAAAAATTTTTTTTGAGAGGGCCTGTTGGTGTTTCATTTATTCAAGTATTATAATATACTTATTGTTGCCACTGTATAGGCATGGTATTGATACAAAAATATAAATTTCTTTTGTTTGGTTTTTATATAGGGCTCTTGTTCTTGGAGCGGGCTGATTAATCTTTTGCTGTATGTAGTTCAGTGTAAAGAAATAAACCATACAAGAAGCATCTCGCGTTTAATTTAAGTCCCAATACCTAACAGTAACTTTTTCCAATAAACTCACCTATTTAAGGCTATACTTTTGAAGATACAGGGTCTAAAACATTTAAGGAAGATACATTTAATGTTACGCTCTGTATCTTGAAAAGTAAAACCTTGAATGGGTAAGTTTATTGGGAAAAGTTACTGTATTTAAAGTAAAAAACACACTTTTTCTACTTTGAGTGTTACTTATGGAGAAAAGTTTTAAGTTAATTTTTCCGAAGTACCCCGAAATAATACGAAAAAATCAAATTTGCTATGAAACCATGACACATGAAAAAATGCTAAGAGAACGTTTTGTTTACAATAAAAATTTACATAAGAATTTGAATACATTTTATTGCTATACAAGGTGGTTCTAATTTTTTTCTAAAATAAATTATACTAATTACCCATTTCTATGCCACTGGTTGTTCAAGATGATTGATATTAACAGGTTTTATGCTAACCCATGCCGTTATCACGTGTACCAAATATGACTTAAATATCTCAACTAGTTTGTAAAATATTCAATAAATTCCACATATTTCTTGCAACTTTAACACCCTGTAACTTTTTTATAAGGCCTTAAAATGATATAGTTTATAGAAGAAAGTGCGGTTATTTTTTGGTTTTCTATCACCTGTTGAAGTGTTGCAGATTAAAACTGAATCACCCTGTATACACTGTGTCCCGGATAAGAATGAACAGCATGGGGATATTGCAAACGGTGAGAGATAGGGTAACGGTTAAGTGGGGAAAAAGTTGCGCAATTTTGAGGTCAATAAAATGGCACAAACAGATTTTTAATATCTTTTTTCGTTTTTGAGTTATTTTGAAAAAAGTAAAATTTTGCGTTTTCGATTTTATTTTTTTCTGAAGTTGTTATCACAGATAGAGAAAAAAGAAAAACACTTTCTTATGACACTTTTTAACGGGGCTTAAGACGGCGTTTTTAGATTTGTTCTACAACGTTTCGTTTTTGAGAAACCATCTTCAACTTTATTTCAAATTATTAAATAGTTTATCAAGGTATCCATGTCCTTATTAGGTTGTACTCGTGTTATAGTGTCCAAATTGCCGTAATCTTACTTGGGGAGAGTTGTTTGGGTGACTTTAGGGTTTGAATTTGAATTGTGTACGCCAGTTTTTCGGTGAAACGTAGTAAGTACCCAGGTGGGGAGGCACCCGGCCGTTGGTTGGCTTTTGAGATCCCGCCAGTACCACCAGACCGTGCATGGAGTGTGTTTCCTCGACCATATTTCCGTATTGGCATTTTTTTTGCTTCCAAATTTTGGGATATTTTGGAAATATTTGGCCCAGAAGATTGGTGTTCATCCGATAGTTGTTTTGAGTTGGAGTGGAACCCAGTTATCAGCTTTTTGCTGGATTTTTAGCAAAACCTTCTGCATTGGTAAGTGCGCCATTTTGTAGGGAAGTGAAATGTTCAACCGTTTTCGTTTTGTAGGAAGTTAAATTCCTGTTCGATATCGTTTTTCTTGAAGTAAACCACGACCTATGTACTTTGGGAATACACAGAAGCCACCTACCATCATTGTGAGTTAAAATTACGTAACCTTTAGAACGAAGATTTCATAATTCAAGTTTTTAGGGCTTTTCGTTACAAGTCAGGAAATCATCGTCTTCCGAATTTTCGTCAACATTTTCCTTGGATCTGCGGGTTACCTAACGGCGGTGTGAAAGCTGTGCCCCAGGTCAATCTGATCCAAAGTGCGAGAACCAACAGCCCCAGCGAGAGATAGAGAGGAGAACCCTGTACCTGCGTCGAACCAGATAAGATACCTACCTATTAGCTTTACTAACCTTTTGTGATAACGTGGTGAAGTGGCGTAAACCCTTTTTTTATTATTAATTGTATTTTAAAACTTTTATTTTAATGTGTGTTCGGTTTAGCTGATTAGCTAATATTGCAGTCATATTTATTACATAAAGGAACTCTGTTTGGGGTTTTCGCAATTTAGTGGGTAAATCCAGTAATTTTACCTTGTGCGCTGAGTGTGATCACAAGAGGACCATAGTAACATAATTATTATTATTGTTCTTAAGTTACATAATGGGATTAAAAACACATAGAAACCTACTACTACAATAATCTTCCTGTGATACTCCCAACGGGTAATAAATTTATACCTTTTTTTCAAACCAATCAGACCTATTATTTCGCCTAAAAAGTACGTTTTGATATAAATATTTTATCCTCTAATTAATGAAGGTATTTGGGGTCTGCCCAGGTTTACATTTGATTATGTAAGTTTTCTGGCTTAAACTGCCTAAGTCAGTGGCGCTATAAAGTAGATAACTTTTATTTCTATTTAATTTTCTTTTTAATTGGAAACCCACTCCCCAATTCGACTGAGCTAGAAATGGAGTTTTGCTACGCAACCTGGTCAGACCGTTGTTATACTTTTTTTGTTTGTTCCCTATAAAAATTAATTTGTTGGAACTCGTAGCACACTTTTCATTGCAAATACCATGATGTATGACACGAAATATTTTAAAAATGTTTTGAGACAATTATACTGAAAATTCCTTTTTTTCCATTCATTTTTGTCTAATGCGGCCCTGTATTTAATAATAAAGAGTCTAAATATTAATCAGTATTGACAACAATTTAATTTACAGTTTATTTTTACTTTGAAAACTTAATATTTTTAAATTTTAAATTTAAATTTAAACGTAATCAATAACTTTTGCCATTTATTAATTGCAAAAATACATCGTTCGGCCTCTACACTATTTCTGTGACACAAGATATTATAACATGCTGACATGTTAAATTTGTCGTCATTTGACGCACCCTCCATTTGTAATGAAATAAATTGTTAACTAAATGATACAGTGGGAGTTATGACAAATGACAAGCGATTGGTTTCGTTGTTTCAAAGCCTTCTAGGTGGAAGATTTTTATTTATCGTATGTGCCGTCCTTTTTTTAGTTCTCCAATTGAAAGATAAGTTGTAAGTTAAATTGTTGACAATACTGATTAATATTTAGACTTCTTATTATTAAATACAGGGCCGCATTAGAAAAAAAATTAATGGAAAAAAGGAATTTTCAGTATCATTGTCTCAAAACATTTTAAAAATATTTCTTTTCATACATCATGGTATTTGCAATGAAAAGTGCTTTCAAAATCGGCGAAAAAAATCCAGGTCCGTATTTAAAAAAATTAAGTTGAAGATGGTTTCTCAAAAACGAATCGTTGTAGAACAAATCTAAAAACGCCATCTAAAGGCCCGTTAAAAAGTGCCATAAGAAAGTGCTTTTCTTTTTTCTCTATCTGTGATAGCAAGTTCAGAAAAAATAAAATCGAAAACGCAAAATTTTACTTTTTTCAAAATAACTCAAAAACGAAAAAAGATATTAGAAATCTGTTTGTTCCATTTTATTGACCTCGAAATTGCGCAACTTTTCCCCCATTTAACCGTTGCCCTCTCTCTCACCGTTTGCAATATCCCCATGCTGTTCATTCTTATCCGGGACACAGTGTATTGTCTGGGGGGTTTATGCAATTACCAACTAACTTTTGTCGACAAGTAAAATGTGCCCCTGCATGTTTTATTAAGAGGGCATAAACTTCTGTATATCTATTCCTTCAACTAGCGTTAAGGAAACCTCTAATACATATATAATAAATCAAAGGATGTCGTGCTTCATGCCAGCGCCGCTGATAAATACCTTTTTTGCGGCCGCAGTATATCTTTCTCGGCGGTTCAAAATTAACTTTGAAAACAAAGGGTGACAAAAGCGGCGCGCCAAGAATGTGAACGACACCCCGGAAAGCCGTCGAATAATGATTTAATCACGTCGCATTCCGGACAAAAGGGAATTCCAGCTCGGCGGCGATACAAAAACCCGGCTAATGAGTGCACTAAAACTTTCTTAATTTAATGCGGGATATCAGAGTGCAGGGGACTGACTGGCGCAGCCATGAATATTCATGCCCATGAATCTGGAAGTTTCTTCGCCCGCAGAGGCGCGCAAGGTTCAAGTTCCTCCTAAGTATTGTATAAGTTCGATCGCTCGAGCTTCAATCATTTATGCGTCTTAATTTTTAAAGAAGTTAGGGGAAGTTACACGGGTGCGAACAACTTGATTTATAAAATGAACATTAGGCGTTGTAGCAATATGCTTTTCTAAACCTTTTCCGGCTGTAAGGAAGACCTACCTCTGTGCCGTATGTGCAGCCTTACATTTCATGGAATGATCCTCCATTTCAACAATTCCAAAATACGTCTTCGTGTAGTAACCTCTGTTTTACCTCATCTGCAATAATTTATCTGAATCTTCGGAAAATATGTTTTATGTCTCACGAAGTACATACAGTGTGTTTTAGTGGCATATCAGGTAAACGATATCAATTTAAAAAAATGCACTCCAGCCGGGACTCGAACCAGGGTGCATTTTTTTTACCTGATATTATGCCAATAAAACATCCTTTATTATTTATAACTACAGGTACTACAAATCTTTCTGTGTTTCATATTCTTGGCTTGATATTGTAAGTTAGAATTTCCACGTTCGATACTCACATTAAGTCGCTATATGTCGAATTTTGTGGGTTGATGAACAATTAGGAAGTTCACATAACCAACAATCTTAATGGTTACCCTACTCCCTCTAACTCTTCCTAGTAGCTGTAGAAGACGCCGAAGTCCTCTACATCTCACCGCTACTAACTAATATCAATTGGAACAAATAACACCTAGCCGCTGGAACCCGTATCTCCGGTAGCTTAGTTGGTTAAGTGCCTACGGCTACAGTAGGAGTCCCGGGTTCGAGTCCCGGCATTTTTTCAAATGATATCCTTTACCTGATATGCCACTAAAACATCTTTATTATTTATAATTACAGGAACTAAAAATATTTCTGTGTTACATACAGTGTGTTCACGTTAAGGGTTTACCACCCTTAAAACATATTTATTTGTTGACCGATTTCGACAAACTTTTATTGTTAGGTATTTCTTCAAAATGCCCATCAGAAGAGTGGGTAACTTTATTCTTGGACTGTAATCATGACCAACTACGACCAAATTTCAAAAAGTACTGCTAGGGACTTCTTTAGAAAAAAAAACTGATTGCAGATTCTTATTGAGAATCACTTAAAACCTGTCTGTACCCATTTTCATTATTCTAAAATATTAATTAATTAATTAATTATAATCAGCAATAAATGTTCCTATACAAAGAACTTATACAGTGAAATGCGTGAATTACCCCGATATCCAATTTAAAGCTCCATATATTATGACCGACCTAACTTGTTACTAAATCGGCATAAACCGTTAGCATTAAATGGACATTTCCCAGTACATAATGGTCATAAAAGTACATAAATGTTGGCATAATGCGAGCCACCATTAGCACTGGAGCAATGAACAAGATACTCCGCAATTATTGTGGTCAGGAGTCCATCCACGCTCGCTGCACAACTAACATTTCAAATAATTACAAATATTCGCGAATTTATTTTGGTAATCGCATCGAAACTCCACATAAATACATTAAACCAGAGCCTGCACTACACGTCCAATACATTCAAATATGAGCCCGAATATACATACATACATTACAATTACCACATCTCGGTATGCGTGATATGGTCATGTATCCTGATTAATTTAGTTCATTACTCATGTTCTTCGAATTAATTGATACATATATCCGCGAGCGCGTATGTGGCCTGGATATAATAAAATTGTTGTATTTTATATTCATTTGCGAGCTTTATTAAGGGTCACACATTTGAAATAAAACACTTTTATTGCTGCGTCTACTACTCGACCTCAGCAGTTAGGTATACTGTTTATACAGGGTGTTCCTTAATGACATGCTAATACTTAAGGGGGTTATTCTTGGGTCCATTTTAAGAAAAAACTTCATATGAACGTATGTCGTAAACATCCTAACTTTTGAGATACAGGGCGTTAAAGTTCATTTTTTTTAAATTGAATTTTGGCTACATCTCCCGAAATAATCAAGCTGCTGAACTGAAATTTGGCACTGCTATGTTTTTGGGGATGGAGAATATGCTGAAAATGTCAATTTCACCGTATCTCACAGAGGGCGCCACTTGCGCTGTTTTTTGATCACGCTTTTACGCGTAACTTTTTTGAGGTTATCTTTTTGGTCCTGCAGGTCCATCATTTTAGTGCATCTTTTCATTCTGCGAGAAAAAGGTACTCTTGTTTCATAACGATTAAATCAACCGTTTGCGTTGAAATTACCAAAACGTGCCCCAAAACACCTGTTGATTCCAATATTCGAAACATACAATTTTCACCTACTGCTTTCAAATGTTACAGATCAACTGTACATTGAAAATGATGAAAAAAATGCCAAATGGGCATTGGTCAAAACACCATTGGTTTTCTTGAAATAGAGTGTCCAAATTTTGTCAAATTCAATCCTTTCCATTTTGAAAGCGAATAATTTTTGGTACATTGTTCATAGGGATTTTGTTTCTCAGTTTAAATGGTACAGTTGATCTTTAACACTTGAAGGTGGTAGGTGAAAATGTTATGTTTCGAATATTGAAGTCAACAGGTGTTTTGGAGAACGTTTTGGCAATTTCAAAGCAAACGGTTGATTTAATCGTTATGAAACAAGAGTACCTTTTTCTTGCAGAATGAAAAAATGCACTAAAATGATGGACCTGCAGGACCAAAAAGATAACCTCAAAAAAGTTACGCGTAAAAGCGTAATAAAAAAACAGCGCAAGTGGCGCCCTCTGTGAGATACGCTGAAATTGACATTTTCAGCTTATTCTCCATCCCCAAAAACATAGCAGTGCCAAATTTCAGTTCAGCAGCTTGATTATTTCGGGAGATGTAGCCAAAATTCGATTTAAAAAAATGAACTTTAACGCTCTGTATCTCAAAAGTTAGGACGTTTACGACATACGTTCATATGAAGTTTTTTTCTTAAAATGGGCCCAACAATAACCCCCTTAAGTATTAGCATGTCATTAAGGAACACCCTGTATAACGACATTTTGTAATGTTGTTGCCGGCCTGCAGGACCCTATTTACACGAAATATTTTTAATTGAAATGCTAAACAAAATATTCACATTTAATATGATAGAAATACATTATGACGGCCGGATATTGAAATTTTAAAAATTCATTTGGCTTTTAAGCTATTACTGCCGAATTCGTTGAGCTGTAAGGGTGCCAATATATATAATTTGCACAGTAATTGATAGATAGGTAGATTGGTTGATAGGGATATTTTTACATCAAATGACAAGCGAATTTTTGTGGACGTCCGGGGAGAATTCAGTAACCTTTCAATGTTTATTTTCTGAGAAGGCACACACTGTGTGAATATGACTATACGTAAATATTGTGGAAATTGGAACGGTTACCTGTCACTACCAACGACAATTTGAATTTCAGGTGAAAACTTCTTAAACTTTTACTTCCTCAAACTCGTCCATTGCCCCCCATCCCACAGTCGCCAATATCTCATCCTCTACCCCTACCCGACCTGTCAACAGGGTGTCAAATTACTCCCAGCATTTCCACAGGCATATAAATGCGACTGCACGCTGATGCCGCATATTAATTAGTAATTTATGAAATACTTCCATTTTTCCGGGCGGACTGGAGCGGATTACTTTCCTGCGACATAAATAACGCCTCACCGCCTGTTGGAGACAAAACAAAATTGTCCCCGTTTTTACAAAGGGAAATCTGCAAACATTATGAGAATAGTGGGGATCACTGATTATGTTTAAAAAAAAATAAAAAATAGGAAAATGCTGTGCCTATTCGTAGCTAGCAATTAAATCAGTTGACATTTTTTAAAAATATGAGTTAGACCTATTTTTGTATAGTTAAATATTGTGTTTGTTTGGTTCCAAAGAGATCCAAGTGATTTTCGGACGGCTGGCGCCATCTATTAGCCAGGGAAAAACGTACTAAATTTTATTGCATTAATTCTTTGTGTCAAAAGGATCTAAGCGCGCTTAGATCCATTTGTTTCAAAATTTTATTATTATGTTTTTTGCACCGCAGGAACTCAAGTGGTCACTTTATTTCCTCTTTAGCGGCACTAAAGTGCGGCATTTACTCCCTCCCTTGGGGCTAAATTATTTTAGTACCAAGGGAGTACACAATTTTAGTCCCTTGGGATTAAAAGTATCAAAAACAGTAGAAACTATGACCAACTATGTACTATGTACTCGTCCTTTATTCTATATCATTAATTAAATGAACAGTAACGAAACGCAGTAAATAAACAAAATATTTCAGGATTCTACGGAAAATTCTAAACAAATCTGAAGAATGGCATTTTTTAAAAATTAGTAGATTCTGAGCTATCAACAGTTGAAAATATGCATTTTGACTACATTGCACCATTGTAGTGACAAAACTGGTTGAGATAGAACAAAATGAATTTGTCTTAACTTTTCAAGAGCTATCCGGCTACCAACTTTTGGTATCAGTTTTAGCACAACAGAACCAATTGGTACCAGCACCATTAGGTAGCCCTTGAAAAGTTAAGATAGAAATGTGAAATTCATTTTAATTTATCTCAAACAGTTTCTTCGCTACAACGGTGCAAAGTAGTAAATTGGTAATGTCGAATGTTTCTTTTTAGATAATGTTTTGTTATTTTTTAAATTTTAGTACCTGCGGTGCAAAAAATAGTGTATGTACACTAAAGTGACTCATAATCCCTCGAGTGATTAAAAGACACACTTTAGTCCCTTGGTACATAATATACTATTGTAACATAGATTTTATATCGACACGTGTACATCAGGTTTTGTGTTTTTCTGACATTTTGTTTGTTTTAAAATAATTAAACGGAACAAAAACATTTCCTCGTATTATATAAACAACAAAAATAATACGAAGTTGTTTATGTCTCTGGTACAATCTACTAACTTGGAAAAAATAGATCACAAGTTTTTTGAACTTGGGAAAATACATGGATTGTGATTACTCTTTTGCCCGCATCGAGAAAGCTAAGAAAACTTTATTAACCGTTCTTGTTCCAAAAGATCAAAGTTATAGAAAACAAAAAAATCGTTGTTTACGAATTGAAACAAACTGATTTTGTTTCATTTGAATATCTTAACAGCATTATTGTTGAAGAGGAAAATACAGAAATAGATAAGGCCAATGACAGTATTTCTCCAGATTACGATGATTAGAAAATTTCTAAAATATTTAATATTTTAGTAGAGTTCCCCTTGTATATTTATAACCTTTTTTTACATAATAAAGTATGCAGGTTCTTATAAAAATGGGCTAGTAGCCCTTTTTTCCTTCGGAAATATACCAAAGTACTCAGAAGCATAAGGATCTAAGCGACAAAAATATATCTAAATTAAGTTTTTTTCCATATGTAGCAAACAGTATTTGAAATAGTTACATAAACTACATTCTTCTATGTAAGAGTCATTTCAAATGCATTTACCCAGAATTTACAATAAGCAACCAACTTTAACCTTAATTATCTCAGAACAGTGTCAGACGTACTTAGATCGGTATGATTCTAACCCCTTCAAATATGCTCCCATCAAGTCTCGACTAGCATCATAGAAAACCTAACAAGGCCACAGAAATGATCAGCATGGATTAGGTAAAATAACTAAATGTCTATCGAATTTTGTACGGCTTCACACTTTCCTCCAGTGTAACATAACCGCATGTCATTCTATGCCAAAAAAGTAAGGATGGAAATACCGTTGACTGACGAATTTATAATGACTGCTTACTGCTGTCATGTTTGACAGTTCTCTAGCTCACCACGCGCTTCCCGGAGACAAAATACAATGCAAAATACATTGTTGACCATAGGCGCCATCTACTTTTCAGAATATGAAGCTATAGCCGCGAGAAGTCTTATTAATACGTCA
Organism: Pseudeuparius sepicola; assembly: GCA_963920635.1. Classification (NCBI taxonomy): domain Eukaryota; kingdom Metazoa; phylum Arthropoda; class Insecta; order Coleoptera; family Anthribidae; genus Pseudeuparius; species Pseudeuparius sepicola. Next base: position 107,680,240 of record OY987298.1, read on the forward strand.
GTCAACGGAAATACATATTTTCGTATTCGAGGGAGAGTGTCGAAAATGCCATTTTTCGAAAGGGGTAATAGAAAAAGTTGTTTCCGGTTTGAGAGTTCAAGGATTTAAAGACTGAGAATTTGGGGAAAAGGTGCATAATCCACTTGACCTGAATGCCGCGCCATCTCATAGAGAGTAGCAGGAACTGCTGTCGAATTTATACGCTTGCGTTTATGGAAGTTTATTTTCAAGTTAAAGAAACAATTTTAGAGACAAAAGTTTTAGAATTTTTGGTAGGCCATGGGCCCACCTAGGAGTGACGCGTTTATAAGTGGATGCTGGTCTGTAGCCCTCTCATCCCAGAAAAATAATATCAAGACTCACCTAGCATAGAAACTCTCATCATAACCTAGTGATAATCACATTTACCACTTCACTAATTTGTTTTCACTTTCACTCACCCAAAATCTAGCGGCCCGTCTCCTTGTGCTAGTTTCAGGAGTTTCTTCAATGGGGAACTTGAACAATTTTTTTTAGTTCTTTAATATATTTGCCTATCTATAGAAAGAGCACATACCAAATATTAGCCCACAAATCGCAATATTTAATTTGCAATAAATAATTAAAGCTATTCATTTGAAACGATACGAAAAGCGCGGGAATGGTCGTGACGTCAAATAGCTTGATCGATCAGAAGGCAGTGACAGGAATGACGCAGCTACACAGAATTAGAGAAGATGAAAATGGAAATCGAACGTTAAAATAAACAGTTCGGCGACCCATTTACAGAGGGCTCTGATGTAGGTCTCGGTATATGGGATTCCATTTGCTGTCAGAAACGTGACACTTGCTGCTCAGGACAAAAAATTAGTACGCTTACGCATCTCGCAATGTAAATAACTATTTAATTCAGCACACACTTTTCAAACGTTATCAACAATATCAAGACGGACAGACAAGGATAGGACGTTCTCGTTTGGTCTTTCTAAACAAAGCTTGCGTGGTGCTGTAGTTTGTTTACATGTGCCGCCCACATTAGTTCATACATGGTGGTGGCGTCTCGAGCTACTTGACGTCACAACCAAGGAGGGCGCGTTGCAAGAATGATTTGAATTATGCAGTTTTTAATTGCTTATATTTATTACATAAAAATAAAAAATGAGTTTTTTTGTGAACTGTGGTTTATTTAATGGCAATAAATTACGTTTGAAAGTAATATTCTTCAAATTTAATTTTTGTGCAAGTTCCCCATTGCCTCTAAAATTTGAAGTTCTAAATATTTTACTCGAGCGGTTTGTTCCGGCGATTATCTTGCGTTTGGTGCCCAAAGTTTCCAAAAATCAATTTCTGGAAAATTTTCACAGAGGTTCGCACATTTGGAATATTCATTTCTGGAAGTTCTTCATGATACTTCTCTGCGCGGTCATTGCTCACCTCTGTCGACGAAAAATATGCTATCTACAATCTCTGCATTGGAATATGCCATCTTTAATCATCAACCACACTAAATTTAAAACACTTTCTATACATACGCGTCGAGTCGCGAATGCCGCGATCCCCAATCAAATACCCGATTGTTATACGACGTGGTTGAAACCATCGAATTGATAAGTACAATGGAAGTCGCACAGGTACCACTTTCATTGTTGTTTGGGGCAGCCAACTCTAGAGAGAGATAGGTTTCAAATGTGCAATAAGTAAGACAAGGACGCCTAATGAACGTGTCAGCTGATTCAGGCAAAGGAGTATTCGGAAATTCGGGGCTTATTTGTAGGAATGAGAATTTTTCTATACTATAACCACAATTATGTAAATATTGCACAGAAAAAAGTACCGAATTGATTAAAAAAAATTACCTACATGACAATTTTATGTACCTGGAAGTAAATTGAGACAAATAAAATACAAATTCCAAAATAAATGTTTATTTTAAAATAAAGGCGACAAAATATCTAGGATAAGGTATACATTTTCAACTTTAATTGCTTATCTTAACTGATTTATTAATTTTAAAATTCAATTTAATAGGAAAAGAATGTAGCTTTTACATATTTTTATATAATTTTTAATGTTTAGGCATCTAACAAAAAGAATTACAAATAATTACCTTATTAAAGGGACCAGAACCTCAAGATTAATTCCATCTTTGACTACGAAGAGCTAGGTTCATTAGCACAATATTTTGCCAGTTTTTCCCTTGATAGAGTTTCTATCATGACTTGGAAAATAAAAAACTGTAGTAATTACATACTTTTTAAGTTTGCGCTGCCCAAAATTCTCTATGAAATTGCTCTCAATAAATTGTTGACTACAAATGCAAGTAAATACTTGTATACAGTACAAAATTTTTCCTTTTTATTGCTGCAATCCACTTGTCTCTAATATCACCTTATCTCTTGGAAAACTGCAAAGTTATTAGCAAAGATTTTTAAGACTTACGAATGAAAAGAAACCCCACTATTCTTTCCGCCCCGTTTGGTACATCCAAATACACAACAGGAGTTGATCCTCTTTTTTGTAATTTACAACTTAAACAGAGAGAATATAGCCACATAGCTAAATTAAATTTTCTCTCCGATCTAAAAATAATATTAAACCAAACACCAACTAAGAAAACTCAATGCCGTTTTATACGAAACTGCCACCACGACACGAACTCAAATCAAATATAAATAATACAATAATTACTCCTATTCGTATTGGGACTTGGGACACAAGGAAAATTAAAATGACGTTTGACAACGGAACTAGTTTGAAGCACAGGACACAAAAATAGTTAGGACAAACACCTCTTTTGTGTTATGTGGTTTTGGCCGGAATCAGCTGATTTATTTACTATTTCACTTACTCAAGTTTGGCTGCCAGTTTCTCTCTCTACACTCCTTCCATCTACTTGTCAATTCAATAGTTGAAACCTATTATCGATCCATACAGATCGCAGTGACCCTTTACTGCTATTCCACACTCATAGCCGACCCGAGAACATAGTGTCAAATTACTCCCACCATTTCGGGCGGCATGTAAATACGATATCAGAGACAGTACTTAGGAATCACGCAGATGCCTCATAAATTAATTAATAATTTATGAAATACAACTCGCCGGGGTGAAACGGATTACTTTCCTGGGACATAAATATATCGCCTCGCTGCTGCTGGAGACAGGACAAAATTGACCCCGTTTTTACCCAGAGCGACGAGGGGCGCTCCAAATCATCAGTAACGGTCGGAATCTTTAGGCTGGCCTGGACAATGATAATAGTGAAGTGTTTGTGTTTAATTTTGAAGCTATATACAACTAACAACTGGACTTATTGAGTTATTTAATGACGAGTACCTACAGATCATTCGTAGTTTCTTCAAGAAGGATTTTTCCATGACACTGTAGTGTTGGAGGAGGTTTTGGTGCTGTGCGAAATCTATCAAAGACTGTATTTGCACCCAGAAATTAATACGCTCTTTTCAACTATTTAACTTAGGTGACTCACAAATGTTCTAGCATACACTCTGGGCACAAAGGTTTTAGACATCGGATGCCTGTTGGGTTCCAAACAATAAAGTACTTATAATTACCATAGTAATTATACTTGAATGTCTGATAATTAGATATACCTAGGTACAGGATGTTTCAAAACTCTTTTACTTTCCCTATTATCTGGAGAAATATGGACGGATTTAGATAATTCAAAACACGACTCTATAACTAAAAATATAAATTAAAATTACGGTACAGTCATTAATATACAAGGTGTTGTTAAAGGTTGAATTTGAGTTTCTTATATTGAGTGACGAGCTGGTGATGGATGCCATTTTTCAGCGCCTCCTACCAATCAAAAATTGCCACGTTTTTTATTCATCGGTTTTTTGGAGCTAAGCAACTGAAAATGTCAAAATATACAAGGTGTCTCAAAAAACTGATCAAGTGGTGCTCACCTCCGGTCAAACGAGAATCCATAAATGTGAAATGACAATTTTTTGTTAGGTACTCCTTGCATAGTCGTTAGATATACAGGGTGAGTTTTTTTCGATGCCCACTATGGAGATCTCGGAAACTAGCAGAGCTAGAACAAAGGTTAAATGGGGAAAGAATTGCAGTTTTGAATGCTCCATCTAATGCCTCTTTTGGATTTTTAAAAAAGTTCACGGCTCACTAGATATTTTGAAAAAAGTGTTTTTGTGCTATTTCTTCATATCTCTGTAGCTCCGTTATTTCTGATTATACAGAAAAACTGTAGGGACAAAAATTGTATAGTTAAAAACCGGTTCCAGCACGAATAAGCATTTAACATGCGACAGCTCAAATGTCACGACGGTGTCAACTTCATAGCTTCCCATTTTCCCCAAACTCGCCCCCTCCCTACGCTATTATTTAATTACCTGTATAGAAATCGCGTTTGCATCCCGCCTTATATCGATCGGGAGTAAAGTCGCCCCCTATCTATACCCCACCTCCACAGCACACCTAACCGACCCGCGAACACGATGTCAAATTACCCCGCCCTTTATGCAGAGGTGCGCCATGTAATGGAGATATCAGAGAACAATACTTTGCCACCCTGAGGATACCGGTTATGTATATTCATATATTATCTTATCGAAACAATACCTATACCATCTCCGGGTGCACTCAAATCATTTAGTGCCTGTGACGTAAATAACGCAATTACCTTCGCTTTTACCTAAAGCAGCGAGGGGTCACCTAGATCATCGATATAATAGCCAAGAAGCGACAAGAAGAGTTTTTTTTTATTTATTTGGTAATTTCTTCACGATTTGTTTGAAATTTTCCACCGATCATTCTTACTTTTTTGAAAATGAGGTGTCAAAGTAAAGGCAAAGGTTTTGGTGCATTACAGTTTAATGTGATCGATACTACGCGCAAGTGATTTTACCAGGGTAGTTCGATAACAGGAGCCACGGCAATAAAATACCAGACAAAACGTATCCTTTAACTGTTTAATCCGAACGTATAGTAGAAAGTGAAATGGGAAAAAAAAAATTTCAAATTTTGTCAATACAGGACAAAAAGTCTCACTCTTATCGTAGATGGTACATTCCTTTTTTGGCGAAGAACCCCCAGCACTTAACGGTTTCTTTCATTCGTATGTATTATATTTTACTGCCAATATTTCTAAAACTGGCAGTTTTGCGAAAAAATTACAGGGAAAGAAATTACAAAGCTAAATAGTATGGAGGTTATCGATATGACTTAGAATAAACTATCTAAATTGTACAAGAAACATTTTTGGACAAATGATATTTTCCCGTCGGAGCAACCACTTGCGAAATGTTCTATTCACGATAGGGGGTGCGACATTTTTTGGCCCGTATTGACAACGCGAAGAGGTTATTGCAAAATTTTTATAGTGTTTATAGGTTAATTTTGCCTCCCATATCCGGGGACACACTGTAGCTCAAATTCTACGAGGGTGAAACTTATTTGCTTTCCACTTCCTTAAACTCGTCCCCTCACTATGCTATATTCAATTATCTGTGGAAATGGCGTTTGCATCCCGCCTTTTATTATCGATCTCGAATAAGTCACTCTATATCCACAGCCCGCGAACACGTTGTTAAATAAATGCGATTGGTACAAATACATCGTTGGGTACAACAGCACCAACATATGAATTAATTAATAACTGATATAAAACATTGCAATCTCGAATTGGATTAGTTTCCTGCAACTTAAATAAAAAATAATGGATAACAGCCACGATATTTTGTAAAATGTTATAGAATGACGAAAAACAAAGTTTGAGCAACAAAACTGTGCGTGTCTTGTGTATTTGTAGGTACGGGGTTTTTCCGCATATTTTGAAGTACCCCTGCTGTTTTTATTTTCGGAATTAAAAAAGTGCTTAAATAGTTGTACAGTCTTTTTCCATCATGAGTCTGATGTCATCTAAAACAAATTTAATGAGCATCTAAAAGTGGAGAAAAACATCACTTTGTACTTTTATAGAACACTTTCCACATATATCGCGTTTGAAATCTGCCCAACTTACTGATATCACTTAGGTACCGTGTTTGAAGTATTTGATTTACTAAATTTTTTTAACTTGAATTTGTGGATCTCATGATAAAGATAGGCGATGTCACTCTATAACCACAGCCCGCGAACACGTTGTTAAATAAATGCGATTGGTACAAATACATCGTTGGGTACAACAGCACCAACATATTAATTAATTAATAACTGATATAAAACATTGCAATCTCGAATTGGATTAGTTTCCTGCAACTTAAATAAAAAATAATGGGTAACAGCCACGATATTTTTTAAAATGTTATAGAATGACGAAAAACAAAGTTTGAGCAACAAAACTGTGCGTGTCTGTGTATTTGTAGGTACGGGGTTTTTCCGCATATTTTGAAGTACCCCTGCTGTTTTTATTTTCGGAATTAAAAAAGTGCTTAAATAGTTGTACAGTCTTTTTCCATCATGAGTCTGATGTCATCTAAAACAAATTTAATGAGCATCTAAAAGTGGAGGAAAACATCACTTTGTACTTTTATAGAACACTTTCCACATATATCGCGTTTGAAATCTGCCCAACTTACTGATATCACTTAGGTACCGTGTTTGAAGTATTTGATTTACTAAATTTTTTTAACTTGAATTTGTGGATCTCATGATAAAGATAGGCGATCAATGCAATAACAAAAACCAAGTTTGTTTAACCGCATTGGTTTTACGAGAACCATCATTTTTTTCAGATGGTTCACACTACCTACTGTTTCCTCTCTTTAATTTGCATATTAGTAATTACCTGCGGTTAACGAGTTCTAGGGTTTCTGCTTCGCCTGGCACTCACCTGCAACAAAAAACAATAATTAGCCATAGAACATGTATTTTTATATGCACAAATAATTCAAATCGTTTTTTTATGTCTGCTTTGAATCCATCCACTGTTATAATATACGATCCTTCACAATCACATTAAACTCCCTACCACCGAAACCTCTTATGTTCTGGTATTTGTATCTTGGTGATCTCAACCATAATTAAAATATGGAAAACTTTTTCTAATATGGTTTGCAAATTATAAAAAGGCCTTACAAGTATCACTAATAATAAATATTAATAATTAATCCCCGGCTTTATTATATCAGCAACGAAAGGAGAGATATTTTAGTTCCGTAAAAAAGGCTGGTAGAACTAGTTAAAGACTCTATTTGTAGGCTAATATGAATTTTTCTATTTCAAATTGTAGATGCTGCTGCTATCAAAATATTTTTCGTTCGCAGTGACTTTGAATTTCCGAATTTAACGGAAATTATGCGCTATAAACAAATTTCGAAAACCAACAGCCAACAGCTTTTTATTTAAAGTTGGCAGTGGATGCACATGCAAAATCTGTAATAGATAATCCAAAGATTACTTCCAAAACTAAAAACGAGAAACTTATTTTCTAAGGAGTTCTTACAACTATCCCAATATCTCAGGGTTGTTTTGTCATTTTAAATGTACAGGGTGTCCCAAGGAACAATTCCACCCCCTTAACTCGTCAACTTTTTGACATAAAAAATTTTTTAAACAAGAGTAGTAGCATATTATTGTGACCTATACTATGAATATACAGCGTGATTCCTAAAAGTGGGGCACACCAAACACACTCTTTTCTAATGAGAACATCTTATATCATTTTAGTTTTTTAAATCTACTCGTCCTTACGGTTAAATCGTTTCCAGTTTTTTAAATATTTAATTTTCAAATTTTACACTAAACCTATTTAACTTAACATTTTTTGTTATAATATACAGTGCTATTCATAAAGTTTGCACCAAATGGGAAAAATTTGTATAACTCTATTTTTTGAAAATCTGATTTTGGGATATGTTGGTGCATGTTTTGTTTATACTATTGCGCCTAAAGAGGGTCGTGACGTCATGTAGGTATTTTATGTAAAAATATTACAACACTGGCCCAGGGAATAAACTCATCTTAAAATGAAAGAGTCTTTGCACCAAGATTGCGTTTTTACACAATAGCTATTTTAAAAAATCTCATGTTTCTCCTTAACTTTGCATTGAAATTTATTTGTATTGTTATGATTTAGTGAGAGAGCAACTACTAAATAAGTTTCTTCGGTTATTTGCGGGAAAAAATCGAGTACCGATTTGAAGAGAAATAATTAAGAAAAAACGAACATCGTGATATCCTTCTGAAAATTTATTTTAAATGTCAAATTTGACGGGCATGGGCTGTGACGTCACGACCCTCTTTAGGCGCAATAGTGTAAACATAACATGCACCAACATATCCCAATATCAGATTTTCAAAAAATATAATAATACAATTTTTTCCCATTTGGTGCTCTTTTACTACTTATACAACTATCACTTTTACTATTGATTTTATATTTTCAACTGTCTGTAATTTGTTTTTTTTTTTAATTGAATTCTGCTGCACTTTTTACAGAAATAAAGCTTTTTGCGATGTGATAAGGCTTTTTGAAATAAAAACTCCAATTTGTTTTTTGCTCGATTTATACTAGAGCGGGCTATGGAAATCCTTTGTGGATAATATGACCTGGACCGACACTATATGAAAGACACGAGCATGACGTCATATTTCATTGTTGTTTACGGACTCGGGTGGCGCCACTCGACGAAAAAAATGGCAACTTATTATAGGTTATAGGGGTATTCTGATTCTGTGGTTATTGCTATATGTCAGTTACTGACGTTTAAAATATCCCAAATTTTAAATATCCAGCTTTATTACGATTTGCCTTCTTTTTACGGTATCTAATCGTGTTTGCGTCCAGTATTTAGCACTTTTATCCTATTAACACATCTTTTATAGGTAGATTTGTTTGTGATAAAAATAAATTTCCACGCACATGAAGAAAATGGTATGCACACTGCACAGACCATTAGGTGAATTTCTAGATATTATTTTGGAAGAGTATTTTGTAACGTATGCAAGAATGAAAACAAAAAATTTTGTTTATAGCTCTAAAGCGAACCAATAGTCCTCCATATAAAGAAGAAACTGAAAAATCTAATGCGTTTTATGCTTACTTACACTGCAACTTGCCATGGACTTCATTTCAAACCAAAAGGTACCAAATACTCTTGCTTGCTTTTTAGAGTAACTTTTCTTAAGAAAATGTATGGAAATATGCCATGTGAACTTGTCAAATTAGAGGACATAACAAACAAATATTTTATTTTATTTTAAATTCGTTGTAACAGAACATTTCCATGTTTTTATTTCATAAAAGATTCTGCAAAAATGGTGTTTTAACATTAAACCACCGTGTAAATTTGTTTCGTCGTGTGGCGCCAGTGGCGATCGCTTGAAACAGCGCTATGCACAGGTCTTTAATATACTGTCGGTCCAGATATGACTCATTCCTTTGTCAGATTCGAGCTTTGTTTCAAATTATTTCCATGGAACACTCGATATTAAGTGTGGTCGTCTAACTTGCATAGATATTAGTTAAGGATGGGTCCGCTAATCATTTATGCACAATCTCTATAATATGTGTAAGGGAACTACGTTTCCCTGACTTGGAGCAATAGTGTCAGTAAAGGCTTTCAGAAATGTCAGTTGTAGTCAGTGTAGACACGGCACTAAAATGGGCGTGAAAAAACGTTATTTCCGGACATTCACTTTTCAAAGACTACAAATTTACTACATTGTCAAAAACGACAAAAGAATTGGGCTTCTTGTGATTTTTTAAGAATTAGTGTATGTATAAGTGCACTTTGGATAAAATGTAGATAGAGAAAACTGCTATGAGTAAATGTTAGTCAGGAATGTACAAGCACCAATTTTTATGAGGAGCAATTTTTTTTAGAGAAGTCAATAATCAGGAAGTGTAGGAAAATTAGTACTACTGGTGGTAATAATAATAATAGTACGCGGTACTGGTACATTTACTTACAAACTTTGCATATTATATTATCTATGCATTTGCTGAATTCGAAAGCGGATACGAATATAGAAAAATTCTACAAAGATAAAACCGTGTTTAATGCAATGCCTCGTCAACTTGAATTATTTCGTTGAATATTCATAAATCTAACGAAGTAATTTATTCAGAATTTAAACGTCTGCGAGTTTATTATAAGGCCAAAATAAACTGACGGTGCAGTCTCAAAGAGCGCGCCCAAGTAATTCCTGAGAACTTCGGCGCTCCGTATGTATTTGCACTGGAACAAGGGAAGGGTGGCGGGTCAAAGGAGTTCTTTGCCAGCAACGGCATATCCAAAGGCGGCGGCGCCGGCCGGGTATAGTCGATATCCCACGGAAAGCCATTTTAAAACAGATGTTTTCGCTAAGCCATATTTAAAAGAGGGTTGTGTTATGGAAATGCAGATTTGACGCTCCGTACGCAAGAATGATAAATGCCTGATCCAATAAAATACCTTGAGGTTGTAACGGATTTTTTTTTGTAAATTCCAAGAAACCCGTTACAACGTTTTTATTTCAATCCAGACAGGCATAAACTAAGAATGCACACCTATTATAGGATGGTACAGCTTACATTTTCTTATTAAATTATTGATATTTCAAATTATAAATAAATTAATTTCGCAAGCGTACCGCCAGCGACCTCTTGTAGTAGGTAGCGCAACCCGCAGAAAATATCGATTCGTTTTCGTTATTTGTTAACACAGACAGTGGAATTTATTATGTAGATATTTGCTAACAGATTGAATAGAAGTAAGAATGTTAAATTGCATTAAATATAATAGCATTTGTTGTGTTATTATTTATTATACAAGTAAAGAGAATCATTTGAAGTAGACCGTCAATTGACTCCGGCAGCTCGATTCTGATTGGCTGCACTTTTTTATGTACCACGGTTGTATGGAATGAATCGAACGACGTAGCGTGCCTCTCCCCTTTTACTTTCACTCTCGAATTGATCGGTACTCTCTAGTGGCAATCGCCTTTTCTGAATTTCTTTCTCGTTTTGCCTTTAGCATTTTGTCTATAAGATTCGCGAATTTGATCGGTAATACGGGTTAATTGTTTTTGGTGAAGTATTTTGATTGTAGTGCCTAGTTGGGGTGACTAATTTTGGTTTTCTTTTTGTTTCACGGCGGAGTGGACGCCGCCATTGCAAACTGACGTCGCCACAAGCTGACTAAGATCTCAGATCGGAGTTCTGTTGGCCAGGAATCGAGCAAAGCCTACTAGAGGAGGAAAATCGCCTAGGTGAGTGTGGTTTTTTTATTTTATATTTCATATTTTCGTAAATTGGAATTTTTTATTCAGTACCACCTCACCTGCGGCCATTTTCTCTCGAGGTTGCTGTTTTTTTGTATAACTTGTCAGTTATAACCTTTTTTGGTACCTATAAAAAAAGACAGCTACCTAAGACTTTCGTTCTCCTGACCAGTAGATTTCCTTTTTACTATTATATTTTTTTGACGTAATTTTTACCCCTGGTAAAATATTACCCGATCAAATTAGTAAATAATTTCGCAATAAATCGTCAATACATTTTCGTCAATAATTTCAATAAAGTCTTAATAAATTCGTTAATAATTCTAGAGAGTCCACTTAACAAAAATATTAATATTCAGGCATAATTTTATTAATAATTTCCAAGTTTCAATAAATAATTTCGAATCAAATCTCATAGTTTAACTAAAGTCTTAATAAATTCGTTAATAATTCTAGAGAGTCCACTTAACAAAAATATTAATATTCAGGCATAATTTTATTAATAATTTCCAAGTTTCAATAAATAATTTCGAATCAAATCTCATAGTTTAACTAAAGTTAAACGACTAGCAATTTATCGCAAGTCTAAATTCAGCTGAATTTGATTTTATATTTCTAATAATTAAGTCATAATATAAGTAGTTCTAGTTTACGTTGAATTTTGTATACCTATTTTAACAAATCACTGTGTATTCTACACATTTAATATCACAAATATTAGCATTCTTGGACTAATTGCTGCTCTTGTTGTGTTTGTTATCTATGTACATCATCGACACGGAGACGTGGACACTGTGACAGCAAAGGACACCCACCTTCGACTAGTACGCTGTTGAGCTAGGCACTGAAACGGTACGGCAACATCTGCACAACACCTGAGATTGGCACTGCTCTAGCTAGTCATCACATGCGCCTACTGCAAGCCACCCGTTAAGGCCAGCTCGTAGCAGGGAAGTCGTTCCACGAACCATCGAATATTATCCAGTCAAGTGTCTCAGTCGCAAGTACAAACTTTCACTCAAACCTCAAGTGCTAGTAGTTCCAAGAGACTTTCAAAAACACAGGACGTTCGAAATTCTAACGTTTAAAAATTCACTAAAATTTAACTTCTTTTGTTTGTTATAAAAATTTAACTTTGAACTTTAATTGAACTTTAATTCTGCAACAACTAATGTAAATTTTGAATTGTCATAAACTTATAACTCACCTTATAGGTAAATAAATATTGTATGATTTTTTAAGGTGTTTGATTTAGGAGGGGAGAATAGTTTGTCGGGGCAACGAATTCAGGTCACAAGAGGATCCGAACCCACCTAAATAAGAACGAAAAAGCAGCTATATACCATTAGCAATTTCCAACTAACTTTTTCGGTTATAAGGTGACAAAGAAATGTTCTTCTCTTGCCATAATTTCGGTCATCATATTAGCAACTGCAATGCGATTTGAAGTGAAGTTATGGTGAGAGTAATTTTTGGTTTTGGTTTTCACTAGTTTTGAATATAATAATAAAAACAAGGCTTTATTTAACAATTTGCTATAATTAATAAAGAATGTTTAGTGACATATCAGGTAAGGGATATCAACTGAAAAAAATTCACTTCAGCCTTGACTCACTAAACATCCTTTATTATTTTATAATTATTACAGGTACTAAAAATCTTTCTTGTTTCATTTCCTTCTCTTGACATTGTAGGTTAGAATTTCCACGTTCGATACTTACATTAAGTCGTTATATGTCGAATTTTGTGGACTGATGAACAAATAAGCAGTTCACATAACCAACAATCATGAATTTTTACCCTACACCCTCCAAGTTGATTAACTGCCTACGGCAAATGAAAAAAGTTCTTATAAATATGGTCTCAAAAATGCCCCCTATAAGGGGCATTATATGCTTATAAAAATGTAACATATTTCCAAAGAGAGATTGTGTGAGAGTAACCATGGAAACACATCATACATACTAAACGCTGTATTGTCAGCGTTGTTTATTTTCGAAAATAAAAATGTTCCAAGTTTCTTTCGTTTTTATGTTTTCGTGTTCAAAGAAGTATTTTAAAAAATATCGCTCATTACACATCCAGAAAGATTTTTCTATGCTTGAATGACTTTGCATAATTTTAAAAAAATTCCAGACTCGTAATGAAATATACTATTTAACTTAGATATTTGTTTCAAGCCAAACTGACATATTTTTTAAATCTTTTCTCGAATTTTTAAATATTTACATTTCCGAGTCACCTATAAAATAATATTTACATTGCAAGATGCGTAAGTCCACTTTTTGGCCGAGGAGGTTGTTTGAGGACCGAGGCAATGGCCGCAACGACTACTCAAAATGTTGGTGTGAAAATATTTACTACAAAAATATACATGGTATTTTTCTCTTATACGGATCAAGAGTGCTCTGGAATCATTGAAAAAATATTGATAAACACAAAAGTAATGTATTTATTTACAAAATTCCAACTAACAAATAAAAACAATATAGGTACTTAAATTGTTGGACATTTTTCAACAAAGTCACTGTCTAAGATGATACATTTTCTGTGCGTTTCCTGTTGTGGCACACCAGCCACCTTAAATATGGACTTAGACTGGCAGGCTTCTGTATTTTTTAGATTTAGTTCATTTATAGTGTGTGGAGCGGTTTTGATATAGGTACTCGATTTTTGACCCGTATAAAGTTCCAAAAATTCAGTAATTTGAGATGGCACAGATAAGAACACTCTGTATATTTTGTATTGGATGTTTGCACACCAACACCTTGAGTGGTCCTATTGACCATTCAACTATTTTGAGGGGATTCCATGGCACACTTGACTCGGCAGGTGCCTTTAAAATTCCTATTTTGCTCAACTTTGACACCCTGCAGAATGGAACTCCCTGTGTATTTTTTATTCAAATTTGGAATATGGGGGTTTTGGGGTGTTCTGATTAACGCTGTGGGGGTCAGATTTTAAATAAAAAAATCGCTAAATGGTTTTCGTGAAAATCGGGGATGTAAAAACATCGCAGCCGGCCCTGGATATCCGAAGGACATCTACATTCTTCCTATGTAATTTCTGAATTTATCTAAAATGACAAGCTCAGCAACCACTTTCTGCTACCGATGACAGATGGCACTACAAAGACCACAGGCACCTACGACACGCTCAACCAAACCTGCAAGTTCATATCAATTGCTAAATGGCGTTGCGACGAATAAAACGATCAACACTTGGGACCCTGCACAACGGGTGGCACATAAGTTACAAGACATGACATCGCAATGACAAATTGTGTTATTTCAAAAATAAATCCTCTTTTGTAATCAAAACATAACCTATAAACATGTTCTCTTATTATTATATATTACTTATGACTTCCAGGTTTCATAATAAAACAAGAACCTACGAAGGTAATCAGAAATGGTAAAACCATCTACCAACAATCTGAGGAAAACCAAGCAAAGGGCACTCGACGAAACCTCGACGAATAATAGCAAAATATAAGTTCACTAAAAATAAATTCATCCCTAACTCACTGTTTTCCAGGAAACAATGACTACGAATCCAAGAAAAATCCGTGCAGTGACAGCGCAAATTAAGTTACGAAATCTACGAGGATTCATTAGACGATGAAACTAAATCTCTTCAAACAAGTGAGACCACTAACCGAGATGGCACTGTGAACAAACTAAACTATCCAAAGCTTCCACCCATATCGATTTTCAAAGCATCTATTATTTCACAAGCAATAGGTAATTCGAGGTCTTCCACCAAATTTTAATACGAATAGTCCAAGATAATTAGATCCGTCTTATAAGGGGCGCAAAAAAATAAATGCTGGCAAGTTGAATTTTTCAGGGTTGGTCGAGGACTGCCTCCTGAGTATCCAACAAAAAAATCACACTCGAACCCCTTCAGGGTTGTGTGCAATAGGGGTGGTTTCTTATTTTTTTTTGAAATTTTTTTTCCAGCCTGTTCATAATAATAAGCTCTACAACTTTGCCTTATAAAACTTTTTTATAACTTTCATATCTCACCAGTTACAGCGCATTTCATTTTTAAAAAAATGCAATATTTAATACGAATGCTTCGTTCGTTCAATATTTGAAAACTGGTGAGATATGAAAGTTATAAAAAAAGTTTTATAAGGCAAAGTTGTAGAGCTTATTATTATGCACAGGCTGGAAAAAAAATTTTCAAAAATAAATAAATAAGAAACCACCCCTATTGCACAAAACCCTGAAGGGGTTCGAGTGTGATTTTTTGGTTGGATACTCAGGAGGCAGTCCCCGACCAACCCTGAAAAAATCAGCTTGTCAGCATTTATTTTTTTGCACAATGGATAAATATCCTGGATTAGAATAGAAGCAAATTTTTAAATACAGTGACCGGCAGAAAGTTGGACACAAAAATGTAATATTTTTCAACTCTGATTTCGATTAATTTAAATTTCTAGCTGCTAATTGAACGGAATTAAAGTTTAGTAGCAAATTCATGTGTTATCCCATGATAAGTTGCGCTTGCGGTATTTTGTTTTTTTTTGTAATACACAGGGTGGTCTAAAAAAAATACAAAAAGAAGTTAAATTTCTCTTTTTTGACTAGGTGGCTGTGACTTTAAATCTGACATCCACCTTTGATTCCAAACAACTTTTGTAAGTAACTTTATACCGTATTTTAAAAAATAAGGGTACTTTACTCTTGACTTATTTTGACATTTTTGAATCTACCTCGTATCCAAAAAGAGATATTTAAATTTTGATATGTGCGTTTTGAGTTTGAAATGATGCACCAACTTTTATCAAGAATAAAATTTTCTGAGAAATTAATAATAAAAAAGTTTTCCATTTGTGTCCAACTTTCTGCCGGTCACTATATATCTTCATATCTTCGTAAGAACTACTTTTTAACGTAACCGAAACTGAATATTATCAGAAGCATGTTTTATTTTAAAGATCTGTAATGGGCCAAAGAAAATTAATTTTTGATATTAATCATTTCATTAGATATACCTTAGAATCAGATTAATCAACAAAAAATTTCCTAAACCACTAAGTCTGAAAACGTGAATTCTGCACGAAGCTGGCCCTCTTAGAGAAGGAGGGTGATAAGTATCGATCTCGCGAAATTCGCACCCTAAGGGGTACAGAGGAAGAATAAAAAGGAAGACCCATTAAACCGTACCTTTTTTAGAAAATCCCCGAAACACGGCAAAAGACCCTAAAGAGGACTACCTTTCTACGTATAATTAACAAAAAAATGGAATGATCCCGTGCCGTACCTCCAGGGCGGTTTCATAAAATTTTTAAATAACGGCGAGGTAATATCGTTCTAAAGGTCTTTTTACTTACTTTACTTTTAAAGCATATAACAATTTTTCTTCAATAAGCCTTAATGAACCGTAAAATGTAAAATAGCAATTTTGGAAAGTTTTATTCCCAACAAAACCACTAAACCGCGAAACATAATTACCTAACGTAATTAACCATTTCATATAAAATGATTTTTCGGAATTTTAATTCTAAATAACCTATGAAACTAAGAAAAGGCTGAAGGCAAATTTTTACGCTAATGGCTTTTGAAAAAGTTTTTTGATTTACAGTAAGTATCTATCTCTATTTCTAAGAAAAAGAGTCTTTTGTAAATTTTTCATGGGCGTCTTAATTTTGGATAAATTTGGAAAAAATCAGTAGGTATCTAGTAGCGGAAAATTCCAAAATAAGCAGATGTTTTTTTAGCATTTTTACTTTTTGTCGCGCACGTCACTGGTGCATCTAATACCTAATCTAATACTGCATATATGTGGGCCTTGAAGTTTGAAGTTGATAGGTATCTCTGTTGTTATAGAGATAAAAATTATACACGAAAATAATTATTTTCTTAAACGCCCCGTACTACGAAAACTAAGGATTTATACACGCATGTTTGTAGGAACTTTTAGTTATGAAAAGACCTTTTCTCCAAATTTTTCTGAAAATCCGGAACACCCTTTAGATAACAGAACGGTACGGATTGCTTTTGGGTAAAATGGCTGCACGGGGAGGGTTGGTAGGTTATTTAATTTTTCGTAATAGAGTACCTAGGTTACGTTTAACGAAATATTACATAACTACTGTCAGTAAAAAGTACATTTTAATATTATTATGAAATGGGGCGAATTTCAATACAGCGAGTGTTTGTCGGTTATTTTATGTGTTTGATTGAGAATTTGCGAGACAACAGATTATATGGCTGTAGGAATTGTGGAAAATATTGGAACTACTCTATACAAGGTGTTATAAAATAATGTGTTTTTTACACTAATAACTCTAAAAAGCATGTATTATTGACCCATCATTAACCCGAGAAGTTGATTTTCTCTCCCGAGGTCAATAATAATTTATTATTGACCAAGGTCAATAATGAATTGACGTCACGGGTCACTAGTAACAGGCTCTTCTATGTACGGCACAATTTCGTATTATTATACAACCCTGCTTACTTATTTCACTGATTTTTTTCAATTTGTATTAAACGCTGAACACACGCCAAAGTTTCTGCCCACAAACAGAAATCTAACCTTCCCTTCCCCCACCTAACCGTTCTAACCTAAAATTAGTAACAACAGCTGATGAAACAACGTTTATTTAAGTATTTGGGAAAATAAAAATTACAAATTACAACTAAAACTAATTATTATTATTAATGTAATAATTGACTGTGCAATTGTAACAAGTCATATTAATTAAACCTGTTGCAGTGCTTGTATTTGTAACCGGAATATTGTGTTGATTGTTTAAGTGAATATTATCCGATATTTTTTGTGTAACACTGGCGGGATTTCTCGATTCTATATTAGCAAAGGAACTAGAACTACCAATATCAAATAACTGTTCATCACGAGGTTCATTATGACTATCATTTGGATGGATAGTGTTATCGCTCTGCGCAACTACAGGTACTGATGTAGCATTGTAAACTGACCCTTGAACCATTTTAGCTATTCTTTTTTTAGAAGCCAGAGATTCTTCAATATACCCTTCGGCAACAGTGGAAGATTTCCAACCTCCGTGCTGTTTTACAGTTATAAGATCGCCACCATTTTCCGCTAAAATAGTGGCCGAAGTCCTTCTGAATGAATGGCCAGTGTATCTCTTTGGTTCTGATAGTCCCAAGAAACTTGCAATCACTTTTGGCATCTTACTTATTGTATTATGGCCAATGTTCTGTCGTGTCGGCTTATTGTTCCGCAAAGTAATAAATAAGCGTGGTAAATCTGGGGTAGGCCGTTTTTGAATATACTTTTTAACAACTTCGACCCAAACTGGCTTCATGATAACAAACTTTCGTGATGTTCCATTTTTACTAGTAGAAATATCAATAACGATCATATCGTCTCGAACATCCAAGTCTTTTCGAAGCATATTACAAAGTTCGTCTGTTCTACATGCACCAGCAACTGCGATAACAAGTACAACCTAGTAAGTAATAAAGTAATTATTGTTTATTGTAAATATGTAAATATATGTAAAGTAGAACGAGGCATGTTTAGGTAGGTACCTTTGCTGTTAAAAACACTTCGTCTGGTGCGTCTCTCAAAAATCGTGCAATTTCATCTTCTTTAAAAACAAGTGATTTTTTTCGCTACATAATTAGTATTTTGCCTTTTCAAAAATGCTATCAGTTTAAAATACTTCGAAATGTCAATATTTTCCTTCAATGAAATCGTGGATTTTAACATAGAAAACGTTGCCCACAAGCTTGATGATTTCTTGTTTTCAGCTTGCGTTTGAAAATATACCAATAATATGTTTTCAGAAATTGTTTCAATATTCTGTTTTTGCACCAGTCTTCGACTTCTGTGGAAGCAACTGATCATTAATCTTTTGTGCCTCTTCTCTAATTTCCGGAGGAGTGCAGAATATGTTTGGCGAGGATGAGCCATCATGATAATTATTATCACACATTTTTCACAAAAATAATATAAACTCACAGTTGATTTAGTCAAGAATAAATAATAATAATAATAATAATTAATGGCTAAATTTGACAGATAACAGTAAAGAAACTTCATTTTGTGAAACAAAAATCAAGGCTAAATTGATTTGTGATTAAATAATATGAAGGAAAAAACAAAGGTAAGTTTACTATTAAAAATGCTTTACAATTTTTTACAATAATATTTTTATGGAGTGTTAGTAGTGGAAAAATATTTTTATGGAGTGTTAGTAGTGGAAAAAATTGTATAATAACCACAGTTTAAACAGGCATTATTGCCCTCACGTCTTAAATCCCTCTGCGTTGCCTCGGGATTTAATATTGACGTTCGGGTCAGTAATAGCCTCCGTCTAAACCTTGGTTAATAATATACTATTTTCATATGCCCGATGTTTTGGTGTTTATTTAAACGTTCTCTCAAATTTGGTACAAGCTTTTCCTCGACACAACCTTGTAATTTGCCGAACATAATTTGAGAAATTCACAGTTTTTTAAACTCGTACACTGTAAATACTGTAAGGTCACTTCAGTCCTCATCTCTGAAAATCCGGAATTAAAAATATTCGGCCGGAATTCGTTAATCCGTAATGGCATTCCGACTTCCTGCGGGCGATTAGCATATTTATGGACACATGGGCGCGGCGCCGGCCCCCCCATTTACATCGCCGGGGGCGGCGCGGGCGGCGCCCATTAAAAACGCATTTTATTCGAAGTTTTTTATCCGCCATCTGCGGGCTGAATATGCATGGTGGCGCGACATCAAAGCCGCTATCTAAGATCCGTGCCGGGGCCGCGTTATGCCGCTATTCATGCCGGATGGGGACTGGGGATGGGGATGGCGACCGCCGCCGCCGTACCTACTTGGCGCTTTTTCCAGCTGATTAATGCCGGCAGGAAGGCCGGAAAATGTCCACTGACAATGACAGATAGGAGGCTTTGTAGATAGGGATTTTTTTAATTTTTTTTTTGTGAAGCGGAACGAACGTTTCTATAACTTTTCGATAAAGACAGGCCATGCCGCACAAAAATCACGTGACCATCTTAGTCCGACGTTACATGTCATTTGTCACATAACTGAAAGCGGCAGCTTGGGTTTTGAGAAGGTTTAAATGTTTAAAATGTTTTTAAACGTCTTAGTTTATATTTTAGAAACAAGTTTGTGTCTAGTGCGCGTGTGTCCTGGCGGAGGGGAACCGCCCAGGTGTTATTATGGCCTCTGGGTGAGTGGGAGCCGTGCCGTCCAGGGGTATTGGAGCCGCTCGCGCCGACGCGTGACCGCTGTAAGGGGAATTCCCCCCCGGAATAGACATGGACAGTGGAGCCTGAGACACAGACGGGTGAACTGCTTACGGGAGATCCGCGAGTTTAGACGGTCCGGGTGGCTGGACGCCGTTCCCGTTGACCACGTTCGGGTTTGTGTATTTATTGTATTCACCATTCACTTTGTGCGAAATACGGTTCCTATTCGGCCTTTCACGCTGCCGATCAACTGGGACATCGTCAATATTTACAGTATACCTAAGGTGAGATTTCATTTTACAAATATGTTGTAGGAGGAAAATACCTATAGAGAATATCACCTAAGCTAAAGGAAGGTGCTGTCCCAACAATTTTTGAGAATGTGCCAAAATATTTGAGTGCAGTGTCGTTTAACTCTCAGCCCAAAACAGCTGAGGCAGATTGAAAATTTTGCCTTTTATTACATAGGACTAAGTTGGTCATGTGACTACGCAATTATGCGTTAGCGCCAGGGCCTGTCTTTATCGTTGGCCTCGCAGAAAGTAATACTTATCTCCAAAAATGCCTTTTATTATATAGGACTAAGTTGGTCACGTGACTACGCAATTATGGGTTAGCGCCATGGCCTGTCTTTATCGTTGGCCTCGTAGAAAGTAATACTTTCATCATTGCCCCAGTGTTGATTCGACAAAAAAATGTATTGGCCAAAATCAATTTTGGTGGGTTTTATGACCAATTTAGAAACAAAGCGATTAAGAACAACTGAAGGGGCAAGACATATGATAAAGTCTCAATATATCGGTTAGACCCAATTTCATAAGCAAACTAAAGTAACCTAAATGAACTTTTATAGGAGACCTGTGTTCTTTATTTTACTTGCATTTAATTAAACGTTGGAGATTACCCTCAGCCGGTCTCAGACGCTCTGTGTATTCAGCGAACATTCGCTATTCGGGTTTCTCCGCGCACCATGTGGGAGTTCGACTTTGCCGAACATTCGTTATTCGTCAGTTTTTCCGTCGGTTGTCGGGAAATAAACACGAAACAAAGGAACGCGAACCACACTACGCATAGCGGCAAAACTTCCGCACACTTCGTTTAACTTCGGGATTATCGTAGTAGTTGTTTTGAATCATCTTATCAGTTGAGAGCGTGACTGGATAGGTACTCCTCAATTTTTTAATATGTATAATAAAAAAGAGCCAAATAGAAATGGAGTGGACTAATGAACTTACTTTGGAATTTTTGGAATTATATGAAAACTAAGCGGTCATCTGGAATCCAAAAATTCCAGAACATAAAATCGAAATAAGGTGGCAGTTGCATGGGAAGAAATTATATCTTCCTTTAACGTAGATGGCTCTGTTGCTGAATTGAAGAAAGAAAGGATTCCCTAATGGCAACATTTCGCCAATTGCTGAATAAAGTGAAGGCTAGTACTCATTCAGGTGCTCACTGTACATTTTTAACAAAATCTAAAAACACACCCAGCGCCACTGACGAGATGAGACTAGAGGTTCACTCCACGTAGTTACTGCCGAAGTGTTTTGATACCGAACATTTGCCAAATCATCGAAAAATGCTTACCGAATGCCTAAGCGAATGTCGAAGTATTCGTGTATTCGCCAAATAAACAGAGCGTCTGGGACCGGCTTTCGGCTTTCGGCCGCTTAATAATAATTTCTTGTTTTATCAAAGGGATAAAGGACACCAAATTGGGGTACAACCGATAAAAAATTTCAATTGTAAGCTAGGTGACACTATTAGTTGCAAACAGACAATTAAGGGGTGCCAGATATAAAAAAAATTGTGTTCTACACGTTTTGTTAAGAATTTTTTTCTTTTCCAACCCACACAAATGACGCTATTCCTCAGAAAACGCGGCGTTGCAGAGTTTTCACGAATCCCTCTAGCGTCACCCTCGCAAACTCAGATATATTGCTGGAGGACCGTGGATTACCATCCTGCCAAATTTCATCTTTCTCTAACCTTTTCGGAACAAACTGTCTTTTTTCATACCCATTGACTGGATTAGAATTAACTATTAATAAATAGTACCTACCCAGCAAATCAGAATACATACAGGGTGTTCCCAAAATGCCTAATCTACTATTTTATACAGTTTTTTTTTTGTTTTGTACGCAGGACCACAATAAGGACGACAAGAACCCTTAAATGCGGCCCTAAATTTCGGTTTTTGGTTATAAATATTGAAAGCATCGACCGATTTCCTTCCAATTTGTTATGAATTGAATCGATCTAGATTGATTATCATGCCAATTACTCAACGTCAAAAGTGTCAGCAATGGTAATGGGTTTTACTATTGTCACACCTGGGGTGTGTGCCGAAGAGTTTCGACAGAACCCCACTGAGAAGGGCTGCTGGCACTGATGAGGGCGTAATCCAAGGAGACACAGATATAAAACAAAACTACAATACCTAATTCTTATTGTTATCTTTACTTGTGTTTTGTCTGGTAGAATTTGCGCATGGTTTAAACAATCCGGTCACTGGTGATGTCACTTTGTTGACAATATCGAAATAAAAAATAAATTAAACTGTAAGTGGCAGTTTTTGGCAATTGTCTCAAAAATATCTCGAGATGGGAAACAATAAAAGAACATTTTCGTGTTTGTTCGAAAATTAAATTCTGTATGAATGGGTAGCCACAGAATGTTCGATTTTTATAGAAAACCAAGATTTTGTAAAAAACTTAAGTGACATATATGCCACTGATGCCCTAGAGACTACAACAAATTTGGCAACTTTGGATTATGCATAACCATTTCAATTCAACACCTACCAAATTACAAGGAAATCGGTCGAACTGTTCAATATTTATTGCCGAAAACTCGAAATTTACGGCTATTAGATTTAAGGACACTTATCTCCTTTATTATGGACCCGCGAATATCCAACATGGCAGAGTCAAGCGGGAAAGAGAGTTTCGCTTGCCTATTCGTTTGGAAAATAGTACCAATCGATAAATGTTTTTGATGAGGTTTTTGCAAACGATATGGCAAGTAATAATTTATTTATTTCGCATTATTGTATTTGTAAGCAGTTTGTAGAAACTGGCGCAGGCTGTTCTGATATGGGTTCCTTGTTTTGTGGGGTGCCCCAGGGTTATGTTTTGCATTTATACTTTTCAAATCACAGACTGCTTACAACACTGTACTTTATATAGACACGCCGATGATACCCAACCCAGGTATTGTTTCCTTTTTTGCTTCAGAGGTAACTCGCGCTTGCGAAATTATAAATCAAGACTTAAAATCTCTAACTGAATCCTCACGTAAACATCATTTAACTCTTAATCCCAATAAAACAAAGGTGTTAGTTTTTGGAAAGCATAAAGAAGAACTTCAAAACGAATTGAAAATAAAACTTAATAATGAGCAACTTTCCTGTGACAACACAGTTGGCAATTTAGGGTTAAAACTTGACACAGATCTCAGATTTAGCGAACACATCTTGGTGCTTACAGAGAGCATATGCTAACTTGAGGAGTTTGTTTTTAACTACTGCGATATTGTTTACGATCCTTGCCTTACAAAAATTGACGCAGGGATAGCATTCAGAGAGTTCAGAGATCTTGCTTGTTATTCATAAATTAAACTCTTGTAAGTGGTTGGATATGGTTAAACGACGTAGGTTTCACGCGGCTGTTTTATTTCATTCGATTATTATCCATAAAAGTCCACCTTATTTGTATAATAAAATCAGGTTTCGTTCAGATGTATACATGCTCTGAATTTGAGGTTCAGGGGACTTCTCTCGCCTCCAGCCCATACTTCAGCAATGTTTTTGAGGTATTTTTCTTACAATACATACGCAATATACAACTCAGTTCCTTCCTCCCTGAAAACATATAAGTTGGGCAAGTTTAGACAATCATTTAAGAATTACTTATGTACTGGCTGTTATAATTGAAAAGTGCTGCTATTCTCTAATGTGTGGCTTAGTTTTGGTATTACGTTTTACTAAATTGTTTTTTTTTCTTTTGGTTAATTTGTTATACAGGTGTCTCATCTTTTCTTCCCTTATCATAGTTTATACAGTTACCGGCAGAAAGTTGGACACAAATGAAAAACTTTTTTATTATTAATTTCTCAGAAAATTTTATTCTTGATAAAAGTTGGTGCATCATTTGAAACTCAAAACGCACATATCAAAATTTAAATATCTCTTTTTGGATACGAGGTAGATTCAAAAATGTCAAAATAACTCAAGAGTAAAGTACCCTTTTTTTATAATACGGTAAAAAGTTACTTACAAAAGTTGTTTGGAATCAAAGGTGGATGTTAGATTTAAAGTCACAGCCACCCGGTAAAAAAAAAGAAATTTAACTTTTTTGTATTTTTTTCAACCACCCTGTGTATTACAAAAAGACAAAATACCGCAAGCGAAACTTATCGTCGGATAACACATGAATTTGCTACTAAACTTTAATTTTGTTCGATTAGCAGTTGGAAATTTAAATTAATCGAAATCAGAGTTTAAAAATATAAAATTTTTGTGTCCAATTTTCTGCCGGTCCCTGTATACATACTACTATATGAACTTTTGCGATGGATCATCTCCTGGTATCTAATATATATCTATATATGTGTGTGTATTTTTCTTTATTTTTTCTTTTTCATTTATTTTTATTATTATACCTACAGACTAATTTCAGTGGGATTTAATTTAATATCAGTTTTCACTGCCTTAAGCCCCTATTTGCAGACTAGGTAATATTCTAACTATGTATTTACTATATTTACTTTATTTTATAATTTGTTATGTAACATTCTGCAAATAAATAAATTATTATTATTATCGACTTAGCCAAAAAGCATTCGCACTCCCTCTACGGGGAACATTCACTCAGATCCAGAGTATCCCGGATACCAGAAGGATCTGGCTCGGACGAGACCCTTGCCATGTTATCGGGCCTTAGGTGACATTGATGTTGTTGGATGATCCTGCATTCCCCATGAATTTCCTGACGGTTCGGGCTGTCGCAAGTAGTACCGCTTTCTGCATGGACCTGTAAAGACTATCAGTTAGACCCAGCTCCTTGATGTTTCTCAGCAAACTTTTTGGTATAACACCAGTTGTTGACATGATGATTGGAATCGTCTGGACGTTCTCCATTTCCCATTGCTTTCTAATTCGTTCTTCTAAATCTCTGTACTTCGCGATCTTCTCGACTTGCTTCACACGCAGGTTGTTGTTGTTCGGGATGGCCACATCAATCAGAGTTGTCTGCCTAGAAATTTTATCAACTATTATAAGGTCCGGTCTGTTATGGGCAACTCGTTGATCTGTCAGAACTGTACGATCCCAGTACATCTTGTAGTTGCTGTTCTCAAGAACAGGCTCAGGTGTGTAGTTGTAATATGGGACCCTCTCTGCCTGCACAAGCAGCAGCTTTTCCGCCAGTTCCTGGTGCAAGATCTTGGCAACCGAATCGTGTCGTTCCTTATATTCTGTTGATGCGAACATCTGACATCCTCCTGTTATGTGCTGGATTGTTTCTGAAGTTGGGCACCCGTATCTGCATCTGTCATCCACTACCGATGCATCTCCTACAATGAATTTTAGGTAGTTGCGAGTTGGTATAACCTGATCTTGTATGGCCAGTAGGAAGCCTTCCGTCTCGGGGAACATTCGTCCCGAGGTCAGCCAATAGTTCGACGCTAACTTGTCGACATGTTCCTGGTTAACCTCATTAGGATGCCTCCCGTGCAGCGGCTTCCCCAACCACCTCTGTAGTTTATCGTTGTCGGTTCGGTGGTGATTTTGACGCTCGTGTTCCGTCAGACGTAGCGGTGTTGAGACGTCTGCTCCGCATATAGCCCTATGTAGTGTGGAGCTGTTGGCCTGCCTGTAGAAATAATTACGCAGATTTAATATTTGTTGGTCCAATTGCTTGCTGAGATCTGCCAATCCTCTTCCTCCTAGTTGACGTGGCAGAGTTGTTCTTTCTACGGCGCTACGGGGATGATGTTTATGAGCTTTTGTCAGTAGTGTCCTAACTTTTCGTTGCAGGTTGTTGATGTCCGTGTTGGTCCAATTCACTATTCCGAACGAATAGCTGAGTACAGAGCACGCATACGTGTTCAGGGCCTTAAACAAATTCCTGCTGTTAAGATCAGTTCGCACTACTTGTCTTACTCTCTTGATGAATTCATTCGTTAAATCAGTCTTCATTGTTGGATGGTCTATCTTTTGAGCTTGTTTCATCCCGAGATACTTGTATGTATCTCCCTTGCTCATTGCTTCGATCTCCTGGCCGTCCTGCATCTCGTGTGCGCTTTGTTCGAGCTTTCCCCGGATGATATTAAGGGTGCGGCACTTGTCCAGTCCAAACAGCATTCCGATGTCCCTGGAGAACTCCTCTACAATTTTAAGCATTTGCGTTAGTTGGTTTTTGGTTGCGGCGATCAGTTTTAAATCATCCATATATAATAGGTGATTCAACTTGATCGCTTCTGCGTTGTTGCTTTTGATAGCGAAGCCGTATTTTGTAGAGTTCAACCGATGTGATAGAGGGTTCATCGCCATGCAGAACCACAGTAGACTGAGTGAATCTCCTTGGAAAATCCCTCTTCGGATGTTGATTGTGTCGGTCTCGATGTTACTGTCTGCGGTTCTGAGTTGTATCTTAGTGCGCCAGGTTGTCATAACGTGTTCTAAAAAGGAAACTGTATGATGATCTATTTTATACAGCTTTAAGATACCTGTGAGCCAGTCGTGAGGTACGGAATCAAATGCTTTTTTGTAGTCCACATAAGCCATGTGGAGGTTTCGTTGCTTGGAATGAGCCTGGTTGCAGATGACAGAGTCTATGATGAGTTGCTCTTTGCATCCCATTGCGCCCTTCGAGCAGCCCTTCTGCTGCATTGCAATGATGTTGTTCCGCTCGCAGTGAGCATATATTCGCTGCGTAAGGCAAGATGTGATTATCTTGTACAGCGTAGGCAAGCAGGTTATTGGGCGGTACTTGGCAGGGTTATCCGTATTCCGCTGGTCTTTTGGTAACAGGTAGGTTGCACCCTGTGTAAGAAACAATGGCATTTTCAGAGGATCGAGCAAGACTTCATTAATTAAGGTAGTTATCTGTTCATGCGTGCACCACAACTTCTTAATCCAATAATTTTGGAGATGATCTGGACCTGGTGCCTTCCAGTTGTGGGAATTCTTGATGACATCGGAGACCTCAGCGGTTGTGAATTGCTCGTGTTGCATCTGGCTATAGTTCCGGCCCATCTCGCGTTCTTCGCTGATCCAGCTTGCACTGACATTGTATGGACCTGGTGTGGCAAGTTGATTTCTCCAGAAACCGTCGACCTGTTCTCTGCTAGGGTAACTCGCATTTGTGGCATCGGCGCTAGAATTAAAAGCACGGTAGAAACCCTTTTCTGATCGTTCAAAGAGTTTGTTGTCTCGTTTCCTGTTGTTACTAGCCTTGTATCTCCTCAGACGCCCTGCGAAAACAGAAAGTTTTTGTTTTAATGTGTCAAGACATTGTTGAGCAGTGATGTTCGCGGGGTCATGCCGAGAATGCATTTGGGTGCGGCTCATTATTGCCTGCACCGCCCTCTGGATCCTTCTAGTTCTAACTCCTCTGATATATTCCGTCACTTGTCCTATGTCTTTACGGAGACTCTCGATCTTCCGATTTAGTCGCATTTCCCATTGAGCCATTCGTGGTTCTGGTCTTGCACGATTCAACTCTTGGGCCGTTCGGATCTTGGCACCCATTACAGTGGTGACTGCCGTTGCGGCACAGTAGATTAACATGTGCATACGTTCTAATGTTGGTGTCACTGAAACATAGTTTGGTAAAATTCGTGTGTTCATAAGATCGAGCACGATCGCAAGTTTCCTGGAAGAATTTAATCTTGGTAGCGGTGGCCTGCTCAGTGGGTCTGTGCCTTCGTATCGCAATATTATTATTATTATTATTATCTCGACTTAGCCAAAAGGCATTCGCACTCCCTCTACGGGGAACATTCACTCAGATCCCGGGCATCCCGGATACCAAAAGGATCTGGCTCGGACGAGACCCTTGCCATGTTATCGGGCCCTAGGTGACATTGATGTTGTTGGACGATCCTGCATTCCCCATGAATTTCCTGACGGTTCGGGCTGTCGCAAGTAGTACCGCTTTCTGCATGGACCTGTAAAAACTATCAGTTAGATTCAGCTCCTTGATGTTTCTCAGCAAACTTTTTGGTATAACACCAGTTGTTGACACGATGATTGGTATCGTCTGGACGTTCTCCATTTCCCATTGCCTTCTAATTCGTTCTTCTAAGTCTCTGTACTTCGCGATCTTCTCGACTTGCTTCACACGCAGGTTGTTGTTGTTCGGGATGGCCACATCAATCAGAGTTGTCTTCCTAGAAATTTTATCAACTATTATAAGGTCCGGTCTGTTATGGGCAACTCGTTGATCAGTCAGAACTGTACGATCCCAGTACATCTTGTAGTTGCTGTTCTCAAGAACAGGCTCAGGTGTGTAGTTGTAATATGGGACCCTTTCTGTCTGCACAAGCAGCAGGTTTTCCGCCAGTTACCGGTGCAAGATCTTGGCAACCGAATCGTGTCGTTCCTTATATTCCGTTGATGCGAACATCTGACATCCTCCTGTTATGTGCTGGATTGTTTCTGAAGTTGGGCACCCGTATCTGCATCTGTCATCCACTACCGATGCATCTCCTACAATGAATTTTAGGTAGTTGCGAGTTGGTATAACCTGATCTTGTATGGCCAGTAGGAAGCCTTCCGTCTCGGGGAACATTCGTCCCGAGGTCAGCCAATAGTTCGACGCTAACTTGTCGACATGTTCCTGGTTAACCTCATTAGGATGTCTCCCGTGCAGCGGCTTCCCCAACCACCTCTGTAGTTTATCGTTGTCGGTTCGGTGGTGATTTTGACGCTCGTGTTCCGTCAGACGTAGCGGTGTTGAGACGTCTGCTCCGCATATAGCCCTATGTAGTGTGGAGCTGTTGGCCTGCCTGTAGAAATAATTACGCAGATTTAATATTTGTTGGTCCAATTGCTTGCTGAGATCTGCCAATCCTCTTCCTCCTAGTTGACGTGGCAGAGTTGTTCTTTCTACGGCGCTACGGGGATGATGTTTATGAGCTTTTGTCAGTAGTGTCCTAACTTTTCGTTGCAGGTTGTTGATGTCCGTGTTGGTCCAATTCACTATTCCGAACGAATAGCTGAGTACAGAGCACGCATACGTGTTCAGGGCCTTAAACAAATTCCTGCTGTTAAGATCAGTTCGCACTACTTGTCTTACTCTCTTGATGAATTCATTCGTTAAATCAGTCTTCATTGTTCGATGGTCTATCCTTTGAGCTTGTTTCATCCCGAGATACTTGTATGTATCTCCCTTGCTCATTGCTTCGATCTCCTGGCCGTCATGCATCTCGTGTGCGCTTTGTTCGAGCTTTCCCCGGATGATATTAAGGGTGCGGCACTTGTCCAGTCCAAACAGCATTCCGATGTCCCTGGAGAACTCCTCTACAATTTTAAGCATTTGCGTTAGTTGGTTTTTGGTTGCGGCGATCAGTTTTAAATCATCCATATATAATAGGTGATTCAACTTGATCGCTTCTGCGTTGTTGCTTTTGATAGCGAAGCCATATTTTGTAGAGTTCAACCGATGTGATAGAGGGTTCATCGCCATGCAGAACCACAGTGGACTGAGTGAATCTCCTTGGAAAATCCCTCTTCGGATGTTGATTGTGTCGGTCTCGATGTTACTGTCTGCGGTTCTGAGTTGTATCTTAGTGCGCCAGGTTGTCATAACGTGTTCTAAAAAGGAAACTGTATGATGATCTATTTTATACAGCTTTAAGATACCTGTGAGCCAGTCGTGAGGTACGGAATCAAATGCTTTTTTGTAGTCCACATAAGCCATGTGGAGGTTTCGTTGCTTGGAATGAGCCTGGTTGCAGATGACAGAGTCTATGATGAGTTGCTCTTTGCATCCCATTGCGCCCTTCGAGCAGCCCTTCTGCTGCATTGCAATGATGTTGTTCCGCTCGCAGTGAGCATATATTCGCTGCGTAAGGCAAGATGTGATTATCTTGTAAAGCGTAGGCAAGCAGGTTATTGGGCGGTACTTGGCAGGGTTATCCGTATTCCGCTGGTCTTTTGGTAACAGGTAAGTTGCACCCTGTGTAAGAAACAATGGCATTTTCAGAGGATCGAGCAAGACTTCATTAATTAAGGTAGTTATTTGTTCATGCGTGCACCACAACTTCTTAATCCAATAATTTTGGAGATGATCTGGACCTGGTGCCTTCCAGTTGTGGGAATTCTTGATGACATCGGAGACCTCAGCGGTTGTGAATTGCTCGTGTTGCATCTGGCTATAGTTCCGGCCCATCTCGCGTTCTTCGCTGATCCAGCTTGCACTGACATTGTATGGACCTGGTGTGGCAAGTTGATTTCTCCAGAAACCGTCGACCTGTTCTCTGCTAGGGTAACTCGCATTTGTGGCATCGGCGCTAGAATTAAAAGCACGGTAGAAACCCTTTTCTGATCGTTCAAAGAGTTTGTTGTCTCGTTTCCTGCTGTTACTAGCCTTGTATCTCCTCAGACGCCCTGCGAAAACAGAAAGTTTTTGTTTTAATGTGTCAAGACATTGTTGAGCAGTGATGTTCGCGGGGTCATGCCGAGAATGCATTTGGGTGCGGCTCATTACTGCCTGCACCGCCCTCTGGATCCTTCTAGTTCTAACTCCTCTGATATATTCCGTCACTTGTCCTATGTCTTTACGGAGACTCTCGATCTTCCGATTTAGTCGCATTTCCCATTGAGCCATTCGTGGTTCTGGTCTTGCACGATTCAACTCTTGGGCCGTTCGGATCTTGGCACCCATTACAGTGATGACTGCCGTTGCGGCACAGTAGATTAACATGTGCATACGTTCTAATGTTGGTGTCACTGAAACATAGCTTGGTAAAATTCTTGTGTTCATAAGATCGAGCACGATCGCAAGTTTCCTGGAAGAATTTAATCTTGGTAGCGGTGGCCTGCTAAGTGGGTCTGTGCCTTCGTATCGCAATACTGCCTGTCTCATATGTGTGTCCAAGCCTTCAAAATGTTCTTCGTTAACCGATTCCAGCCTCTCGGTTGTTGGTTCTACCGTTTCGGCTTCTAGTTGTTGTCCAGGCTCTTGAAGTTCCCCATTGTTGTTGTTGTCATCTATGTCTATGTGTTCGCCGTGGATCTCTAGCTCAACTTCCCGTTTGATAGCGTTAAGTCGCGTTTCTGGAATTCGGTTATTTCTTAGAATAGTTCGATACTGATCTGACACTCTTTGTTCAGACACTTGCATGTGTGGAAACTCCCTGCAGAACTCGGCATGCAGTTGTTGTCGGTAGCCGATAATCTCTTGTCCTAAGTTTGTCACCCTGTAAAAAATACGCATAATCGATTCATTCATGGACACAGTCCATTTCATGCGTCGTCGTTGTAATCCCGCCTCTGTGAACGCTGGCTGAAGTTCCCGCGCAGCACCTTCGGTGGGTGGAACCCTAGTTCTCGTTTGGCTCCCATGTTGTAGATGTTCGTGTTGTTGTTGGGCTGTAGCTGTTTGTGCAACAGGGGCCCGCCTCATCAGCGCCCTGTCACCGACGTCCCGCTCGCTGTCATGCCCAGCGCCGGCTCCAGACATGCCCTGGCGATCCCCAGGCAGCGGCCCTATGACAATCATCCTATCATTCTCCATTCCATAGTTTTCTCCCGTAACGTGGGAGTGACGGCCCTCGGTCGCCTTTTACGACTCGCGGAGCCACGATAGGAGTATTCTAACCCGCTACCCATACGGGTCAACTAGGATAACGCGGGATCGTTATTCCCGAGGATCTGCCCCTGTCACCGGCCAAACCCCTCCTTGCGTTAACTGGGAAACACGGGATCGTTACACCCGAGGATTATTTATTATTATTATTATCGACTTAGCCAAAAGGCATTCGCACTCCCTCTACGGGGAACATTCACTCAGATCCCGGGCATCCCGGATACCAAAAGGATCTGGCTCGGACGAGACCCTTGCCATGTTATCGGGCCCTAGGTGACATTGATGTTCTTGGACGATCCTGCATTCCCCATGAATTTCCTGACGGTTCGGGCTGTCGCAAGTAGTACCGCTTTCTGCATGGACCTGTAAAGACTATCAGTTAGATTCAGCTCCTTGATGTTTCTCAGCAAATTAGCTCCTTGATGTTTCTCAGCAAATTATTATCTCGACTTAGCCAAAAGGCATTCGCACTCCCTCTACGGGGAACATTCACTCAGATCCCGGGCATCCCGGATACCAAAAGGATCTGGCTCGGACGAGACCCTTGCCATGTTATCGGGCCCTAGGTGACATTGATGTTCTTGGACGATCCTGCATTCCCCATGAATTTCCTGACGGTTCGGGCTGTCGCAAGTAGTACCGCTTTCTGCATGGACCTGTAAAGACTATCAGTTAGATTCAGCTCCTTGATGTTTCTCAGCAAACTTTTTGGTATAACACCAGTTGTTGACATGATGATTGGAATCGTCTGGACGTTCTCCATTTCCCATTGCCTTCTAATTCGTTCTTCTAAGTCTCTGTACTTCGCGATCTTCTCGACTTGCTTCACACGCAGGTTGTTGTTGTTCGGGATGGCCACATCAATCAGAGTTGTCTTCCTAGAAATTTTATCAACTATTATAAGGTCCGGTCGGTTATGGGCAACTCGTTGATCAGTCAGAACTGTACGATCCCAGTACATCTTGTAGTTGCTGTTCTCAAGAACAGGCTCAGGTGTGTAGTTGTAATATGGGACCCTTTCTGTCTGCACAAGCAGCAGCTTTTCCGCCAGTTCCCGGTGCAAGATCTTGGCAACCGAATCGTGTCGTTCCTTATATTCCGTTGATGCGAACATCTGACATCCTCCTGTTATGTGCTGGATTGTTTCTGAAGTTGGGCACCCGTATCTGCATCTGTCATCCACTACCGATGCATCTCCTACAATGAATTTTAGGTAGTTGCGAGTTGGTATAACCTGATCTTGTATGGCCAGTAGGAAGCCTTCCGTCTCGGGGAACATTCGTCCCGAGGTCAGCCAATAGTTCGACGCTAACTTGTCGACATGTTCCTGGTTAACCTCATTAGGATGTCTCCCGTGCAGCGGCTTCCCCAACCACCTCTGTAGTTTATCGTTGTCGGTTCGGTGGTGATTTTGACGCTCGTGTTCCGTCAGACGTAGCGGTGTTGAGACGTCTGCTCCGCATATAGCCCTATGTAGTGTGGAGCTGTTGGCCTGCCTGTAGAAATAATTACGCAGATTTAATATTTGTTGGTCCAATTGCTTGCTGAGATCTGCCAATCCTCTTCCTCCTAGTTGACGTGGCAGAGTTGTTCTTTCTACGGCGCTACGGGGATGATGTTTATGAGCTTTTGTCAGTAGTGTCCTAACTTTTCGTTGCAGGTTGTTGATGTCCGTGTTGGTCCAATTCACTATTCCGAACGAATAGCTGAGTACAGAGCACGCATACGTGTTCAGGGCCTTAAACAAATTCCTGCTGTTAAGATCAGTTCGCACTACTTGTCTTACTCTCTTGATGAATTCATTCGTTAAATCAGTCTTCATTGTTCGATGGTCTATCCTTTGAGCTTGTTTCATCCCGAGATACCTGCATGTATCTCCCTTGCTCATTGCTTCGATCTCCTGGCCGTCCTGCATCTCGTGTGCGCTTTGTTCGAGCTTTCCCCGGATGATATTAAGGGTGCGGCACTTGTCCAGTCCAAACAGCATTCCGATGTCCCTGGAGAACTCCTCTACAATTTTAAGCATTTGCGTTAGTTGGTTTTTGGTTGCGGCGATCAGTTTTAAATCATCCATATATAATAGGTGATTCAACTTGATCGCTTCTGCGTTGTTGCTTTTGATAGCGAAGCCATATTTTGTAGAGTTCAACCGATGTGATAGAGGGTTCATCGCCATGCAGAACCACAGTGGACTGAGTGAATCTCCTTGGAAAATCCCTCTTCGGATGTTGATTGTGTCGGTCTCGATGTTACTGTCTGCGGTTCTGAGTTGTATCTTAGTGCGCCAGGTTGTCATAACGTGTTCTAAAAAGGAAACTGTATGATGATCTATTTTATACAGCTTTAAGATACCTGTGAGCCAGTCGTGAGGTACGGAATCAAATGCTTTTTTGTAGTCCACATAAGCCATGTGGAGGTTTCGTTGCTTGGAATGAGCCTGGTTGCAGATGACAGAGTCTATGATGAGTTGCTCTTTGCATCCCATTGCGCCCTTCGAGCAGCCCTTCTGCTGCATTGCAATGATGTTGTTCCGCTCGCAGTGAGCATATATTCGCTGCGTAAGGCAAGATGTGATTATCTTGTAAAGCGTAGGCAAGCAGGTTATTGGGCGGTACTTGGCAGGGTT
This sequence comes from Pseudeuparius sepicola, assembly GCA_963920635.1. Classification (NCBI taxonomy): domain Eukaryota; kingdom Metazoa; phylum Arthropoda; class Insecta; order Coleoptera; family Anthribidae; genus Pseudeuparius; species Pseudeuparius sepicola. The sequence goes on from OY987298.1 coordinate 107,715,057, forward strand.
ATCCGTATTCCGCTGGTCTTTTGGTAACAGGTAAGTTGCACCCTGTGTAAGAAACAATGGCATTTTCAGAGGATCGAGCAAGACTTCATTAATTAAGGTAGTTATTTGTTCATGCGTGCACCGCAACTTCTTAATCCAATAATTTTGGAGATGATCTGGACCTGGTGCCTTCCAGTTGTGGGAATTCTTGATGACATCGGAGACCTCAGCGGTTGTGAATTGCTCGTGTTGCATCTGGCTATAGTTCCGGCCCATCTCGCGTTCTTCGTTGATCCAGCTTGCACTGACATTGTATGGACCTGGTGTGGCAAGTTGATTTCTCCAGAAACCGTCGACCTGTTCTCTGCTAGGGTAACTCGCATTTGTGGCATCGGCGCTAGAATTAAAAGCACGGTAGAAACCCTTTTCTGATCGTTCAAAGAGTTTATTGTCTCGTTTCCTGTTGTTACTAGCCTTGTATCTCCTCAGACGCCCTGCGAAAACAGAAAGTTTTTGTTTTAATGTGTCAAGACATTGTTGAGCAGTGATGTTCGCGGGGTCATGCCGAGAATGCATTTGGGTGCGGCTCATTACTGCCTGCACCGCCCTCTGGATCCTTCTAGTTCTAACTCCTCTGATATATTCCGTCACTTGTCCTATGTCTTTACGGAGACTCTCGATCTTCCGATTTAGTCGCATTTCCCATTGAGCCATTCGTGGTTCTGGTCTTGCACGATTCAACTCTTGGGCCGTTCGGATCTTGGCACCCATTACAGTGATGACTGCCGTTGCGGCACAGTAGATTAACATGTGCATACGTTCTAATGTTGGTGTCACTGAAACATAGCTTGGTAAAATTCTTGTGTTCATAAGATCGAGCACGATCGCAAGTTTCCTGGAAGAATTTAATCTTGGTAGCGGTGGCCTGCTAAGTGGGTCTGTGCCTTCGTATCGCAATACTGCCTGTCTCATATGTGTGTCCAAGCCTTCAAAATGTTCTTCGTTAACCCGTTCCAGACTCTCGGTTGTTGGTTCTACCGTTTCGGCTTCTAGTTGTTGTCCAGGCTCTTGAAGTTCCCCATTGTTGTTGTTGTCATCTATGTCTATGTGTTCGCCGTGGATCTCTAGCTCAACTTCCCGTTTGATAGTGTTAAGTCGCGTTTCTGGAATTCGGTTATTTCTTAGAATAGGTCGATACTGATCTGACACTCTTTGTTCAGACACTTGCATGTGTGGAAACTCCCTGCAGAACTCGGCATGCAGTTGTTGTCGGTAGCCGATAATCTCTTGTCCTAAGTTTGTCACCCTGTAGAAAATACGCATAATCGATTCATTCATGGACACAGTCCATTTCATGCGTCGTCGTTGTAATCCCGCCTCTGTGAACGCTGGCTGAAGTTCCCGCGCAGCACCTTCGGTGGGTGGAACCCTAGTTCTCGTTTGGCTCCCATGTTGTAGATGTTCGTGTTGTTGTTGGGCTGTAGCTGTTTGTGCAACAGGGGCCCGCCTCATCAGCGCCCTGTCACCGACGTCCCGCTCGCTGTCATGCCCAGCGCCGGCTCCAGACATGCCCTGGCGATCCCCAGGCAGCGGCCCTATGACAATCATCCTATCATTCTCCATTCCATAGTTTTCTCCCGTAACGTGGGAGTGACGGCCCTCGGTCGCCTTTTACGACTCGCGGAGCCACGATAGGAGTATTCTAACCCGCTACCCATACGGGTCAACTAGGATAACGCGGGATCGTTACTCCCGAGGATCTGCCCCTGTCACCGGCCAAACCCCTCCTTGCGTTAACTGGGAAACACGGGATCGTTACACCCGAGGATCTGCCCCTCTCACAGGCTAGACCCATCCCTGTGTAACTGGGAGTCGCGGGATTGTCACCCCCGAGGATCAGCCCCCGTCACCGGCTAGACCCCTCCCTGCGCAACTGGATATCGCGGGATTGTCACACCCGTAGGTCTGCCCCTGTCACAGGCCAAGCCTCTCCATGCGTAACTGGGAATCGCGGGATCGTTACACCCGTGAATCTGCCCCTCTCACAGGCCAGACTCATCCCTGCGTAACTGGGGAGCGCGGGATTGTCACACCCGTGGATCTGCCTCTCTCACAAGTCAGATCCCCCCTGCATTATTATTATTATTATTATCTCGACTTAGCCAAAAGGCATTCGCACTCCCTCTACGGGGAACATTCACTCAGATCCCGGGCATCCCGGATACCAAAAGGATCTGGCTCGGACGAGACCCTTGCCATGTTATCGGGCCTTAGGTGACATTGATGTTATCGGACGTTCCTGCATTCCCCATGAATTTCCTGACGGTTCGGGCTGTCGCAAGTAGTACCGCTTTCTGCATGGACCTGTAAAGACTATCAGTTAGACCCAGCTCCTTGATGTTTCTCAGCAAACTTTTTGGTATAACACCAGTTGTTGACATGATGATTGGAATCGTCTGGACGTTCTCCATTTCCCATTGCCTTCTAATTCGTTCTTCTAAGTCTCTGTACTTCGCGATCTTCTCGACTTGCTTCACACGCAGGTTGTTGTTGTTCGGGATGGCCACATCAATCAGAGTTGTCTTCCTAGAAATTTTATCAACTATTATAAGGTCCGGTCTGTTATGGGCAACTCGTTGATCAGTCAGAACTGTACGATCCCAGTACATCTTGTAGTTTCTGTTCTCAAGAACAGGCTCAGGTGTGTAGTTGTAATATGGGACCCTCTCTGTCTGCACAAGCAGCAGCTTTTCCGCCAGTTCCTGGTGCAAGATCTTGGCAACCGAATCGTGTCGTTCCTTATATTCCGTTGATGCAAACATCTGACATCCTCCTGTTATGTGCTGGATTGTTTCTGAAGTTGGGCACCCGTATCTGCATCTGTCATCCACTACCGATGCATCTCCTACAATGAATTTTAGGTAGTTGCGAGTTGGTATAACCTGATCTTGTATGGCCAGTAAGAAGCCTTCTGTCTCTGGGAACATCCGTCCCGAGGTCAGCCAATAGTACGACGCTAACTTGTCGACATGTTCCTGGTTAACCTCATTAGGATGCCTCCCGTGCAGCGGCTTCTCTAACCACCTCTGTAGTTTATCGTTGTCAGTTCGGTGGTGATTGTGATGCTCGTGTTCCGTCAGACGTAGCGGTGTTGAGACGTCTGCTCCGCATATAGCTTTATGTAGTGTGGAGCTGTTGGCCTGTCTGTGGAAATAATTACGCAGATTTAGTATTTGTTGGTCCAATTGCTTGCTGAGGTCTGCCAATCCTCTTCCTCCTTGTTGACGTGGCAGGGTTGTTCTTTCTACGGCGCTACGGGGATGATGTTTATGAGCTTTTGTCAGTAGTGTCCTAACTTTTCGTTGCAAGTTGTTGATGTCCATGTTGGTCCAATTCACTATTCCGAAGGAATAGCTTAGTACAGAGCACGCATACGTGTTTAGGGCCTTAAACAAATTCCTGCTGTTAAGATCAGTTCGCACTACTTGTCTTACTCTCTTGATGAATTCATTAGTTAAATCGGTCTTCATTGTTCGATGATCTATCCTTTGAGCTTGCTTCATCCCGAGGTACTTGTATGTATCTCCCACGCTCATTGCTTCGATCTCCTGTCCGTCCTGCATCTCGTGTGCGCCTTGTTCGAGCTTTCCCCGGACGATATTAAGGGTGCGGCACTTGTCCAGTCCAAACTGCATTCCGATGTCCCTGGAGAACTCCTCTACAATTTTAAGCATTTGCGTTAGTTGGTTCTTGGTTGCGGCCATCAGTTTTAAATCATCCATATATAACAGGTGATTCAACCTGAACGCTTCTGATCTGTTGCTTTTGATAGCGAAGCCATATTTCGTAGAGTTCAACCGGTGTGATAGAGGGTTCATCGCCATGCAGAACCACAGTGGACTGAGTGAATCTCCTTGGAAAATCCCTCTTCGGATGTTGATTGTGTCGGTCTCGATGTTACTGCTTGCGGTTCTGAGTTGTATCTTAGTGCGCCAGGTTGTCATAACGTGTTCTAAAAAGGAAACTGTATGATGATCTATTTTGTACAGCTTTAAGATACCTGTGAGCCAGTCGTGAGGTACGGAATCAAATGCTTTTTTGTAGTCCACATAAGCCATGTAGAGGTTTCGTTGCCTGGAATGAGCCTGGTTGCAGATGACAGAGTCTATGATGAGTTGCTCTTTGCATCCCATTGCGCCCTTCGCGCAGCCCTTCTGCTGCATTGCCATGATGTTGTTCCGCTCACAGTGAGCATATATTCGCTGCGTAAGGCAAGATGTGATTATCTTGTACAGCGTAGGCAAGCAGGTTATTGGGCGGTACTTGGCAGGATTATCCGTATTCCGCTGGTCTTTTGGTAACAAGTAGGTTGCACCCTGTGTAAGAAACAATGGCATTTTCAGAGGATCGAGCAAGACTTCATTAATTAAGGCAGTTATTTGTTCATGCGTGCACCACAACTTCTTAATCCAGTAATTTTGGAGATGATCTGGACCTGGTGCCTTCCAGTTGTGGGAATTCTTTATGACATTGGAGACCTCATCGGTTGTGAATTGCTCATGTTGCATCTGGCTATAGTTCCGGCCCATCTCGCGTTCTTCACTGATCCAGCTTGCACTGACATTGTATGGACCTGGTGTGGCAAGTTGATTTCTCCAGAAACCGTCGACCTGTTCTCTGGTAGGGTAAGTCGCATTTGTGGCATCGCCGCTAGAATTCAAAGTACGGTAGAAAACTTTTTCTGATCGTTCAAAAAGTTTGTTGTCTCGTTTCCTGTTGTTACTAGCCTTGTATCTCCTCAGACGCCCTGCGAAAACAGAAAGTTTTTGTTTTAATGTATCAAGACATTGTTGACCAGTGATGTTCGCGGGGTCACGCTGAGAATGCATTTGGGTGCGGCTCATTATTGCCTGCACCGCCCTCTGGATCTTTCTAGTTCTAACTCCTCTGATATATTCCGTTACTTGTCCTATGTCTTTACGGAGACTCTCGATCTTCCGGTTTAGTCGCATCTCCCATTGAGCCATTCGTGGTTCTGGTCTTGCACGATTTAACTCTTGAGCCGTCCGGATCTTGGCTCCCATTGCAGTGATGATGGCCGTTGCGGCACAGTAGATTAACATGTGCATATGTTCCAATGTTGGTGTTACTGAAACATAGTTGGGTAAAATTCTGGTGTTCATAATATCGAGCATGATTGCAAGTTTCCTGGAAGAGTTCAATCTTGGTAGCGGTGGTCTGCTCAGTGGGTCTGTGCCTTCGTATCGCAATACCGCCCTTTTCAGCTGTGTGTCTAGGCTTTCAAAGTGTTCTCCGTTAACTGATTCCCGATTCTCAGTTGTTCGTCCCGTCGTCTCGGCGTTTTGTTGTGGTCCAGGCACTTGAATTTCCCGATTCTCAGTTGTTCGCTCTGCCGTTCCGGCTTCTTGTTGTGGTCCAGGCAGTTGAATTTCCCCATTGTTGTTGTCTATGTCTATGTGTTCGCCATGGATCTCTAGCTCAACTTCCCGTTTTATAGCGTTGAGTCGCGTTTCTGGAATTCGGTTATTTCTTAGAATAGTTCGATACTGATCTGACACTCTTTGTTCAGACACTTGCATGTGTGGAAACTCCCTGCAGAACTCGGCATGCAGTTGTTGTCGGTAGCCGATCATCTCTTGTCCTAAGTTTGTCACCCTGTAAAAAATACGCATTATCGATTCATTCATGGACCCAGTCCATTTCATGCGTCGTCGTTGTAATCCCGCCTGAGTGAACGCTGGCTGAAGTTCCCGCGCAGCACCTTCGGTGGGTGGAACCCTAGTTCTCGTTTGGCTCCCATGTTGTAGATGTTCGTGTTGTTGGGCTGTAGCTGTTTGTGCAACAGGGGCCCGCCTCATCAGCGCCCTGTCACCGACGTCCCGCTCGCTGTCATGCCCAGCGCCGGCTCCAGACATGCCCTGGCGATCCCCAGGCAGCGGCCCTATGACAATACTCCTATTAATCTCCATTCCATGGGTTTCTCCCGTAACGTGGGAGTGACGGCCCTCGGTCGCCTTTTACGACTCGCGGAGCCACGATAGGAGTATTCTAACCCGCTACCCATACGGGTCAACTAGGATAACGCGGGATCGTTACTCCCGAGGATCTGCCCCTGTCACCGGCCAAACCCCTCCTTGCGTTAACTGGGAAACACGGGATCGTTACACCCGAGGATCTGACCCTCTCACAGGCTAGACCCATCCCTGTGTAACTGGGAGTCGCGGGATTGTCACACCCGAGGATCAGCCTCCGTCACCGGCTAGACCCCTCCCTGCGTAACTGGATATCGCGGGATTGTCACACCCGTAGGTCTGCCCCTGTCACAGGCCAAGCCTCTCCATGCGTAACTGGGAATCGCGGGATCGTTACACCCGTGAATCTGCCCCTCTCACAGGCCAGACCCATCCCTGCGTAACTGGGGAGCGCGGGATTGTCACACCCGTGGATCTGCCTCTCTCACAAGTCAGATCCCCCCTGCGTATTATTATTATTATTATTATTATTATTATTATTATTATTATTATTATTATATCGACTTAGCCAAAAGGCATTCGCACTCCCTCTACGGGGAACATTCACTCAGATCCCGGGCATCCCGGATACCAAAAGGATCTGGCTCGGACGAGACCCTTGCCATGTTATCGGGCCCTAGGTGACATTGATGTTCTTGGACGATCCTGCATTCCCCATGAATTTCCTGACGGTTCGGGCTGTCGCAAGTAGTACCGCTTTCTGCATGGACCTGTAAAGACTATCAGTTAGATTCAGCTCCTTGATGTTTCTCAGCAAACTTTTTGGTATAACACCAGTTGTTGACATGATGATTGGAATCGTCTGGACGTTCTCCATTTCCCATTGCCTTCTAATTCGTTCTTCTAAGTCTCTGTACTTCGCGATCTTCTCGACTTGCTTCACACGCAGGTTGTTGTTGTTCGGGATGGCCACATCAATCAGAGTTGTCTTCCTAGAAATTTTATCAACTATTATAAGGTCCGGTCTGTTATGGGCAACTCGTTGATCAGTCAGAACTGTACGATCCCAGTACATCTTGTAGTTGCTGTTCTCAAGAACAGGCTCAGGTGTGTAGTTGTAATATGGGACCCTTTCTGTCTGCACAAGCAGCAGCTTTTCCGCCAGTTCCCGGTGCAAGATCTTGGCAACCGAATCGTGTCGTTCCTTATATTCCGTTGATGCGAACATCTTATTATTATTATTATTATTATTATTATTATTATTATATTATTGTCCTTATGCTCAATAAACAGATTCGTCAATAGTCTTCGTTTATGTACTTCCAACATCAATAGCCATATTGTGAGAGAAACTCGCAGAGATGAGAGAATGCTAATATTTGAGCAAGAGAAAACAGTTTTGGCCGTTTTCATTTGCTAAATAATTCAATGTCACTTTCAGGTAATATGAAAAACGATCCGAAGCCATCAAATCCGATCTTCACAGTAGAAATATAGGACCCAGTTCATCCGCATAGCCCTTGCGGAACCCATTTAATGCAGTCCATCGTGCGCCGCCGACCTGCGGCCGTTTCAATCGTCGTTCCGGAATTAACCTATATGCGGACCGGAGTATGACCGGACCGGCAGCGTCGGCGACGCGTCCCGACTTGCCGGCACAGAGCAATCAAGCCGTCACCGAGGGAGGCCGTCGTCCAAACTGTCCAGAGTGACGCGTTGTTGTCGCAGAGAATGCAGAGCCGCAGGCGGGGCTGCCTCACGGTAAATGAACTAGACCGGCGGGCCGCATCTCGTATACAAAGTAGCTATATCTGTATATCAGTCTTGGGTCCTATATACTTTTGTATGGAAAACTAAAAGTAGGAAAATTCTGAAAATTTGGCACCTCACCAATGCCGATGGGCGCTGCTCAACTAAAATATTTTGGTGAATCTGGCACTTCCGGTTATACCTACCTACCAGAAGTCGATATCAACTTTTTTATATCAAATGGAACATCCTGTATATTATTGCATTTTTGGATTTTAGGCATCATTTTGGAACAAAAACATGCACCATGTACTATGTCTAAATCCAACCGTTTCTGAGATATTTGCATTTTTCCGACCTAAATTCAATTAGCAATTTATACGAGGAAACCGCGAAATTTCAAAACGAATTTTTGGCATCGTGTAACAGAAGCCCTGACCTAGTGATCTCTGCTGAGAAATAAATCCGTTCTTATACAGGGTGTTCACAAAATATGATTAAAAATTACATTCAAAGAGTGCTTAAATCTCGAAATTTTCAAATGGAAACCCCCATTTTTTTAATGCGATCTTATTCACCACTAAAAATGATGACAACTTTGTGCAAGGTTTCCTATACCTAAATGCAGTAATTTTCGATTAATTTACAAAAAACCCACTTTTCGCCCATAAAATGCGAGGTTTGCTTAACGCTTGGAAAATCATATTAGCCGTGGACGTTGAAAAGACAATCGCGGCTGAGAAATGTCACTTGGTTTATAAATTATTGTCAACAATAATGCCGGCGCGCTTACATTACACAAATGAATATTTAAATTTGTTTATTATCTACGGAGAATGCAACAAAGTAATATCAAGAACGTGCGATACATTTGGGGATCGCTATCCACAAAAAACAAAACCATCGCCAAACGTGATTTTTCTCTGACACATCCATACTGTTTAAAATTTTGTATTATTAAAACCATCGCCAAACTGTGTTTGGCGATGGTTTTGTTTTTTGTGGATAGCGATCCCCAAATGTATCGCACGTTCTTGATATTACTTTGTTTCATTCTCCGTAGATAATAAACAAATTTAAATATTCATTTGTGTAATGTAAGCGCGACTTAAATTCAGTGAACGCAGATACTGGTTTTTAAAAAGATTTATTTTTCTCAAAAGGTACAATCTACAATAGATGTGAACCGTGAAATGGCTATGTCGAGACTGAATACACAAGAACGGGTGAAAACATAAAAAGTAACATTACTGCTGACAAAGGTGTTACATTACAATTATTACAAGAACTGCTTGTTTAACAAGTGTTTTCTAGTTGGCGTTGATATAACTCCTCCATCCCCAAATCGAGGTATATTTTTCAGTGGTTGAAAAATATCCGAGGGTTGGCTTGTGGATTTTCTTCCGCTTGGGCCGGTGCTACGTCTGTACATCTTCTTTTCTTGACTTGAATTATTAAAATGTACAATAAGGCAATCAGAATAAGTCCATAAATTGGTAATGTCCAAAAACTGGTTGACAGCGGATCTAGTGATTCTTCTACCGGTGTTAATCGTTGTTGGTCCATTTGAAGCTTATGTATTTCGTCAAGTCGAATATTTTGTAGGTTTAGTGTTGGTAATTTTCTGGGGTTTTCGGTTGTTGCAATTTTGATTTCTGGTAATAACAAGGGTTGTCCCTGATTTACGGATTTGTCATTAATAAAGTTATAATGTTTCAGTCGGAATTGGCATCCAGTCGGGATATTGATGAGATAATTTCCTTGAAGTGTTATGAAGTCGGTAGTTTCACATAATGTTTGGATTTTCGTTTTATTGGGAAAAATTCCAATATAGTGTGAATTGTCAATTTCTTGTACGAATTCTTCGTTAACTCGAACAGGGGTGAGCTGGCAGTTCCTTGGCGTAATCGTCAGTTGAAGTAATTGGAATAAACAATCTTCTTTAACTGCTCCTTCGATGAGAGAGTTTTTTAAAATTGCGCCTTGAAATTCCTGATATTTTAATAATACAGGTCCGTATTCTTCTTTAACGGGTAATTTAACAGGGGTTATACTATGTGGTTCTAACTGTAAATGGTAAAAATGTGATTGATTGGTTTCGTAATATCGAAGTGGTAAAATAGCATTTTCAGTTATAAGCTGATTTCGATTGTCTCTAAAATCTAAGAGTGCTTGTATTAATTTTATATTGTCCATCCCAATTAATCCATGGAAGGTTTTGTGAAAATTGAAAAGATAAAATTTCATTGGTAAATTTGATTTAAATTCTTGAAAACTTGGTATATTTGCGGAGTAATTTTGAGAATAACTTTGGAAAACTGAAGATACAATAAATGGATCATGCTGTATAAAATTTTTAAAATTTTGAAAAGCAATATTCGGGTTAATAAAAGATTTGGTGGAACCAGTGTCGATTAAAAGTTTGATTGGGGGGTTAGAGATACAAATATAGGGTAATATTTTTTTGTCAGGGAAATAGTGCAATTCTATTACGTTTCTAGTTCGTAATTTTGAGCGTGTTGAAAATTTGCGTCTTGCTCGGTGTGCGGTTCATAGAACTGTTCGTTATTTTCGGTTTCAATTATTGTGTCATTATAGGGTTCATACTGGTTTAGATCAGATTGATTGTCATAGTCAAGTTCATCGGTATGTTCGGTATTAAATAGTTCTTCAGATGCGAAATTGGGTTTTTGTCCGTAATTTTGGAAGTAAGAATTTGGTCGAATATTAGAATTTGGTTTTGGAATAGTTTGATTAATTCCAGACATTGGTGTAGGTCTGTTAGTGGGTGGTTTATTGGTAGGTTTAAATTGGTTTTGGGGTCTTCCAAATACTTGTGAGTTTGTGGGATATCTCTGTGAAGGAGGATTTGGATTTCTTTGGATATTGGATATAGGTCCGCGAGGAAATTGAGAATTAAATTGTCGGGGTTGTGTCCAGTTCGATCTTTGCATTATTTGGGGTTGATTTTGGGGTAAAGAGTAGCGATGTTGTGGTTGTGGTGGAAAATATTGGGCAGGAGTAGGTTTTCTTAAAATTTGAGTTTGGGGTGTATTAGATTTTTGATAATATTTTATATTTTCTTCTTCTGTAATAAATTGTAAAGCGGATGCTAGAGTAGTAGGTCTCATAGCACGAATTATAGGTCCCAGGGGTTCTCTTAAACCTGCTAGAAAAGTTTTTAATGCTTGTTTTGTGAAAAAATCGCGTTTAGACGGTCGACTTGCCTCATCACATTTTAGATCTATATGGTTACAAATGGTATTTAATAAATGCATAACTTTTTCGTGAAATTGGTAAGGAGATTCGTTAGGTTTCTGTCTTAAGTTTACAAGGTCTTGATTTAGACAATTTTCGTCTCTTTGATCGCCAAAATTCAAAATGAGAGTATTTTTTATATCGTCCCAAGTTTTACAACCATTAATAGCGACAACTTCCTCTGCTCTACCCTCTAGTTTGTTTAAAATTCCATTTAAAAGTAAAGTATTTTGAAAATTTTGAAGGTTCACTGCGTCAAAATAGTACACTAAAATTGATTCTGCTGAGGAAATAAATCGATGTAACTTATTTGGGTTTCCATCGAACAATGGAATAACACTAATATTTTTAATATCTAAGGCTGGTGCCATTTTAACACTACTTTCAAAAACTGAATTAATTTGTGATTGTTTTAATTTTATTTGATCAGATTCGATCGATAAATTTTCAAGTAATTCAGAAACTAAGCCTAACTCAGTGCCGGAGTAATCGTTTTCACAAAAGGAATCGTTACGGGACAAAGAGGAGTCTGACATGAAAGAGAAAAACTAACTCACAGTATCCACGTCCTTTCTGTTTCCATCTAGTGCCTGAAGTTCTTCTGGTAGGTGTTGGTGCTCACGGATGTCCACGTTGGAGTCCGAAAAAGTCCAAGCCCGAAAACAACTTCGTACACGATAGGTTACTTTTTTTTTCCGTAAAGCGTTGAAACGCACCGGTTATCGATATTGATTCCGACGAAAAATCCTACCGACTGCGCCACTTAAATTCAGTGAACGCAGATACTGGTTTTTAAAAAGATTTATTTTTCTCAAAAGGTACAATCTACAATAGATGTGAACCGTGAAATGGCTATGTCGAGACTGAATACACAAGAACGGGTGAAAACATAAAAAGTAACATTACTGCTGACAAAGGTGTTACATTACAATTATTACAAGAACTGCTTGTTTAACAAGTGTTTTCTAGTTGGCGTTGATATAACTCCCGCCGGCATTATTGTTGACAATAATTTATAAACCAAGTGACATTTCCTCAGCCGCGATTGTCTTTTCAACGTCCACGGCTAATATGATTTTCCAAGCGTAAAGCAAACCCCGCATTTTATGGGCGAAAAGTGGGTTTTTCGTAAATTAATCGAAAATTACTGCATTTAGGTATAGGAAACCTTACACAAAGTTGTCATCATTTTTAGTGGTGAATAAGATTGCATAAAAAAATGGGGTTTCCATTTGAAAATTTCGAGATTTAAGCACATTTTGAATGTAATTTTTATTCATATTTTGTGAACACCCTGTATAAGAACGGATTTATTTCTCAGCAGAGATCACTAGCTCAGGGCTTCTGTTAGACGATGCCAAAAATTCGTTTTGAAATTTCGCGGTTTCCTCGTATAAATTGCTAATTGACTTTAGGTCTGGACTCTGGACCTGTAATTTTTTTTCGGAAAAATGCAAATATCTCAAAAACGGTTGGATTTAGACATAGGACATGTTGCATGTTTTTGTTCCAAAATGATGCCTAGAATCCAAAAATGCAATAATATACAGGGTGTTCCATTTGAAATAAGAAAGTTGATATCGACTTCCGGTATAACCGGAAGTGCCAGATTCACCAAAATATTTTAGTTGAGCAGCGCCCATCGTCATTGGTGAGGTGCCAAATTTTCAGAATCTTCCTACTTTTAGATTTCCATATATAGATCGATGCAGTTCGTGGTGGGCCACCCTGTATAGACCGCCTCGTGGTCCCTGTACCTTTGGTATAAACTGATGTTTTTTTATCCATACCATAAAAATCACAAGCACAAATCGGTTTGTTTCTAGGGAAATTTGAGCGGCATGAGAAAACCCTTTGTTTATCTTTATTTCACATTATTGCGGTAATAACAAACATATACCTATTAAGGTAGCTTTATGACAATAATTGTAGTTTTAGTCGATCCAAGTCAAACGGAGGGAAGGTGAGGTCAATGAATGCCCGAATTTGACTGTCTAAGATGATACATTTTCTGCGTGCGTTTCCTGTTGTGGCACACCAGCCACCTCAAATCATATGATGACAGGCTTCTGTATTTTTTAGACTTAGTTTGTTTATAGTGTCTGGGGCGGTTGTGACATAGGTACTCGATTTTTTACCCCAAAAATTCAGTATTCCCATTTTGCTCAACTTTGGCACACTTGGTATATGGAGGTTTTGGGGTGTCCTGATTAACGCAGTGGTGTGACATTTTAAAAAACAAATCGCTAAATAGCTTTCATAAAAATCAGGGGTATACAAATCGTAGATGTCCCTAGATTTTAATTTTGAAAAAGTTATAACGTCAAAAGAAGTGTTTTTTGAAGACCTTTCGAACAAAAAAGTTTTTGAAAATATGTCACAAAATAATTTTTTATCGATTTGAATACACGTAAAAGTAGACACATTGTATATACTTATTATTGTTACTGTTATGAAATTTTCGTTTTAAAATGTGATTTTCTATTCTATCTAATGTTGAAGTCCTGTTGGACCCACCCTGTATTAAATAATTTATTGGGTAATTTATTATTGCAGGACTCTCAATAATATCAACTTCCAGAATATATATGGGTAAATACATGTCGCAGAAAATCATTGACAGCATCCTGCCAGAACAGTAAACCGACCAAAATTAGCAATCTTCTTTTTATAAAGGACATTCATTACGTGTTGTGGTTTATATTTCGTCTCTATGACAATGCCTTTTCGGCCAGTTTTAACCATACTTTGGTCTAGTGTAAAAATTTACCCTTCTCTACATTCACGTACCTCAGTAATATTTAATATAATAATACAATGTGCTAAAAAACAAAAATAGTATCATCTCCTAGGACACAATTATACTGAATTCTATGCTCTTGTTTTTCTTATTAGAAAAATATAGATACCTACTAACTTGCGGAAGATAAGCCATCCCTTTTTTCCTAGCCGAGGAATAATGACCCCATAACAAATCATAATGTTTAGCGATTCACAAAGTTTCGGCCGTTTAAAATTATTGTATAATATACTTTGTCTTTGCGCGAGATTTTTGACACTCAAAAATTTTTTTTGAAAATTGTTCCCTTCCCCCATTCTTATTTAATAAAATTTAACTTTTTCAAAACAAAGAATAATTATTCATGGCGTCCTAGAATAATAGTTTAGATTAACAATAGTATACATAATATTGTATAACTAAAAGGGAATGGCATTCATTTCATACGAGTAGGCCTGCGGCTCATGCCGCAAGTCATATGATGTGAAATGAACATTCTGCCTGAGTTTTACACTATACTTTTTCTACTACTGTTAGCTATTATAAGTGTTTGAGTTTAAATTAATTTTTTTTTACTAGTTTTTTTATAATTTAGTTATTCGGAACATGAACAAGATTTGGTTATCTATACTTATTTTAATATTATACCTACTTATTAAAATCATATATAATATTATGTATTACATACTTATAAAAAAGATTGGAAAATTTTCTGGATTTAAATTTTCTGCCGTCACATTTCCCAGCAGTATGCGATAGTGTCAATCCTATATCTTATTATCGAAGTGTCAACTTTTGTTATAAGTAACTAATTTTACTTATATACGAAAATAGATATAGGTAGGTACCTATAAATCAACAAAGCTGAACTAATATCATTCGCACTAACGCGAGTATATAGTCGTTTGTTTTCCATGGCCTCGTACCACTTCACTCAAATTTACATACTAGATCCGTGCAAAATGATATTCCCACACCGTTTGTTGTGGCAACCCGTGCACAATAACATTTCCGCCCGGTTGCTAAAAACCGTGTACATAGTGAAGTAGGTACATTTTCCAATAAAAACGGACATACAATGAGGCAATTTCTTTACAATCGTAGAAAAAATTATTAGTATTTACATGTTTCGTCCCTTTCTTGCACGAAATTTTTGTATTTCAATAATGCTTGCGCCAGCTTCATTCTACAACGCGTCTGGTTTTTCATGTTAACATACCCCCCAAAATCTGAATAGGCTGCAGGAATTGAACAGAAACAAGTTTAACTCGGTATTAATGAACGATCTGAGTGTAATTTGTTTTTCCCGAATAATCTTTTTTTTTTTTTCAATTAAAAAAACGCAGTATGCGGTAATTTTAAATTAATACTTTTATCAAATGATGATCATTCAGCGACGTATCTATAAAAAAAATTGTCCCCCAGCAAGTAGGTATACCTACTTAGATTTTAAGAGTTGTTAACGCGAAAAATCAGACACACTGTATGTGCGACCTCTTATGATCCAATAGTGGTACAAGAAACTTACCCATTCATGTATTTCAAAAGGTTTTATTTCTTTTATAACACTTTGACACCCCGCAACGAAGGCCACAAAAGCAACAGTTTATGCGAAAAACTAGCATTATTTTGTGACGTTTGTGGAGCCACAAACCGTTTATTCGCCTCTCCCGGGTTCCATCGCCGAAAACGAACACCGTTTGATCATCCATCGCTGGGGATTCTTTGCTCTCGCTATCTCTCCTCTCGTCTGTCCTCCCATTCAGGGGAGCCGATAAGGAGCGCCGCCACGTATTTGTTGCGAGAAGGCCCGCCAGGCCCAGATAATGTGACTTATGTTCCATTTCCGATACCGATATATAGGGTGACTTCCGTGCCATCCATTTATCTGCACGTTTTCTTTTTTCAGATAGAGTCGGGTCACATCCAGCGGCGTCTCGCTAGCGGAGCTAGCGCGAAGGAAGTTGCGAGGAACTAAGTATATTCGGTTCCATTTAAACATTATCTTTATTGTACATAAAAAATAATAGTTATTTATGTACCAAGGCACTGAAATTCAACTTTTTATGACTCTTGTGGAATTTAGTTGCCGAGGCCTCGGGCCGAGGAAAATAAACCACATCAGTCATAAAAAGAACTTCGGTGCCGAGGTACCTACATATTTTATTTTTTTTTTTAAATCGGAAAAAGAAGTTTTATTAGGCTATAAAATAATCATACGGGATCACCCGTCCATGAACCGACTACGCGCGGCGTTGCTTGACTTTGACGATCGCTCTACCTAGGTCAAGTATGATGAGACACGGCACCTTCTGACAGAAAAACCAAACTGCTGCTTCTTGTGCAGCCTACACAACAAATCTATTGATATTCAAATTTACTAAAATACTGAAGGATTGCGCTTATATAGGAAACAATTTCGCAATGTGTACGAAAAGTTAAATGGGCCTTTATCGGCCAGGTTTTGAATATTTGGTCACTTTGGACGGGCGATTTCTCCGCGTCTGACGTTTGATGTTTACATCTCACCAAGGCCTACTTATTGAAAAAATCGTACAATAATGGGCTACATTATTGTACGATTTCTGTGCTTTTAATGACGATTTTGGGACACTTCACTGCCGATTTCAAGAAAAACAAATTACCAAATATTTACACGCCAACATTATTATGGCAACGGGAGGTGAGGGAGCAATGTCAATAAGTTTTAGCCGGACTATGACGACCGGCAAGTGACATTATGCACAGTAAAAAATCCGGTGTTAAATTTGACACGAAAAGTGGACTATATAAGTCCACACCATATCTGGTAAATTTTACACCTTCTTTTTTGGTCAATTTCACCAAATGTTCTGGTGTCAACAAGAACTATGCTGGTGTGCATATTTAACACGGCATTGTGTAAGATTATCACCGCGTTGTGTAACTTTTACACGCAATTTGGTCAAAATGGTGTAATTTAATTTATTTGGTATTCCCCTTTTCTTCTTTTTTCTCTCTTGTAGTTTTACATGCACTTTATTTTAAATAAATTTCAAATGCCATTGATAAGTTCAAATTACGGAAATGAAATAAAATAAAACTAAAAGATAAAGAATCAGTATGAACCAGGCATAATATGTGCTTGGTCTTCAATTTAAATTATTTGTAAGAAATAAAAAACGGTAATAAGTAAAGAAAATACGTTATTTCAGTTCCAAAATATATGAACGATTCCTTACAAATAGGTATAAAAATATCAACATTTTCTTTCTTAAAGCTATAAATAAATATTCATTCTCACAGCCAAAAATATTTGGTTATAAAAAAGTTATATAATATATATACAGTGTGGATAGAAATTGTGGAATATTGCTTATATTTCTCAAAATATTCCTCATATGAAAAACTTGTTTTAATAAAAGTGTTATATGAAATTATTTCCCGTTTAGTGATATCAAGCAATCTTTCGTAGCACAAAAATGTGGTTGCCATGGTAACCGACTTGATTTCTTTTAAATGGCACCATATACGTTTTTTGGTGAAAATTGATAGATTGGAACTTTCTGAATACGATACAATACAATTTTAATGGGGTCGCATAAGAAAAAAATACAAAAAAAAAGTTTTCTATTATGCTATTGACAATGTTTATCAAAATAATTATTAACATCAAGTTAGCCATGCCAAAATCAGAACAATGGGAAACTGTCACTAGCTGTCAGTTGCTTGTAATTGTGTGCATTGTTACAGTAAACGTACTTTTATATTTTTTTTTCTGTGTACTTAAGTACTTAGTAAGTTATAATGGCGCTTGAATTAAGTGAAACGGAAAGAATACAGGTTAACATACTAAGTACTTAAGTACACAGAAAATTGAGTAAAAAAGTACGTTTAGTGTAACAATGTACATAGTTACAGCTAGTGACAGTTTTGCATTGTTCTGATTTTGGCATAGCTAACTTGATGTTAATAATTATTTTGATAAACATTGTCAATAGCATAATAGAAAACTTAATTTTTTTGTATTTTTTATGCGAAATAAAGTACATGGTGCCATTTAAAAAAATTAAATCGGTTACCATGGCAACCACATTTTTTGTGCTACGAAAGATTGCTTGATATCACTAAACGGGAAATAATTTCCCATAACACTTTTATTAAAACAAGTTTTTGATATGAGGAATATTTTAAGAAATACAAGCAATATTCCACAATTTCTATCCACACTGTAATATCGTACGAATTCGTAAGAAAAGTGTACCTAACCACAAACACAAGAAATGCTTTATGTTAGGAGCTTATTTATTATAGTGCAAAAGAGCATTTTCTTTGAAGTTCGTACATTTTGATGCGACCAAACTATTTCGTACAAATTCTCATACAATGTACTTATGTAACTGTTGCCTTACAGAGTTGTCCGTGTGAGACAAAAAGAAACTTCAAACGTTGCGACACAGCGATTTAGTTAGATAGGCCTGTTCTCACAAGCACAAGCAGGTCCGAACTAAGTCGGAGCCAATCAGCAGGAATCAAAACAATCAGAACAGTCAGTTAATTTAAAATCTGTCAATCAGATTCGCGACTGGTATCTGATTTCGGTGAGAACAAACTCATATCAACACAGTCGATGAGTATAGGTTAGGGGCTATCACCTCGGATATCACACAGTACCTTTCGTCGTCACATCTGCATATTCGCTTGTCGTTTTAATCCATCTGACTCACTATGAAATTTTACTTTACATAACAAGACCAATTTTTGCACTAGCGGTCGGTAGAATCACTTTTATAACTATTATACGCGCCACGCGGTCGGATCACACGTCACACAAACTGATAAGCTCCGTCGCGCAACACGTTCGACAAACAAATGATGCCATGGCTTCGATTGCTTAAATTTTACACCCATAACTGGTGAAATACCTTCCCCCTCTCATCTACCTAACACGAACTTGTGTCAATACGCTCAATTTGACACAGCTTAGTGCTAAGGGACACCGAATGGTGTTAAGGAACACCGCGTGGTGTGAACAAACACGAAGCCGTGTTAGAAATATAAGTGTTAAAATTAACGAATTTGTTGTAGTGTGAATTTTACCAAATGAGGTTTGGTTAAGATATTTGGAATCCACCAATTTTCGTGTCAAATTTACACAAAATTTCTTTCACCACTTAGACGAAGAGGATTTACACCGAATTTTTTAAATGTGTGGGAAATCCGAACTTACCTGTGAAATGTATGATATTTGGGTTTAAGAAGTCGATTTTCCGACACACTGCACGTTCCCGAATAATTTTTTACACTAACTAATATAAATCTGTCTAAATCTCAACAAAAAGAAATCTTTTAAAAGGTATATTAAAATTCTTGAGAGCAGCTTGCAGATTTTTGAAAGTTACTCGAAATTTATCCTTAGGATATCGATGGAGCCATTTGCCTTGTCTCGTTCGCATTCACGTCCGTTCCACAGTTCCCCCCATCCCCTTATCTCCCAAAGATCCGACCCTGGGCAATTCCAGGTCCCAGCGCCGTGGCCCCCCAGAGGCTGCTCGGTGTCAATACCGAACGCCGCCCAGATGAATGTTAATACATTTTTTTCACGGGGGATATGAAAATTTATTTTTGACATATATAAACTTTCCCGGGCACATGAGATATGGAAGGCACGTTCCCGGTTGTATTAAAAAGTTTTCCAAGCGCATTTGTTTCCACTATTGTTATCTCGGACACGGGGGAGCATATTTATGCGTTAAGAGGAGTGGGAGTGTGTCGGGTTTATGATGCCGTTTGCGTAAAACGAAGTGCCCAACACATTTATAAGAAGTAGGCCTGTTCTAACAGGTTGAACTTAAATTCTCTGACTAATTCTTACACCTTTATTTTTATTCGATTGGCTCTATCCAGTTGGAAACTTTCTGTTAGAAAAACCCAATATGTTCTCGATATTGTCAGTTGGCCAGTCTAATCTAATGACAGAAACGGCAACCACGATGACACCGCCTAATAGATAGCGCTGGCAGCAAGGCGTTTACGTTGTTTGGGTTATTTGGGTGCAACATGGTCTACTTAAATCAATGCCGAGTTGATGGGTATAGAACAAATGTGTGCAAAATGCACATCAAGCTGTAGGGCGAAGATGGTTTCCGACCAAATCATCCAACTTTTGTCATGACCAATGTTCAGCAGTCATCACATTCGTGACAAGTGGTTTTTGTCAGTTCGTCGTAGACACTCATAAAATTGAGAGTAAGAGAGTGTGCGCGAAGTGAAGATTATGACGGTATATTGTAGGATTTGTGTGCAATATTGGAATTTACTATGTAACAATGGATTTCGATAGAGTGGTGTGGTAGTAGCAGCGGTTTTTTATTGTGTCAAAACTACGATCAAAGCAATTTTTGCAGAGACGTTCACCGCCGTTCCATATCCTTATCTCCGACTTGTGCCATTCCGGACCTATAAGCTGAGAATTCCCCGGAGACTGTTCGGATCAACGCCAACGCGACCATGAATTTCTTTCACGTGGAATATAAAAACTTATTTTTGACATATAAATTCTCGGAGAGCGGGGAGCGATATATGGAAGGCGCGTTCAAGGTTACATTAAAAAGTTATCCAGGCGATTTCTTTCCACAATTCTACTGTTATCTCGGGCACGGGAAAAACACATTTATTTACTAGAAAGAGTGGGAATTTGTTTGATTTATAGTAAGTCCCGGGATTTTATGATTTTTGTAAATCAAAAATCTCATTTAGGTGGAATATGTTATATTAACTTCACTCTCTTTGAAATGTGTTCTCTCTATACAAATGTGAAATAATGTGTTCATCAAAAAGGCAAAAATATAAACAAAGGAAAGTATGCTTATACATTTTCTAGTATTTACCTAAACTATTCCTTTTGTTAAAACAAAAATGTACATACAATTTCGCTTCAGTGAGTGGATTTTTTGGCGCCTATCCCGTATGAATGGATGTGTCAATATTTGTTAATATTTTGTATGAATATTTGAATGTTGAAACTAAAATTCTATTTTTGAAAACAGTAAACTAGGATAAATATTTAGTTTAAATAATTACCTATTTTATTTTTTTTGCTTACAAAAATAATTAATATGTTATTTTATTTGTAGTTTATAGGAAACGAAATTAGGGCATAACGTATACCTAGATGCAAAACATTTTTTATGTAATAAAAAAGCGTAGCTGAGAGGGGCAGTCCGAGTGCATGTCAATAATATATTTGTGCAGTAGTATTATTATTGTCGTTCTTGTTTGGATTATATCAATAAATAAAGGATAAAGGATAAAGTTTCGATGGCAGACTGCACCCTCATGTCTTTATAGAAAAACGCTGATGGCCAAGAGCGTTACACAAATCGTGGATTCACGATATTGCTCCTTAATAGCTTTATCTGTGTAATTTACTAATTTACACTCACTGGGATTACCCTAGGGTTTTCCGTAGTACTTAGGCGAATGCTACCCTAGCAGCATTCAGTTTCGTCTGGGGTACTCCGCGTTTGGAATATTGTGAGGGTGATAATTATTATTTATACATATTCATTACTGTATTTTTATATGCAGATAATTAATTTATCCCTAAGCAAATTAAATTATTAAATAAATTAAATAAATAAATTTTAACAATAATTAATTACATCCAAAATATAAAAACTCCTGGACTGGCAACTCTAATAATTACGACCACTTTTATGAACCTCCCGAGAATGTACTTTTTTATAAGCAAAAGTTAAATTAACGATTTCGAAAAATACGTTTTTAAAACAATTTATTGACAGTTACAACTTGCAACTTAGCATACACGTGCCCGGGCACTCAGCACTTTGTCTGCACTTTAACACAATCGGGACCATTGTTCATAGCGACGTAACTCCTCCCTCCTTAAGACGAAAATATCAACTTGGAGGGTTGTTTTTCCGTTTCCTTCTCCACCATTTCAAATTTGACTTGTCCTCTTCTTTTCTTGAATTTTCTTTGATATATTTTCCATCCAATATATCCAGTAAGTAGTAGAAAAATAATAGGTATGAGGGTATGTATCTTCTGAATATCGGGGACTTGCAATAGTGTAGACTTTTCCTGAAGCTTGTGAATATTTTCTAAATTAATAGTTTGGAGTTGAAATGGCTTCGCTCGTAAGTAGTTAAAGTTGAGGTCATTTATTCCAATTTCTGGTAAATTAAACGGTTTTCCGTTTATTTCTTCATTTTTATAAATAAATTGGAAATCCTTGATTTTGATTTCACAATTTCCTGGCAAATGTATCAAATTTGGTTCGCTGATCATTTTGATTTCTTCTTTCTTTTGACAATTTGTTGAAATTTTAAGTGCTTCTTCGGCAGGAATAGCAATAACGTATTCACTGTTGATTGCTTGGATTATTGGGTTTATTATGTTAATTGGTAAACCATGACAAAACTTTCCTTCGGCTTCCTTTATCATGGAAATTATGCATTCGTTTGAGTGAGGTGTGAGTAAATTTTGACAAATATACATATTTTCAACCTTTGGACATTCTTCGTTCTGGAACTGTTGTTGGTTCGAGCCAAGTATAAGGTAAGGGTGACTCGGGATAACAATTGAATTTTTAATTGGGATTGGGAACAATCGATATGTTTGAAATTTTTCGTGTGAAAATATTGGAAAATGAATTGCAAATATAATTTTATCATTATTAAAGTTTACTTGTATTCCAGCGAGTTAATAATAAGAAATTACATTTTTTAGTTTTAAAATAGATTCAATGGAGTATAAATTTTTCAAATATTTAATCATGGAACGTAATTGCAATGCAGAAATTATTGAACTATGTAAAGTATTAAGTTTTGCGAACATTATCGCGTTTTCCAAATTATCGAGAAAAGTTATGAGATTTTGACAATTAAGAATAGTTTGATCCAAAATGTTTTGTGCTTGTAAATATGCAGAAATATCGTTAATGGTTTTATTGATATTAACCTCAAAATTTTCTAATTTTTCTTTTATCAAATTTTGATTTGATTGCAAAATTGTTATAGTAGAGTTATAATTATCAATAAGTTGCTTTGTTAATGAGATTTGCGTAAGTGTAAGTGCGTAAATCGCTTTATCATACTTTTCACCCTCGTCAGAATCTAGTGTGCCAAAAAGCCATTTCGAAGCTTTACCTACGATATTTATTAAACCTCTCTTACTTCTATCATGGGGAGTAATATTGTCTAATTTTCTTTCTACTTCCATTATTAAATATTCTACATGTTGTAGTAGGTTATATAAAACATTAGAATAGGAGTTAGTAGCAATTTCTGATATATTACTTTTATCTAAAGATAATTTCATGATGCTATAAAATTTAGGCATATTATTTAATTGATTAATTATAGGATTAATTTTAATATAGTGAATAAAAGTGTGTTTTGTTTCAGTAATTTTTGTATCTCCTAACTGGAAAGGTAGTAAAGGAGTTTTTATAGGTGTAAAAGTCATTTCAGTCGTCGTTGTCAGTGTCAAAACTGGAGTCAACGTTGTCGTCAGGGATAGCATATAGCTGCAGGAAGGAATTGCATCAATGTCAATATCCTGTAAACAAGGGTTTAAATTAGATTTTGGGCGTTTTAGTTGCGATTTATGAATAATTTTATCATCAGAAGTTTTGACTTTTGTCCCTAAATCTTCCTTAATTTCGATTTTCGTGTGTTTTGGTTTAGTTTTATCCCTTAATGACGCTTTATTTTTCTGAAATTGAACAGTACAAGGTTCGTAATTTTGTGGTTCTTCCCTATCCTTGTTGTGGCTTGTGTTTTGCTTATGTTTTTCGCTTAGTGAAACCTCATGAATTTTGTCAAAAATTATTTTTAATTTGTTTTTCCGCTCATCTATGTACATACTGGTTTAGTATTATTTCATCTGTGATGTCAAATGGGTCGAGGGCACTGGTGTGACCGTTAATAATATCAAAAGGTCTTTGTTTTGTCGTACTATGAATAGAATTATTGTAACCTAATATAGCATACTGCATTAGTTGTTTTATTTCCGAGTTCGGATGAGTAAGTTTTAGTACGCGTATACTATCAAGTAGCGTATTATATAATCTTTCTATATTACTATTACTGTTCGAGTTACCGGGTGTCGTAAAATGTAGATTTGCATTATGAAGTTTACAAAAATCAGTAAGAAGACTTGTTTTGAACTCAGTACCGTTATCACATGTTATTGATTTTGGTATTCCAAAGTGTGATACAAAATTAAAAATTCCATCCATTACATCAGTTGAATTACATGATTCTAAAGGATAAGCTTGAGCGTATTTTGAAAAAACATCAAGTATTGTCAAATACTTTCTTCCTAAAATTTGAAAAGTGTCCATATGTATGGATTCAAAAGGTTGCGACGGAGTTGTAGTTAAGGCAAATTTTATTTTAGGTGGGTTCCTATCATATTTAGCATTACAATATTCGCATCTATTGGGCCAATAATATAATTTTTTCAAAGCTAACAGAGTTCCGTTTATGCCACGATGACATGTCTTTGTTTCATGATGGTATCGTAACAGTTCTTGTTGACGATCCTTTTCAGTTACATCGGTTAAGAAAATATTAGAGAAATTAAGTTTATACGCATGATTTTTGAAAGTTTTTGCTAGTAAATTGCAGATTCTTGGTTTCAAATCGATTTCGCTTTTTTTAATGTAAATACTGTAGAGTAGTTTCGGATTTATGTATTCCTTGAAAAATTTAATTAATTCATAAGCGTAATTTTTCAGTGTTAGGTTGACAGTTAGTCTAATTTTATTGGGAAAAGGACATGTCTTTATAACATGATATCTTCCAGAGTCTTTTAAAATAAATATGATTTGATTCGTATAAGTATTTAAGCAATTTTCGGTTATTGGAATAGTTAAAATTGGGTCCTCATTAGCTGAGTGAACTGTAGAGACTGGGGTATTTTGATAAACTGTTTCAATTTCACCTGTGGGTTTTATACGTATATCCGAAATAATATTTATTTTTGGCCTAACTCTCTCATTATTTTGATTTTCATTATTGTCATTTATAGCAGGGTTTTCTTCGGGGAATTCAGCTTCTAGATATTCTCCTATTTCATCATTAGTTATAGGGTTATTCAAAAATCTATGAATTTCCTCAATATCACCGGCATTTCCTAAAATTGACTGATTCTCAATAGCGTTAAGGTCATTGTTATTTCGACTTTTCCTAACCTTTTCTTTTTGTTCTTTTAAAAATTTGTCTAACTTTAATTCGAATTCTAAATCCGGGTTACTTAATTGAAAATTATTTTCAGGAATATATTTTACTGTTATCTTGTTTCCGTCAACGGTACGTTCTTTATAAAATTTTATTGGTTCTTCGAAATTAATTGTTCGTTGATCTTTGTTTATAGCGATTTTTATATTTTTTGGTACACCATATATAGGTTCTGGTGGACTTTCATTTGCAGAAAAAAATGGGTTTACTTCTGAAACATCATTTCCTATGTAGCAGATAACTATTTCCACTTGCACAGATTTAAAAATAAAATTAATCATTTCTTTCATTATATTCCAATCTAATTGGTCAAGACCGCATCCTATCCTTGGCATAGCTAAATATTTTATGTCATTTTTGATCACATGACTTCTTAGGTTTTTAAGACAAGAAAATATATTATAGTACGCCGGTTTCTCATAAAAGTGTTTCTTGGTAATTAAATAATATATAAAACGTTTTCTAGTATTTATAACTGTTAATATTCCTACTTCGCCTACTTGTTTGTTTTGTTTCTTTAAATTAGCAACGTTATCATAGCTTTCTTTAAATTCGGCTGCAATACCAGCGCTCATTTTAAAATCAGACGACACACAATGTGCCAGTGAGTACCTCTCGGGCATCTCAAATAAATTTCCTTTTATTTCAACGACATTACTATTATTTTCATTGTTATCATTATTTTCTATAAATTTCCTAAATTCATAATATTCTTTATCAATATCATAAAATAGGATATTAATGACATTATCGCCATTTTCAAATTCGTAACTTCCGTAAAATTCATCTTCAAAGTTTTCAGTATTATTCCTATCATTATAACTTATAACTTCGTTATTTTCACTTATAACATCTTCATTATTTATCTCAACTTTATTCTTATTCTTCCTAACACTATTTTTATTTTTCCTTACTTTGTTTTTATTTATTTTAACTTCATTAGTTTCTGTAAAAACTCCATTTATTTCACAAGTTTCACAAAATATATCGTCATTAATATTATCATTATCATTATTAAAATCTTGAAAATCTAAATATAGCGAATTAATCATATCAGAACCATCTTCGTTATTTAAAACTGTGTCCGTTGTTTCTGGAGAATAAGGACTAGTTATGTTGCGTTGGGGAACAATAGCATTATTATTAAATTTATCTACTGGGATTTTAGTTGAAAGCGCCTCGTGTGCGTTGACTGAAATGGAGTATTGTTTATCATCCGGTCGCCTATAATAAAAAGGAATTGTTGTTACATGGTTGACAAGAATACCATTTTCGAGGTCAATATGGAATTTTCATTTCTTTAAATCTCGTAAGCCTATAATGCCATCAAAATAAGGGTGGAAATCAAATAAAATTATCGGAATGACCATATCAGTGTTTAGTTCTTCTGGAGCCGGAATATTGGCACTGAATTTAATTTCTGTTTCGCCTAAACTTGTTTTAACTTGCGTGGGACAAGTATAAATACAATTAGGAAAATATTTTTCTACGATTGAAGGTCTTAAAATTGAATGAAAACAACCTGTATCGATAAGCAATTTCATTTTGGGATTTTTAATTTGAATATAAGCTAAACTATTATGTTGTTCCACATAAATTTCTTTTTCCTGGTTTATTTCTTCAGTTTGGGAGGATGGCTCGCCAATGGAAAATTTCCAGCATTTTTATTAGTTTGAATTTGATTTTGGGGTTCATTTCGAGAAAGAGTTTGGTCATACGCATCGCGCATTGACTGTGTTGAATTACTCGCGTTTTCATTATTAATTTGATATAGTTCTTCGACTATAACGTTATTTTGCGGCTGAAAATTAATTCGGGGAAAATTATTCTGTCGTGCTGAAAAACTTCTATGCACATTAGAAGGTACACGCGAATTTGTCGACATAGCTTCTGGGTTCCTAAAATTTGTGTTATTAAAAGTATTATTTCTGGTCATTTGGGAATTGACCTGCATAGGCTCGTATTGCCTTTGTATATTTTGTCCTGTGCGAAATCTAAAGGAGATTCATTTTTAAATGGCCTAGCCGTAAATAAGTCCTACTCTAGGCACTCTAAATTGCGACGATCACCAAAGCATTGATTTAGTGCGTCCTTAATTTTCTGCCACGTATCTAACTCATTGCGGCAACCTATTAATAATTCAGCGCGTCCAGTGAGTTTCATCTGAACCGCTCTGACTAAGTAATTTTTTAAAAATTCATCATTTATGTCATTATAAGTTTCAAAAAGGTAATTATATGACGAGATAAATTTAGGCAAGGAAGTTGCATTGCCGTCAAAATTAGAAATTGTTTCTACATACATCTTAAGCATTGGTAAGTTAAGGTTTTCGTTTGCCATTGCGGTTATTTTATTATTACTTTCTTTCTTAATAACTTGGTTAACATCAGATGAACTACTTGGTTCGTCAAAACTTAAACTTGATGAAAATAGACTTGTAATATTCTCAATATCAACTTCACTCATCAAATAAATATATCAAAATCTTCAAAAATATCGTAAAATCTTCGAAATATCTTAAAAATCTTCAAAAATATCGTAAAAAATCTTCAAAAATATCTTAAAAAATAACGACGTCTTCAAGATAAAAATCTTTCAGCTTCTCGCGACGGGGTAGAATGCGGTGCCGATACCGTGGGGATTCCAAACTACGGTCGCGGAAACTGGACGCACGTCCTACCGACTGCGCCAGTTAAATTAACGATTTCGAAAAATACGTTTTTAAAACAATTCATTTTGACAGTTACAACAGGGCAGCGTCTACTGCTACAAGACAAGATAGAACTGATTAACAATAGAGCAAAGCTTAAATATATAGGGATACAAAATGCAACTTAGCCTACACGTGCCCGCGCACTCAGCACTTTGTCTGCACTTTAACACAATCGGGACCATTGTTCATAGCGACGTAACTCAAAAATACAAAAACACTTGGAGAAAACTGCACATGTCTGTGCCAAGGCGATTTGTTCAGCACTAAAGGCAATATACAGTATGTTCCAAAGAGTTCGCAGCAAATGAAAAATGTTTTTATTGTTGTTTTCCTTTAAAGACATGTGCATATTGTGCATGCGCCTGCCTCGACATCGGTTCGAACCAAGGTCGATCGAAGGCAGAAAAACATGCGCAGTCTAAAAAGTCAGCGCCGGAACGAGCGACGCAACCCTATACATATACAGGGTGAGTCAGAATGTATAGTAAATACTTTAAAGGGGTGTTCGGCATAGGTGGTTTTAAGGGGGTTCTTTCATATAAAATTTTTCGATTGGGCTTTCCTTGTCAAGCTATTCGGGTCTACAAAGTGACCCAAAAGTATTTTTTTTATTTATATCTCAATAACAAATTTAAAATTTGGTATGTGTTATCTACTTACTGGAAGACGCCTTAGGATAGTTTATTCATTTACACAGTGTCCTAAAAAAGGGTAAAAACTTACAACCTCTATTAATTTTTTTGCTCAAACTTTTTTGAGGTTATCTTTTTGGTCTTGGAGGTCCATCATATCAGTGTATCTTTTCATTTTGCAACAAAAGTGTACTCTTGTTTCATAACAATAAAATAAACCGTTTGCGTTGAAATTGGCAAAATGTGCCCCAAAACACTGTTAACTTAAACATTCGAAACATAAAATTTTTACCTACCGCTTTCAAATGTTACAGATTGACTGTATATTCAAAATAAGGAAAAAAATACCAATTGGACATTGGTCAAAATAGCGTTGGTTTTCTTGAAATAGGGTGTTCAAATTTTGTTAAATTCAATCCATTCCATTTTGAAAGCTAATAAGTTTTGGTACATTGTTCATAGGAATTTTTTTCTCAGTTTAAATGGTACAGTCGATGTGTAACGTTTGAAATCGGTAGGTAAAATTTTTATGTTTCGAATGTTGAAGTTAACAGGTGTTTTGGGGCACGTTTTGCCAATTTCAACGCAAACCGTTGATTTTATCGTTATGAAACATGAATATCGTTATATTATTATACTTTTGTTGCAAAATGAAAATATACACTGAAATGATGGACCTGCAAGACCAAAAAGATAACCTCAAAAAAGTTTGAGCAAAAAAATTAATAGGGGTTGTTAGTTTCTACTGTATATAGAATTATTTCATTAAGATTTACCTTCTCATGTCGGAAATGTTCTATATAGCAATGTGGTTCCAAAAAGCGCCTAAAGACCAGAAAATAGTTCAGCTAAAATTATCATGACAACAGTTTCTCGGAGATAAATTTTTATCTCCATATTTACTTTGATAAAATAAAATTCATTCTATAAAATCTGGATAAAGGTGGTGATGTTCGTAGCATTTCTAATTATTTAGACTACATGTATACATTTATAGGTAACCCCCCTATTCCGCGCGAGTCAAAAATTGCATTAAAAAAACCCTACTCCGTTGATC
Source organism: Pseudeuparius sepicola (assembly GCA_963920635.1). Lineage (NCBI taxonomy): Eukaryota > Metazoa > Arthropoda > Insecta > Coleoptera > Anthribidae > Pseudeuparius > Pseudeuparius sepicola. The sequence goes on from OY987298.1 coordinate 107,744,466, forward strand.
GTATTTGTAGCCCCAGAAAAGAGACTTGTAGCTCAATTTATTTAACATAATCGTAACAGGTGCTTGTTCACTAATTTCTAATTGTAACCAAAATCGATAGATCATCTATATAGAAATACATGTACCTATCAATGCTTATAATGCCGCTTTAAATACCTAACATTTGGGGAGAAATAAATACAAAATAGAAACAGCGAATTTGGCGCTGCTCTAAAATGGCTAGGGCGAGTGACACGTCACTGCCGTTCGCGACAAGCTGCATACAGCCGCTATCATCCGCAATTTTACGGCGCCTATTGCGGAAACACAGGAATTGCTCTGCAATAGTTAAGTTTTTTCTGCGGTAATATGCATAAAGGGCTACCATTTTAGGAGGTGACGTCAAGCTAATGAGTGTTCTGTTGTTCCTCGACAGAAAATATTGTTTGTTTGTTTTCTGTATTTCACAGATTTAATTAACGTCATGTTTATGGTGTTTAATAAACAGAAATTTACTTGTTTTGTGGACATCCCTATCTTTAGTCTAACTATCTACTAAGATAAACGTAGAAATATCTATGTCTGGGGATTTTGACTCACACTTATTTCCTTGAATAAGTTGTAAACCGCACCTAATTCTTATTCAAGGATTTCTTAATCGGGACGATTTTTCTTCGGTGAAACCCCAAGGGCGAAACACTACACCATCGGCCGTAATCTCGCCCGGGAAATTAATCCCCATTTTAAGGGCCCCCGCGCTGTCTTATTTATAATACTTCCGGCTGCATACTGCAATTACATATAATTACCCTAAGTTAATTAAACTAAACGCAATAGCTGTTAGAAACAGATTCGCGGAATTTACATAGAAAGCGGGCACGGCGACTTTATTACCCTTAGGCGACGCCTGGAAAACCCTAAAACAAATAAGTTTTCCACTAGGACGAATGACGTTTTGCTCGCGTCGCCCGAAAAACACTGCTTGGGAACGGCTAATTTAGCGGCGGATGCGGCGATATAAATTTTACTGCGGCGCATGTGCTGGACCACTGGGGATTTCTTGCATATTAAATGAAAAATAAAACTTGTACTACTTACTCGAGATGGTTTGTAACTTTCATGATTTTTAGGGTGGAATATTGTGAGATTTGGAGACTTTTCATTGGCCGTCTTCGCGCGATTTTCAATAAACTATACATTTTCAAGTGAGCATCATTAAAACTTTCTAAGTTTACAAACATTAATTTAAACAATACTATAGATATACCTTTTCAACTTCAAATTGGGAATAATTAATTTCAATTTTGGAGTAAACAACTTATAATGGAGAATAGTCAACTTCAAATTGGGAATAGACAACTTCAAATTGGGACTAGTCAAAGCAAATGGAGAATAAACAATTTCAAATTGGGAGTATTCAATATTAAATTGAAAATCAACAACTTCATATTAAGCACTATGTTAATTACTTATATCTAAATAAATACACGAAACCTACTTATTGAATTTAAAATATAATATTATACAGGGTTTCCCAACGAAAACTTGACCCCCAAAAATTATAAAACCAAAAAATATTTGAATATCCGTCAATTTTTATTGTTGGGGGGGAGCCTTTTTGACAGTCAAGCCAACCCGATATGTTCGTCCCCCTAATCCCTACCAACCCCAACTTTAAAATTCTAATAACGACACATCACTGTACTCGCAATAAAAAGAGCTTTAAAATGATGCGCCACAAGTGGGGTAGTTCCATTTGAAATTTTAAAGTTGGGGTTGCTAGGGATTAGGGGGATGAACATATAGGGTTGGCTTGCCTATCAAAAAAGGCCCCCCCCAACAACAAAAATCGACGGGTCTCGGCGAATTTTCAAATATTTTTCGGTTTTCTAATTTGGGGGGGCGAGTCAAGTTTTCGTTGGGAAACCCTGTATATCATATTTTTGTCATGTGGTTAATATTCTGTTATATGTATCTCTGTTTATTTCCTACAAATCTGGTGCAACTCGCTACAGTTAATTTATTAAATAGCTAGTTTACGGCTGTGTAGTTTTACTGCAAAACTCGTTATTTTATCTACTAAGTTAATTTATTATTTATGTTATTTTGCACTACTGCTTAGGTACACTTTCTAATTTCTATAAGCGAACTTTAGCTTGCGATAAATGATAAAGAAAAATAAATAAATGATAAATGTACAGAGTGAGATACATACCAGATGCCTTAACCGTGGCAACTATGACATTTTAATTTAATAAGCAATATTAGTAATTGTGTATTTACTTTGATGTAAGTAATTAAAATTTTGCTCAATGTTATAAACTTTAGTTAATAAATTGAGTTGTTCTTGTTGATAAGTGTTTTTATAACATGAAGTTGTTGATTATTAATTTAGCATTGAATATTCCCAATTTGAAATTGTTTATTCTCAATTTGATATTGACTATTCCCAATTTGAAGTTGTCTATTCCCAATTTGAAATTGATTAATCCCACTTTGAAGTTTACTATTCCCAATTTGAAATTGATTATTCCCAATTTGAGGTTGAAAAGGTATAGATGGCACCACCTCCAAGTGGAAGTTACATTATTATAACTGCTATCATTTCGGTTTGGGCCGTTCGAGGGGGTGATGACTGCCTTGATGAACCTAATAAGGGGAAACAGCTGTCGCGTAGTCTACCTCCTCGAACGATTCAAATTATATGAAACACCGGCACATCCGTTAGATCCTGGATGCTCGTACGATAACGCCATTAACTTTTCCTTTTTGTAAAATCTATTACGGGAACGTGATATTTTATTATCTTTTTTACAAGTGAAAAGTTGATAGACCAAACTGAAGACGTGCCTAATTATTCCACACAGGGTGTTGTACGTTGGAATGATATTGTTCCAACATATTTTTTAGTTGTGGAATGTGTACTTTCTAAAGCAGTATTAGAGGAAAAATCCATTTTGCACCTTCTATGGAAGATAAAAATTATGTAAAATAAAAAAAGGCTTCAAATTTGACTGATTAGTCCCTAATTTTAATTTTCTCCGAATACCATTATTATATAATGACCTGGACCGATAACATTACATACCTGAACCATAAGTTCATTGTTGTGCTGCAATGGCGCTAGTTTACTAAAAAAATGGCGGCTTATACAGGAAGGGGGTATTCTGTAGTATGGGTATGTCAATTTATGAGGTTCAGAATATGCCATATTTTAAATATCCAGCTTTATTACGATTTTCGTTCAGTTTACGTTAACGGATTCTCTTTGCGGTCATTATTTTTTGTGATAACGTGGAATTACCACGCATATATGAAGAAAATCGTATGCACACATTATTAGTGAATTGCAGAAGAATAAACACTATTTTAGAAATACGGGATGATGTGTTCAATCAGTTAAAAAAGCGAGATTTCTAGATATTATATTTTAGAAGAGTATTTTGTAATGTATGTATGAATGGAAATAGAAGAATTTGTTTATAGACAAAACTGAAGCAATATTCCACTATATAAAGAAACGGAAAGTTCTTATTGCGTTCTATATGCGCTTACTTACACTACAACTAGCCACGGACTTCATTTAAAACCAAAAGATACCAAAATACTTTTGCTTGCTCTTTAGACTATCTTTTTCTAAGAAAATATATGAAAATATGCCATGTAAACTTGTCAAGTTAAAGGCACATTACACACAAGCATTTTATTTTATTTTGGATATTAAATTTGTTGTAGTAGACCTACTTGCAGGTTTTTATTTTATGAAAGTTTCTGCAACAATGGTGTTTTTAACATTAAACCACCCTGTCGGTTTTTTTACGGCTCAAACCCCGCATGCGGTGTAAAGAAAAAGCATAAACCATATAATTTTTTCGATATCGTAGAGACTTTGTTTTGAGACGTAGGCCAATTCAACAAACACTCTCGGGCGAAAAAAAAACAATTTATATTGAACATAAATAGTTGATACTTACTACACTTTAGGTAGATAGTGCGTGAAACCTTAGTTGCTGGATGGTTGTAGTTTAAGTTATTAAATACTTTGGCCTAATTTTCCTTTAGCGGTCTTCTATGGACTTATCTAATAAAATCGCATTTAAAGGCAGCTACAATTTGCGGTTGTGTGCAGACAAATATTTATACGCCGCACTTATGTCGGCTTTTGAGCGTGTACAGTACCCTAAGGATTTTTATCGCGATGTGTGTTTATTTGCGGCTTGCGGTCAAACAGCAAACGTAGTCCGAAACCAATATCTAGCGGCCTCTGGAGAAATCAGTTAGAAAATTAAGTTTCATGAAATATGAGGTCACCCGTTTGTTTAACTTACCGAACTCGCAAACAAAGCGCGATGCCCCGAAAGATATTCGGCTTATCTTCCCTGGAAAATATTTAAATAGAGGGAAATGAAAACGCGTTGAGTTTCCAGAGCATAGTAAAACCGAATATTTATTTCTCTACGGAGGCACTTCCCGCGAGTACAGTTGTGGATAATTCTCATAATGGAAAACGGACTTGTACTTCGTATATATCGGCACGATACAATTTTAAGTGTTAAAATACAGTACCTATATTTCAAAAACGAAAACAGTTATTTCATTCAAATTTAATATACAGGGTGATTCAGTTTTATTCTGAGACACTTCAACAGGTGATAGAAAACCAAAAAATAATGGCACTTTCTTTTATAAACTTAAGGCCTTATTAAAAAGTTACAGGGTGTTAATGTTTTAAGAAACATGTGGTCTTCATTGAATATTTACCAAACTAGTTGAGATATTTGAGACATATTTGGTATACCTTATAACGGCATGGGTTAGCATAAAACCTGTTAATGTCAAACACCTTGAACAACCAGTGGCGTAGAAGTAGGAAATTAGTGTAATTGTTTTTAGAAAAAAAAAGAACCACCTTGTATACCAATAAAATGTATTCAATTTCTTATGTAACTTTTAATTTTAAACAAAAATGCCCTCTTGGTAATTTTTTGCATGTGTCATGGTTTCGTGTCAAATTTGATTTTTTGTATTATTTCGGGGTATTTCTGAAAAATTATCTAAAAAATTTGCTCCATAAGTATCACTTAAAGTGGAAATAATGTGTTTGCTACTTGAAATAAAGTAACTTTTTCCAATAAACTTACCTATTAAAGGCTATAATTTTGAAGATACAGGGTCTAATACATTTAAGAAAGATACAATTAATGTTAGGGGAGAGTGTTGTACCTCGGACCGTCTTGTACCTTGGGTCAGTTGACTTTTTACTGTAGCGATTTGAACCCCATAGTTCATTTCAACGAATATGTAGTTTCTGTGGCTGTCCGGTAGATGGCAACTTGTTCTAAATTCAGTCAAATAACCGTCTGGTGACGTATAGCCGATTTTGTGATTTCTTCGCCCGTAAGTAAATTTTATACCTATTTAAAATCTGTTATTATTTAATTCATCAATAGATATTATTACGTCTTAGTTAAATATTGTTAGGCACAGGTATTTAGACTTTCCAATTCTGAATATATTTTTATTTTGAATACATAACCTTACTTTATAAAGCATGGAAAATTTAAACTCGACGAAATTTGTACCTCGGGTCACTGATAGATCATGTACCTTGGACCGGACCAAGGTACAGTCGTTTTTCAAATTAAAATTATTGTGTTTTCTATTTTAAATAATTATGATAAATAACATCTGAAATACGTTTCTTATTTCAGATAAATGTTCGAAAATGCCTCGAAGTAAAGAGGGAATCAAAAGACAACCTATAAACTCGCAAAATATAATTTCTGCGGCAAACAAATGTATAAGTGGTGAATTATCAATTAGACAAGCGGCAAAATGTTACAACATATCAAAAACCTGGCATGTTAAATCTCACAGAGAATCGGGGGCCACGGTATTTCAATATATGGCTGCCAATAATACGAAACAAGTTTTCCGACAAGAAGAAGAAGTTGCCTTAAAAGAATACCTTCTTACTGCTGCACGCCTGCATTATGGCTTAACGAAAAGGGAGGTCCGTACATTAGCATACCAATATTCTGTCGCAAATAGGAAGTGTCATCCAGCGTCTTGGGACAAAGACAAGATAGCTGGAAAAGAATGGCTAAGACAGTTTCTCAAGAGGCATCAAGATTTATCGTTACGAAAACCCGAGTCCACAAGTTTGTCAAGATCAACATCCTTTAATAAAACAAACATATCCTCCTTTTTTAAAAATTATAAAGAGCTTTTATCTCGTGGCAATTTCAGCCCAGAAAAGATTTGGAATTGCGATGAGACCGGGCTAACCACAGTTCATGTGCCACCAAAAGTTATAGGACCGAAGGGAATAAAACAGTTAGGTCAAATGACTAGTGGCGAACGAGGTCAAAATATAACAATGATTTCTTCAATCAATGCAATCGGAAATCATATTCCACCTATGATGATATTCCCGAGGGTAAATTTTAAACCTCATATGCTGAAGGGCTGTCCTATTGGAAGTATTGGAGCTGCAAATTCGTCCGGCTGGTCAAATGAACGATTGTTTTTGGAATATCTCGAACACTTTAAAAGTCATGTGAAACCTTCAGTTGAAGATCCAGTTATATTAGTTTTGGATAATCATGACAGCCACGTGAACGTTAATGCTATTGATTTCTGTAAGAACAATGGCATTTTTATGATAACATTTCATCCACATACAAGTCACAAAATGCAACCGCTCGATCGAACAGTTTTTGGGCCAATGAAGACCTACTACAATACTGCCTGTAGTGAATGGATGATCATGCATCCCGGGCAAGCAATTTCCATTTATGATATAGCTGAACTTGTAGGAAAGGCATACCCAAGAGCATTTACTGCATCTAATATTCAGAAGGGTTTTGAAGTTAGTGGACTTTATCCCGTGAATGAAAATATCTTTGATGAACATGAGTTCTTATCTTCATACGTAACTGATCGACCTTTGCAACCAACTATTGATAATAATGGACGAAACGAAGGTGAAGAACAAAAAGAGAAAGAAACTGAAGCAGTAGCTATGGAAATTGATGACTCAATTCCTTCGACCTCAAATTCTGTTCAAGAACAGCCCACAGGAAATTTTATTTCGCCAGAAATGTTACGACCTTATCCAAAAGCGTCTGCCCGTAAACTAAAAGTAGGAAGGCCAAGAGGAAAGTCACGGATACTTACCGATACTCCGGAAAAGGAAGAAATAGCATCTCTTAAAAAGAATAAACAAGAAAGGACATCACGTGACAAAATTCAAACAGTTAAGAAGCAATTAGTAGGAAAAGAAATGAAAAAGAAGAACGTACCAAAGAAAGTTGCTCAGTTTGATGAGGAGTCAATTTCCAGTGACGATGAGACATTTGAGGACATAGTAGCCAGAGAACAAGATCTATTAAATGACAAAGAACTAGATTATTTATCTGAAACGGACAATATCAATAAAGGTGACTTTGTATTAGTGAAGGTGGCGGGAAAGAAATCTTTTAGTTACTATGTTGCCGAAATAATAAATTGTGGTGATAACAATGAACTTAAATATTTACGGAGAATCTCAGACTCTAATAAGTTTATTAATGACGCAACCGAAACATTTGATTTTTTACGCAATGATATTGTTTGCAAGCTTCCACAACCACACACTGTAGGCGGAACTGCACGTTATGGTTCTACATTACAATTTAATGTTCAGTTTAGTAGCTATAATGTTAAATAGTCATCTGAACATGATAATATTTTGGTAAAGGAGAATTTCTTATGTTATGTTTTCCTTTTTGTATTATTTTTGTTATTTTGTGTTTATAAATAAATAAATGTAAAGAAATTACTCTAATTCCTGGTTTGTTTTACTACTGACCCAAGGTACAATATATGGTGGTCTAAGGTACAAGACCATATTGTACCTTGGGTCACATTGTAAGGTTTAACTAAATTCATATTTTCAGCTAAACACTTGATGTTAACAAGAAAAGAGAACAAATACAGATAGTCAAATAGTTGTAGTGTCCCTTGCATTGTTTACTTCTTGTAAATACCTAATGAATAAAAAATAAAAAACTGAAAACAAAAAACTGGTCCAAGGTACAACACTCTCCCCTACGCTCTGTATCTTGAAAAGTGAAACCTCGAATGGGTAAGTTTATTGGGAAAAGTTACTGTATTTAAGGTAAGAAACACATTTTTTTCTGCTTTGAGTGTTACTTATGGAGCGAAGTTTTAAGTTAATTTTTCAGGAGTAGGTAAAGTACGATTCACGAATTGTGGCGTACACGTCATCAATTTACGTCACTGAATCAAGCAAATCCAGGCTGCATCCTCCACTGCCGTAGATTTAAATGAGGAAAATTTATACTTGTAAACGCAACCAGATATTCACCCAAATTTTAATTGTAACATAATGCGTTTTACCCGGTGAATTCACCCAAATTTTAATTGTAAAATAATGCGTTTTACCATCACAGGCCTATTTAGAGAAGCTGTAATATTAGGTCCGTGGTTTTATATATTATATAAATTTTACCATGCCTTGAAATTGTATAGTGATAGTCTGACTATCCAGTTATAGCAATGTAGGTAAGTATGGATATGTTGCTAACTATATATGTACGTAGCTAACTAAAAGGATGTTATAAAGACAAAAGACAACTAGATACAACTAAATAAAAAAAAACAAAATTTTGACAACATCTTTTAAGAATTTATCAAACACAAAGAATATAAATATATTGACTATTTAATACAAACGATAGCTTGACACCTCCAGGGTAAATAAACAAATTTCGAAATAAATATATGAACCCAGATATTAATAACAGATATATCAAACCAAAAATAAATTAAAAAATAGTATAAAAAAACTAAAAAAACACGCTTTAATAGCAAACCGAACTAAAAAGTAAAAAATAATAATATCAAACCAAATTTTATTGTAAAAATGCATGGGTGCTTTTTACTATATTTTTATGATAACTCTACTTTTATCAATAGCTACTAATGAAATATTTATAACAATTGATGTCATGCACCCCACGCTTCTTTTTTACAATAAAATTCGGTTTGCTATTATTATTTTTACTTATTAGTTGGGTTTGCTATTGAAGCGTGTTTTTTAGTTTATTTTTAAACTAAGTATATTTTGTAACAATAAGACAAAAGCGGCAGGCATATTTTTATACGCCTGAAATTATCATTCTTCTCACTCTGTATTGGATTGGGCGAATTCCTGTAAAAATTTACGTTGTGGAAAAAGAAGTGACTAGCGGAACCTCGCGACTGCTTTGACTAGCGGGACCTCATCCTGCCAAGATCGTTTTTGGTTTCCTCTTGCAAATATCCAAGTTTCGTCAAGGAAAACAACTTGCCGCTTCAACTCAGAGTTTTGATTATTTTTATATTTCCGCAGAAACTCTGCTCGTCTCAAGACAATCTGACCCTTTTCCATTAATGCCCTGCGGTTGTCGTCCTTTTTATATTATCCATATTTATACCAATCTGTGGTACTAAACGACCCAAGGATGATTTACTAATATCAAGTGGTACTTTAATAGCCAATTCCTCCCTCAAAGTCTTCAGAGTTAGGTGCTTTTCTGTAAATAATAAATGAATTTAAAATTTAAAAAATATATATGTTTAACTCTAACCCACTCCAGCTACCCTTAACCCTAAAACAAATACATTGTAAGCAAATTTTGATATTTGCAAGAATGAAAAAAAGGTAATTTGTTAATTTAAAAGTTGGTGTCTAAAACATTAACCCCGGTGAATTCACCCAAATTTCAATTGTAAAATAATGCGTTTTACCATCACCTTTTTAGAGAAGTTATAATATTAGGTCTTTGTGTGGTTTTACCTTTATATATTATAATTATACATTTTATCGTGCCTTGAAATTGTAAAGTGATAGTCTGACTATCTAGTTATAGCAATGTAGAAACGTAAAAGAAAATTTAACATTTAACTACCACACATACCGAATTCAACTAGAATGCAAACTTACTTTCTGAATACATATTATAAATAACATTTATGACTTCCATTTTCGTTTCCTCTGGCAAGTCCGTGGTTTTTTTGTCGAGGTCCATATTTCGCGGCAGAAGTAGTTGGATTTTCCTGGGGACCATCTTGACCCTCTGCTCTCTGCACTTCGTGGGAAACTAATGCCCAAAGCTTGAGAAACACGCTGAAAAATATTTGATTCCGTAATCACTATCTACTGCCATAATGTTTGCAATTTACCTCTTGGGCTGCGTGAACTGGTAAAAGTGGTCCTCCGTTGCGTTTTTCATCTTTGAAATAATATAATAACTTCGCTACAATTTCTTTGGCTTGCAAATTAAGTCTGTGGCCAGGCATCTTAAGATTATTAGGAAATGTTTATTCACAAATCCGTAACGTAGTAACAGATATTACCAAAGCCGAACTATTACAAAACTTATAGCAAAAGAATCCACAACAAGAACAAGTAAAAACTAAGAACCAAACTTGAAAACAAAGAAAATTCTTATAAAATACGCACAAAGTCACAGAATTTTTAAATTTATGCTGTGACAGTGACATATCTTAATATCTTTCCCGAGTCGGCGGTTATGAACTCTACGCTATACGACCTATTGGCGTCTTTGTCTGACACATGCACGGACGGGTTGAAATCAGCCGAACGTATATCGACTAATCAAAGACAAAAGGGTGTATGCAGTAAATCAGTTCTGGGCGTATAAGAATAGATCTTGTGTCTCTGATTGATACAAAAATTGATGACGTGTACGCCATAATTCGTGAATCGTACTTTATGTACCCCGAAATAATACGAAAAAATCAAATTTGCTATGAAACCATGACACATATGAAAAAATGCGTTTTTGTTTACAATTAAAATTTACATAAGAAATTCAATACATTTGATTGCTATACAAGGTGGTTCATTTTTTTCCTAAAAACAATTATACTAATTACCCACTTCTACGCCACTGGTTGTTCAAGGTGTTTGCTATTAACAGGTTTTATGCTAACCCATGCCGTTGTAACGTGTACCAAATATGACTCAAATATCTCAACTATATACCTAGTTTGGTAAATATTCAATAAATTCCACATATTTCTTACAACTTTAACACCCTGTAACTTTTTTTATAAGGCCTTAAAATGATATAGTTTATAAAAGAAAGTGCGGTTATTTTTTGGTTTTCTATCACCTGTTGAAGTGTCGCAGAACAAAACTGAATCACCCTGTACAACAACAAAAGCGAAGTTAAGAATAATTAATTGAACCTGCGAAATTTATACTTGAAGTCGAATTAGAAATATGTAACCAAGTCACTTTTGTTCTAAATAGGGTATTTCCAGGATGCACTTGGATGGTTTTCCGAAAATTCTCAGGGTATTATAAACGCCCAAAAGCCGACATAATAGCCAAGTGCGACGTATCAATAATATTTGTCTGCACACACCTAGAAAGTGTGGAGTGTGGCTGCCTTTAAATGCGATTTTATTAGATAATTTCATAGAAAGCCGCAAGCTATTCAATAACTTTGTATATCTACAACCATGCGGTAACTAAAATTATATTTTCATTTAAAATCTAATATGACTTCGAGAGCGTTAGCTCGAGGGGTCGTATACCTCTGTGGTATTAAGGAAGAATATTTCATGATTTAAAAACTCTTCAAACTTACCTACATCAAACAAACATTGTAAATATGTTGATATAGGTACCTACTGGTTATCCTGAGGATATTTTCTTTTCACTTTGATGTTTTTGGTTTTGTCTTCACTTATTAATACAGTATCTGTTTCATTCTTACAACAATGTATGAGTGGAATATTCTGGGGTAATACGGTGAGCGGTTAAAAAATATCTAGTTAATTTAAATCACGAGAGACGTTTATGAATCCAAAAAATTTCTAGAAAACGTATCGTTTTGATAATACTTAATTTTGAAATCGACTTGTCCAACTGAGATAAAGCAAACTTTGTTGATACGTTGATATAATGCGATTGTCTTGACCACGTGGTCTCGTTACTTTGATGTTTTCGATTTTGTTTCTTATTCGCTTATTATAATACTTGGAGTAGGTACATATACCTGTTCTATTGTAAATTGTAGCAACAATGTATGAGAACTTTGGAGATATTGATTTCAGATTTTGTACAGGTTATTATTATTTATGTTCAATTCGACCATACGTGGTTCTTATCGTTGTAACGCAAAACCCTAAGGTTTCTACGTCTATGGTGTAGAATTTAATTTCCTTCATTTTTGTATCTTGAACATTTGTCTTAAAAACCATTGTTTATGAGATAAACAGGCTTTTTAAAACAAAATACCTGATTTCCAGGCGCGGCCTACGATAAAGACGGGCCATGGCGCACAAAAATCACGTGACCATGTTAGTGATGTACATGCAGCTTGGGTTTTGAGAAGTTTTAAATGTTTAAGTGTTTTTAAACGTCTTAGTTTATATTTTAGAAACAAGTTTGTGTCTAGTGCGCGTGTGTCCTGGCGGAGGGGAACCGCCCAGGTGTTATTATCGCCTCTGGGTGGGAGCCGTGCCGTCCAGGAGTATTTGTGCCGCTCGCGCCGACGCGTGCGCGATGCAAGGGGAATTCTCCCCCCGGAATGGACGAATGGACACTGGACAGTGGAGCCTGAGACACAGACGGGTGAACTGCTTACGGGAGATCCGCGAGTTCAGACGGTCCGGGTAGCTGGACGCCGTACCCGTTGACCACGTTCGGGTTTGTGGATTTTTAATTCACCATTCACCTTGTGCGAAATAAATCAGTGTTGTAACGTACTCGAGGATTTTCGTTTTCGACCCTCGCCCTGATACAGTTCCTATTCGGCCTTTCACGCTGCCGATCATCTGGGACCTCGTCAATATTTACAATATACCTACTGAGGTGAGTTTTCATTTTTATTTCGTAAAAAATAAGCTAAATACCAAATATTGGGGCTGTTTATATTATATTTATACATATTACAAAAGCCAGGAAGGAAATGTCACCATAACAACATTTGCTTTGCCTCGGGATGAAAATTTGCGCCAAAAATGGATTCGTCAAATTCCAACTGAGATTTAATTTCTAAAACTCCCTAAGTATGTATGGCTAACACATTTTCAAGAAAGTGAAACAATTAAAGTGGACAACTGTGTTGGGGGAGGAAAATACCTATAGAGAATATCACCTAATCTAAAGGAAGGTGCTGTCCCAACAATTTTTGAGAATGTGCCAAAATATTTGAGTGCAGTGCCGTTTAACTCTCAGCCCAAAACAGCTGAGGCAGGTTAAAAACTTTGAAAAAACAATAATTAGAGAAAGCCTGGAAGCACAAAACCAATAATGTAATAGATGAAAGAAAACTCGCCAAATTGTTACGAAATTTGTTTTTTCTACTTATCTCCAAAAATGCCTTTTATTATATAGGACTAAGTTAGTCACGTGACTACGCGATTATGCATTAGCGCCATGGCCTGTCTTTATCGTTGGCCTCGATTTCCTGGCGCGTGACATCATACCTGAAAATCAGGTATTTTATTCCAAAAATGCCTGTTAATCTTGGAAACAATGGTCTTGGGCAAATTTCCAAGATTTGAAAAATGAGGGAAATTAAATTCTATACCATAAAAATGTTTTGCAAACTCCATGCGACTACCTCAGAAACAGTTGAGGGGATAAAATATTATGTCTCCCCGTGATTTTGAGTTACAACAATACAGCCAAGTGGTCAAATTGGACATAAAGAATAATAACTTGTACCAAATCTCAACTCGACATCTTTAGAATTGACAAAAATGTAACTAGAAACCGATTCAACTATGTTTAAATCGCCGTATATACAATAAAAATCTACGGTTTCTGGGACACTGAACTGAAAAAGGATTTTGGTCAACTTTTTTATTCAGAATGGTAGAAAATGAGATAAGGGGATGATTGGGTAAGAAGCGAGGGTGGCAGTTCAATAGGTACCAAGCACAGACACAATTTGTCGGTTCTTATACTTTTGTGTTCTGTCCTTTGCCCGTAAAACAGAAGGAATGAGATTTTAAATCGTACATTTAATAGCTGGTTTCAGTAAACGCCAAACGATTTTGCTACGAAACCAAACCGGCACTGTAAATTCATATCCCGTGATATTTCCTCCGCGAAAACCCTCCATAAAACACAAACGGCGATCCGATCGGTTGATTCCCTTCCTCTGCACACGAAAGGGGCTCCCTTAAAATGCGCGGCGTGTGCTCACATACCCTCTCGCAGCCAATATACGTCTGGGGCGCGACGGCGGGAGATAAAACTATGATATTAGAGCGGCGGCGGTCGGAAATGTTCAATGAGGAGAGAAGTTGGAGGGTCGGAAGGGGGCGCCCCCTCCCTCCCCCTCCCCCCCGTCCTGCCCCGGGGATGAACGGGAAGGAAGGAAGGGCCGTAGGAGAACAATTAGCGGTTATGGTTTTAATTTGGAACTTTCGGGAAGTAGAGGTATAAAGTTTGTTTCGTATACGGTATGGGATTACGGGGGCTATTTATCCGGTGGGTATAACTACCGGATAAGGTCAAGGTTTAAGGTTTAACCGCAGCTTAATAGCTTAAATCTATATTATAATATAAATCTTATATTAAACATAGGCGAAATGGACAGGATGAGATGAGTCAAATATATACTTGGCTATTTTTTTTAGTCGTTGCCAAGGGCATTTGCAATAGAAGAAGCTGACATTTTATTAAACAGCAATAGATATTTGAATTTGAATTCCGGGAATTCCTATAACGGGTGACACATATTATGTCCCCATTTTATTTTTATCCCGAAAATAATATTTAATTTTAATTTGGTACGGACTACAAGTAGGCCGAGTACTCATGTATATAGGAAAAAAACTGTAGGAGGTACCCTCACAAACGACAGTGACGTTGCAAAAGAATCCCAATATTTTATTTTTTTGGGGGACGCGTATGTAATGTAGGAGAATAGAGAAAACCTGTTGGCGTGCCCTGACAAACGACCGTGGCGTCGCACAAATATCCTAAAAAATCTTATTTTTTTTGTGTAGGTAAAGCAATCTCAATCTGAAATATATTTATGGGTGACGCACAAAGGATGTAGTAGTACAGAAAAAATCCTGTAGGGGTGCTGTGACAAACAACAGTGGCATCGCAACAAAATCCAAATAAATTATTTTTGTGCATTTTTTTGTGATAATTAATCTCAAAGATGTGTGTGGGACAGGTAGGGGATATAGGAATATAAAAAACTTTTAGGAGTTTCGTGACAGTCGTGACAAGGGTGGCGTCGCAAAAAAATCTGCCCCACGCCCACTTGAAAATCTGAAATCTCGACTTTTGATACATCATTGAAAGCTCTCGAAAATTCTGTACAACGCCTTTAAACAAAAGTACGTTTGGTTCAGCAATTACCGACTTGGTCAGGAATATTCTTATCAACTTGAAAAAGTTTCATTTTAATCAGTTTGTTTCAGGTTCCGGTGGGAAAAAAATCCAATTAAAAATTAAGATGAGAAATTGTTTTCCTTAAACGAACCATAATTCAAATGTCCAACATAGGTATATGACTACTCTAGGTTATTACAATACAAAAAAAATGGCAATATATAGTGGATACTACGAATCTTGAGCCCTGCGTCACAATGGTCAACAATGCAATTCCCATTGTCTACCATTGTGACGTAGGGAAGTTACAATACAAGATAAAAATATATCTTTTGTAAAGTTTGATAAACATCAACACCAAAAATTACCAACTTTGTATCGTTTCGAAAATTTGGAAAATAATTTTTATAATTTAATTGGAAATTTTTAAAGATGCATTATTTTTTAGTAACATTTAATTTACTGAAATTAATTACTCCTTTTTGAAATATATACCTATATATGATACACTTTTATAAAAATTTTGCAGATGACAGTCTTCACAGAATGGGTTGGAAAGCCAATGGTGATTAAAATTATACATTATGTATTCATTTAAACAATTTGGCAAAAACTTGGTTTTAATTTTAAATATAAAAATGAAGGTTAGATATAACTAATGAAATGTCTTACATTTGACTACTTTAATTATTTTAACATATATAAATATCAACTAATTTGCTTAAAGTAGAATGTTTTAAATGCAGTTTTGGATGAAAATTTTTCAAAGCGTATATCGAATTTCTTTTATCTTCGAAATATATACCTAAATATTTAAATGGATTTGTAATTTATAATTGTTCGTCTTCTACATGTATATTCAAATTTAAATAAATAGACCCACTTTTCCCAAAAATCATAACTTAACATATTTTTTTGGTTCACTTTCAACCAATTTGATAAAATGGATATATTACTATTAATATCCTGGACTAGTGTATAAATATTTGCTCTTAATGAATATAAATGCATCATATACAAACAAAAGCTTTTTTAACTACGCTGAGAATTTTATTTATATAAGGTATAAAAAGAATAGGCCCCAAAATACTTCCTTGCGGTACTCCCACGTTATTCATAAATATTTTTTGAAAGTTATTGTTATTGACTTTTGCAATTTAAAACCTATTTTCTAAATACCTAATTTCAAAACCAAGATAACATTTTACCTCTTATTCCCTACTGATTGATAATTTTTCCCTGTTAATTTACCTCAAAAGCTCGTCTGAGGTCAAAAAATACTTCTAAATCCCTTCTCAACCAATTGAATCGTTACTTCCATTGAGTATTTTCCACAGAAACAAGCTTGAGAATGTGCTAAAATTTTACATATATCCAAAATAATCTTTTAGTTGTTCGTATACATTCGGCTTCCATTAATTTTTCGATATCCCAAAGAACGTTGGCGGGTCTAAATTCACTATATTTTGTTTGCATTATTTACTTTTGGTATACTAGGGTGATATTAGAGATCTTCAATTTTTCAACATAAAATTTAATATAATAATAATTGGCGATACACGGGTGGGAATCATAAAACAATCTTATTTTAATTTACTTTCATCCGTCACTAATTAGTTAGCTATACTGCTATACTGAAAGAGAGGCGCCCAGAAGTGATACGAGCTGCTCATGATGCACCGACCGTTGCTCATATGGGTTTTTACAAGATTTATTCGAGCTTGCCAGATAAGTATGGCCGAAAATGCGTGCTGACGTTGCGGAAATATGTATACGTAGGAGTGTAAAGTACACAGCTCATATAAACTCCAATCCGAAATTTTCCAGGTAATGGAAAATGGTGTCTAAGAACTTAATTGGTTCTTTATCTCACAGTCTATAAAAGGAAATTCATTTATATTTGTAGTACTCGCAATTGATTATCTCGGAAAGTTCTCGTTAGTTTTCCCGATGAGTAAGTCTTCAGTTGAAACTATTGCCCCTATTAAATCCATTCAAAAACTTCGCTTGTCCTCATCTTCTCCTAACGTTCTCACTATACCAATACTTCCGAACTTTACGTCGGGCACTTTCGCCTGTCGAGACGGCGCCGGCGCAGAGGCATATAATTACGGTGCCCCGTCTCCCCGAAAACTTATTTTGACGCGATTTAAATTCCTGCAGGTCTCGTTGTTAAGGGCCATAACTCACTGGCATGAAATTAGCGAAATTTCACCCGAGCTCTTGATTCACGACCGGGGCCGCCGCCGCGCCGGGCGGAAAGTGCGCATAAAGCGAGTTTACCGAGTTGATAAGAATATGTGCCTTGGCTGGTCTGGATATTTAAAAGAACGTTAGGATGTGGACCTACCAAAGAATGCTCACCTTCATCGGACAGATAATTCAAGAACCAATTATTGTTGAAGTAAATCTATAATCCACTGTTGAAGCGCTAGCCAATATATTTGAATTTGTTGACACTTGCAGTGAAACTTATAAGCTGCAAATAGCAGAGGACAGATATTTCTATCGTGACAAAATTGTTATTTTTTCAATTTGACCTGAAAAGCGCACTAGAATATTTCGAAAGGACACTTTCTTAATGTTGTTAGAAAGATAACTTAGGTATGTAGAAAGCAATAAAGTTAAGTCTTCAATGGAAAAAGTTATTATTAATATTTTAAACCCACTGAAGTAAATTAAAGGTGTTCTCAAAAACGGTTGATTTTTCCAAAATTGGCCAATAGTATTTTGCTTCGAAATAATTGTAAATTCTTAGGTAGAGAGTAGATTCAAAAAAGATTAAAAAATTTAAGGTTAGTTATAAGTTATAAGTAATCTGACCCCGGGCACCAAAAAAAAAACATTAAGATAATATAAATAATAATAATAAAGAATATTTTAGTGGCATAGCTGAGCAGATCTATTTAAAAAAGATCGTTTTAAAGATCTAAGATCGCGATCTTAGATCTAGATCTTTTTTGTTTCACTAAAGAACGATCTTTTTTAAAAAGGCTCTACTCCTGCTTCCACCGGGTCTTTTATCCCGCTAAAATCCAGGTTAGTAATCAGCGCTCTAGCAGGGGGAAAAGTGTGAACTTTGTCCCAACCTACGGCGTACCGCGGCCCCTTAACTATCCGAACCGAATATTTTGAGCTTGCTTCTAGCTTTTCCGTTGCTTACGTTAACCGTTAGGGCATTAAAAGTACCGCAGCAAGCCAATCCTAGCACCCCTAAAATTAATACTAAAGTCGCGTTGTTTCTTTTATTTACATTACTCCCGTGCGCCCCCCCCCCCCGATCGCGACTCGCCGGACTTATTCTGTATTATTTATTTAAGAATTTATTACCTACTTTGTTTAGTCAATATACGATGTCTTGAAATATTGTTTAATTTTCCTCCTATCCCTCAAACACACCACATTTGCGCCTGAGCATTCCGTTCCGCCAAGGTTCTGGTTATCCCTGTCTTAATAAAAGAGGCTATAAGGAACAGTATAAATTTCCGTTTGTTAAATCTTGAATATTCAAAAATCAGAAGTAATTTTGTAAAAAAAGTTTAATTCCGAAGTAAAAAAGAATGCTATAAGATCTAAGATCGTTTTAAAGATCTAAGATCTTTAAAAGGATCTAAGATCGTTAAAACGATCTATAAGATCTGTTCCTCATTTGTTTTCGTTCATTTTTGAAACGTATCTGTGATTTTTTTTTATAAAATAATGTTTTTTAAGAATAAATAGTGCTCTAGGTTGTTGTAGGAATAAGAGTTTTTGTTTTTATATCTATATATTAGTAAAATATGTTCTCATTTTGACCAAAATTGTTGTATGTAGTTCGTTTTTGAAACGTTTCTGTGATTTTTTATACAAAATAATGTAGGTAGAAAGGTAGGTATATATTTTTTAGAAGAATTAATAGTTTTGTACGAACAAGGATTTTTCTTTTTATACATATAATCTACATATTATCTATTTCGATTTTTAAAGCAGTTTACCTCGGGAGATCTCTAGGTCTCAGCTAGCGTGCAATTTTCAGAATTCGCGAAAAATGACAAATAATATAAACAAACTGACGTTCATTTTACCTACAACTACAAGAACCTATTTTGAAACCAAATTTAAATGAATGCTTTATGTTAATTTGTATTTTATTTTCAATTATTTATTGCTCAAAATTCCGAATTTTATAACTTAAGTTATTAAATTATAAATTCCCTAAATAATCGGTGAACACGTTTTTACAAGAAAAGTCTAATTCTCCATAGGTATATCAACTGATTGATTAATTGATTACGTATCAGTTCAGTTAGAGTAGTAACTTTACGTAACTAGTTACGTAAAATTTTACTTTACACAACTAGTTACGTAAAACTGGACGTATCGTCACTTGCTCAGGCTTTGAAAATATCACTTTACACTATGTCAAAATTAGGAAAAATATTTATAGACATCTATATCTATTAACTATATAACATCATGAATTTTGTTCAAAGATCATAGATAATTTAGAGGATCTTAGATCGTTTAGAAGATCTTAGATCGTTTAGACGATCTTTGATCTAAGATCGTTTTTGCATGAAAAGATCTATTTTTAAACGATCTTAGATCTTTTTTTGAAAAACGATCTGATCTATGATCTAGATCTTTTTTGACGTGATCTTTCCCAGCTTTGCATATATAAGGTAAGGGATATCAATTGAAAAAAATGCATTCCAGCCGGGACTCGAACTCGGGACTCCTACTAACTGTGGCCGTAGGCACTTAACCAACTAAGCTACCGAAGATACGGGTTCCATTCCATCGACTAGGTGTTATTTATTTCAATTGATATTAGTAAGTAGCGGTGAGATGTAGGAGACTTCGGAGTCTTCTACAACAGAAGGCTTATTCAATGGGTATATTTTCACACGATTTAATGTAAATTGTGTTATTTCCACGAAAGAAAAAATGGGGAAAAAACGAAAAATCGGTTTCCCGCCATTTTCTCGGAAAATTTTAGGTTATGTGGAAAAATGCTTTATACAAAAGATTTAGATTTTTGTAATATCTACAACTTTGGTATGAGACATTTTCCGCTAGGAGGCAACGTTTCGCCGAAAATCACAAAAAAAACTCTTTAAACCTCTAAGAACCCCCATTCGACTGATGTCGTAATTAATTTAATTTATTTATTAAGAAATTCCTCATAATTTGATTCGAAGAATATCAGGACAAAGGACACCTTGTATTCTAATTCGTCCTTAGAGCTAGACTTGAAAAGTAAACACGCTGACGTTGACGAGTTAAAGAAAACTATTAGGGAAAATTATCAAAAGTCATCTTGAGCCTAAATCCCTGATGGTGAGGCTTTGGCCGCATCGAAATTCGAATGCCTCGGAAGTTGCATTGTTTTGGGTAATGAGCTAGTCAATAAAAATCGAGACAAGATTCCTCTTTTTCAAAGTTTGCCCGTTGAAGGATTTTTAAAATCGTAAAGACAATATAAGATTTGCAAGAGGTTAGAAAGTATGTACATGCTGCTGAGAAAATAGTTAATTTAGGGTATCTGCATTGAGAGAGCTATTGCTACTTTCGTCTGATAAGAATAAGGTATCTGTTTTTGCAATCTTAATTCTAATAATATTTCTTATCGCAACTTCTGTCTTGCCTGCATACTATTTAGATGTAAGGTCATGGAATCAGTAACCTGACTCCCTATCCAAAATAGTTTTTAATATAAGTCTGACGTGATCAACCAGAGGATTTAATATGAGTAGACTAAATTAAATCAACTAATACCCCAGGTAAGGGTTCAAAAATCTACTACAACGATCCATTGAACTTTTCATTTTCTCGATCGAATATTACATAAAACCGATGCTATATAATCTCGCCCAACATGATTTAAGTCGATTGAACTTTTTCTTTCCAATAAATACAACTCGGACCGTTGGACGCGCTGCAAAAGCGCAGCCATAACAGTGTCTGACTACAATATCTTCCTGAAAGAATTTCGCAGACGCCAGCCGGGTGGACGGGCTGGGGTCGCAGGGAGGGGGATTCTAGCTGGCAACCAGCCAATGTCGTGATCCTATCAACTACAGGAATAAGCACGGGCCAGACAACGTACAAATTTATTATCGGGCATATTAGTTGGCGTGTCCGCCATTGTGCCGGCGCAGATAACGATAAGTACCGCCCCAAATTACTTAGGCGGACACAGGGAAAGGGGAAACCATCATGGATGGGAGGTCGAATAAATTGTTTTAATGCCATGCGGTAATACCATCCTACCATTGTTTAAAGCTCGAGAGGGGACTCAGCATATAGATTGAACTATAATGATGAACTGATATACCTAGGTAGTGATTCTGATTCCATCTGCAAAAATCAGCTGATATTATTTTTTTCTACTCCCATACATGTAGGTACATCTGTCGTTTTCTTTACAACCTAGAGAATGGGTAAGTAGGCAATTCGACTTAACAAAACGGATATGATTTCATATCCATCCTTCGAAATCAACCTCTTTCTGGGTAGCGTGTTGACGTGTTGGAAAATCAAGTAACCCTTGAATTTATTTTATACGAAAACGTGGATGTGATCTGTTAAATACTTTTTTTCTTCGTTTATCCAAATATCCATTTAGCAGCTATGACAACATATCCACTCTTGTACAAACTACCGACATTCTCAAACCACAAACCATAAAACGAAAACATATTTTTGAACAGTATGAAATCAAACACTGCCCGGGTCTTTATGGACAAACTTTGACATTTTGCAGAAAAAGAAATTTTAGAACAAAAGTTCCTATAAACCCTTAGTTTTCGAGATACATTTGATCAAGTAAGACGCCCACGAAAATGTTACGCAATATTCTTTTTATTAGAAATAAATATTAGAAATTAATCGAATATTTTCAAAAGTCATTGGCGTAGAAAGTATGTTAAAAAATGGGGTTTACTACTTGCCGTCAAGCCCGCCACCGATGAATCTAAATAGACAGTTCTTCTGGATATCCGGTGTGCGATAAACACCTATTATACCCTTGTTTATGGAATCCCTAGTTAGCCAATGTCTTAAGGATACGAGAGCAATATTGGATACAAACAACAGATGGCGCTAAACGTTTTAGTCTTCTATTTTTTTTTCTATTAAAATCTCCCAAACAACACCTGGATAACTTTATTTGTTTGCAAGATCTGTCCCCTGTATCTACTGTATTTCTGTCATGTCCTTATGTCAGTGTCAGACATTGCCTAACTAGAGTATCCATAAACAAGGCTATTACTGAACATACCGACTTTGACGCCGCTATCTCTTTTCGTTACTTTTTTTACATGCATCGTGTCTCAAAACGAAGGGTATATAGAGACTTTTCGTCCTAATATAATTTTTTCTACAAACTGAAAGTTTGTCTATAAACACCTGGGACACCCTGTATATCCTCTTTCTAAGGGAGCGCCTAAAAGACAAAGCGAGGCCAACGATAAATCCAGGTCATGGCGCTA
This sequence comes from Pseudeuparius sepicola, assembly GCA_963920635.1. Lineage (NCBI taxonomy): Eukaryota > Metazoa > Arthropoda > Insecta > Coleoptera > Anthribidae > Pseudeuparius > Pseudeuparius sepicola. Next base: position 107,767,299 of record OY987298.1, read on the forward strand.
ACGCAGAATCGCGTAGTCACGTTACCAACTTAGTCCTATATAGGTAATAAACAGCATCTTTGGTGATAACTAGAGAAACAAATTTCATAAACACATTTTGTGTTGCTGGCGAGTTTTCTTTGGTATATATATTGGATTTGTATATCCAGGCTTTCCCTAATTACTTTTTCAAAATTTTCTTCTTCATCCTGCTTCAGGCATTTGGGCTGAGAGTTACACGGCACTGGACTCAAATATTTGGGCACATTTTTAAAAATTGTTGGGACAGCACTAAGGGCATTGTATATAATATATAATTATGGAATTTATTATCATTCATAATATACTTAGTTGCATGATTAGTTTAACTAGTCTGGCATATTTATTGCAAAAAATATAGGGATAAACTATGGCAAAAATAACAAACCCAATAGTTGGTATTTAGTTTATTAAAATAAAAATGAAAACTCATCTAAGATACCTACTGTAAAGAGGCGCACTAAAGATAATTAAATTGTTTCTAATTGTTTAACAACACTTTAAACACCTAAAACTTCTCAAAACACAAGCTTTTAGTTATGTGTAAATATGACATGTAAGGCAACAAATGCAATGACCGACGTCGGACTAAGATGGTCTCGTGATTTTCGTGAACCATGGCCTGTCTTTATCGTAGATCAATTTATTTTCCACCAAATTTGGCTAGGTATATAGCCGTAAAAAAAACAGCTTCATTAATAATTTTGGCAAAAATTTTAAATGAATTATGTATGCGCTACCAAGCTATAGTCGCTTTTAGTGAAGTAAAGCAAAGAAAGAGGAAATATACAGGATGTTTATATAAACCAAAGCGACAAAAATCAACGTTATCTTGGAAAGTAACATATTGACAAGGTAGGTTTAATTTAAAAAATGATTTGAATAAAGCAATACCATTCTGGCATTATCAATTATCTTATCGATTAACAATTTCTCTTGATTTTTTAGGAAAGGGATCAAACCGTTATTCATGGTGTCACAGAAATTAGCGGCAATAATTATCCGGCAGGTAAAAATATAAAAAAAATAAGCAGGTTTTTTAATATAGACATAAACAAAGCTCCACATGGACTGTCAAAATCATTGTTGAAATTTCCGCCAAGCACACGAAATATTTGCATAAAATGTTATATAAATATTAATGCCTATAAATTAAAATTTTAATTTGTTTCAACAATGCTTCTGACAATCTAGCTCTCCTTTAAGCTATGGTATAGTCCATATACAGGGTGTTTCAGACCTAAATACATTAATTATAACCACATACTCAGAAAGGTGTCCCAATACGGAAAATCGAAAAAAAAATTCGGAAATATTTTAGAAATAATTAAATAATTTTAATATTTCCCCTAACGAGCCGCTCAGTTTTATTATCATGTAGACGCTTACCCAAGGCGCGAGGGAGAGGCAAATTGGTTTCAGGTCTTCCTTACGACGTTGCCAGATCGCGGCGCCAGGCAAGGAAAATACTCAATATTTTTTATCTTGGGTGGTTTAAAAACTATCCTCCTCTGGTAAGTTGAATGATAACACTTCGGTAAGACACGCACTCACATTCGCACTTGCCATATTATCACAAAACTGACTTTGTGCGTTTGTTTACGCACTGCAGTCTCTCCGACGCTAGCGACGTCCCCGGCGCGCGTTTTTGCTCCCGCGGTCGGCTTTTTTTCTATACGCATCGAAATTCTGACACCAGTCCGGTTTCTTCTCTCTGAATAAAATAATATCCATACCTATCTGCGTCTGCAATATATATGTTACGCCGGTGCCAGTGAAAATGACTTTTTAAAAAAAGGAATATTTATTTGTTTTAACTTTGTACACTGGTTTGCGATATTAGCTCGTCGAATGGCACACAACGTAACTTGAAGTAGTAGAAACTAACTCGACTAAGAACTAGGAACTAAGAAAGAAGAACTATTATTATGACTTATTACGGAGAACAACTACGACTGAGAACTATTACGGAGAACGGAGAATTATTAAAGACCCTCGGTTTCTGGGTTTCGAAGTATTTATAGGGAGACAAAATGCTTAGGCAAGCTTCTGGATCTTTTCTAGAGAAAAACATCTACAAGTGTAATTTGATTAAGGAACTATTATCTGCAGAAATCTGAATACAGGAAAGAGTCAGCAGTTCTTAAAAGTGGTAAACATGATAAGTAAAGTAATGCGTATAGTTTTCGTGAAACGTCAGGAATATTCTGGATGTAACATGTATGTTCTTTAAAGAGAGCTCATTCTTTTGCTGTCATGTTTTTTATTATATCTATATGTGTGGTTTTTATTGTTACATCACGCGGGACAAGATGACTTTTTCTAATAAGTTTAAGTTTTACCCCCCCCCCCTTTCTTTTGATTTGTCAGCTTTACATTTTGGCATTCGAGTGTTTTTTTATTGTTTATATATACGTGATTATGTGTTTATATGTGTATGTTTATTTGCATACATACTTATATACATAATTATTTTTATTACTATATTTATTTTTCTTAAGTGTTCAAATGTTTGCAACAAAATAATAATTGTCTTCTTTGTATCCATATTTTAGAGCCCCGAAGAAGGTTTTAAATAGACCGAAACGTTGGTGTAAAGAATAAAAAGTCTCTTCCTGAGATATTTTAGCCCCTATTTCAATTAGCATCACCTCTACATTGTTTTACAATAGTTGTGCGAAGAAAGACCAAAATAAAGAATAACTAGACCCTTTCTATGTTAAACCAGGAAACCAACTAGTGCAATATTAAATTTACTTCATAAAAGACATATAATGACTCATTATAAAAAAGTATTTCCTCATTTTGCTATTTGCTACAGCAAAGGTGCCGCATTGTAAATAGAATGAAAGATACATGAGCAAGCTTAGTGCAGCACATTTCGTTCCTCTTGTACAGCGCTGGTGTAAACATCCGCTGCATCCTTTATCGTTCGGATATTCGCCGTGACGTGGGAACGTCTTTATTTTTCGGAATCGAATTTAGCCATAGACGACGCCGGGCAATAGCGCCGGGCGGAAGCAATATCCCCCACGTCCGTCCATGCCGCTCCGCTGGAGCTGGAGACATTTTTTTCAACTTCCGCTTTATAGCTTCATAGTGGGGATTAAGGGATTTCTTTGCTTCGCCGGTTTATGGTTTTTACAGGAAATAACATACCTCCTCGCACGACATGATAAAATATAAGATTGTCCTACACGGCTTGATAACTTCTTCAAAACAACAGTTTACTGAACCAGAATCTAGACTGTCGTGTATTTTGTTCAATTTTTGATATCATTCATTTCATCCATTGGCGCTTCCAGGATGTTGGTCTGGCGAAGAGGGTATATGACAGAAAATGTATGGACACACAAATTTAAAGTAAATAAGTAAAAAACCTCGGCCAAACATTTTCCACTTTGAAGTTGGGAAAATGGGGAAATTAGTATACAGGCTATTTAGTTATGATGTAAAAAATTTTAACCGCACAGAGTAGGGAGGTCTATTGAAGAAAAAAGAGCGACCTTAGCACCCGATTGCGTGCAGATGAAGTGTACTCACTCAGCTGATCGCCAGAGCAGCAGTGCGTGGCCAAAGATTGGAGGAGACCATACCACTTCGCTCCGCGCTGTGAACACTGTAAGGTATGACTGCATGTACGATAGAGCAAGTAGAATCGGCCTGCTACACGAGAAAATTGCTACAGGTACAATCTTATGGAAATATCTCATCATGGATTCCCAGTTTTATTATACGGCAATGGGCTTATTACCTTATAGTCCAAGAGGCAGGGGTCTTTTTAACCTTGTTATTTGGTAGATATTGATTACAGTACGATGCCATGTAGCACCCGCCCTGTATTGTATTTGTATGTTACGAGGTAAGTTACCTAGTAGGTATATTACCTAGGCTCAAATAAAATATTAGGTTTAGGTATAATATCTTAAATCATGGGATTAAATTGTGTACCATTTTTGGCCTACAAGCTTTTGTATCGTTAATAAAGATTACTCACGGCTGGGCGTCAGAAACCCTTTTAAAATAAAATAAAATGCAAAATAGATTGTTACCTATCACTGCCATCGGTTTTTCAGGACATGAAGATATACTTAGGCGTGAGAAGTCTTGTAAATACGGCAGTCAACGTTTGCATGCTGCTTTATTCTTTAAAGTCACAGAAAATTCTTGAGTTTTTTAGTATCATATTACCAGATTTATTTAATAAAATGTTTAAAACAAATGAATTTTGATCCTTATTGTGTTACCCAATGATGGTTATCTTGAGTGACTTTAGAGTTTCCGTTGTTATTCCGTAGGAATATTATATAAGTTATAAATTATCAATTTAACACAACGTTTATATAGAACCATAATAAATTCTTCTCAGCGAGCACCGTTTCGAAATAATAGGTTTTTCTGCATTTTTCACGTTCAGCGCCGAGGCAGTATGGCAAATAAATAGGACCCTATTTTCACATTAAGCCGAAATTAAATTGCAAATGCCGTGGCGCAACCGAAAACATTTAAACCCCGCAAATTTCGTAACGACGAGAATGTTACTTACCGCCGGTCTCCATACCATTTCATTTTGTTTAACGCAACTTTCTATTGTTTTTAGATCACTCGGTTGGGGAAAATTACCTTTTAAACATAACAATGAAAAAAAATGTTCATTATCTTGGCTAATCATTTATATTTACAGTGCTGTAACATAATATCCTAATTTTACTTTATACCAAATACCAGTTTTTATGGGGGAAAATCAGAGTACCTACCTAGGTCGATTGACTAGGTTTGGTACACAAGTGTCTACAAGTTTTAACTTCATGTTAACGGCTTTTTTAATAAAGCTCTTCGCTGCGCTATTGGATATTACAACACTTTACCGGCATAGGAAGCAAATAAATCGCGAGGTCACCTTGATTGATATGTATTGGATGCCTTACCGTTCCCTTAGTGTGCTGATATATTTAATTCTATGGATAAAACTGCGGTACATATTTCACTAATGATGTCAGTGTTTTCACCAATATATGTGCAAAAAAATGGCCCGTTCTCGAACATTGCTGCTCCCCAGATTTACAAGTTCTGGGAAGGTCTCCATATAAAGCCAAATTATCCTGACACGAAGCCAGTAGGTATCCCGTTACAGACACTTAGCCGCTTCGAATCTGCGATAATCGTATAATTTGAATTTCGACAGTTTCCAATTAGATTACCCCGAGTTGCGTAAGACTTTGCCGAATTAATTTCCCAACAATTTAATTGTGCCGTAATTGATTTTACAAGGGTTACTCTCCCTGGCAAATAAAAACTTGGTAACAGAATTAGCAACGGAGAACCTCACTCTCACTTAATCCTTCTCCGGAATTCACTGTTGGGTGAATGCGTTCCATGATATCGAGTTGGTTAGTTGAAGTATATTATGCACTTTGAGTGTCAGATGAACGATACGTTTCTTTTAGTATTAAATAATAAATTATTGTAATATACAGATTCTATAGAATGCGGATATTTTACGAATGCATATAGCATTTAATATCATTCGAGTGTATTAAACGCAAGTAATTAAATTTACAAAATCCTAATTGTTTAAATGAATTATAATAAAAAATATGTTGGTATTGCCTGGTCCCTTACATTACTGCACTTGAGCTGGTTATTTGGTGTAGCACTTTCGTTGCGTAAACACCTATGATCAGTTAGAGTACCCAACTCCTAATTTTCGAAAAGTAAGTGAAAATATTTAAAAATAAGTTTTCCCCTAATGTTATCGGTATTATACTGTTAACTTACCTAATTGTGCTCTGGACTATGGAAGATGTGGTGAAATGAGTTAGCCCTTTTGGACTGTGTCTGTGATGATTCCCACTGCTTTTATGTTTACTTGGATATATCGCTGGTTTCCAACAAAACTGACATAACTCAAAATCTACAAATTTCCAGTATCGACAATTAAAGATATTAAAAAATGGATAGTGTTAGAAACTCTGATTTTTATTCCGGATAAGTAAAAAATTTTTTTATAGTATAAAGGTAAGCTTTATAAGGATTATTTTCCGAAAATAAGTTTAGTAAATTTTGAATACAATGTAAAAAATACAAAAATAAATTGAAATGTGACGGTTTTCCTCAAAAATCAACAACAAAATTAGGGTTTATTTTGAATTAAAATAACTGACACAAATCAAAATGTGCCGATATTCCTCAAAATAATTGCACACTTTAGTTGACACTTTTTGTTTTGATACGGTTTTGCACGAAATTGTCCGATGTAACCTCTACAATGATCAAAGCACAACTGAGATGAGTCAGTATTGCCTGTATTAAATATATGAATTTCAAGTAATGACATTTGGCTACAGTGGCGCTCTGCGGAAATTAGCTGCATTTAATTTGTGACGATGTTTCTGGTAATAATCCAGCATATTTAGAAGCCAATAGTATAAAAATTAAAAAAATGGTATTTTTTGAGTTGTGCCGGTTTTGTCGGAAATCAGGATATGAAAAAAAATAGAGTTTATAGGGACTTACGATGTAGGTTTGGTACGCCAAAATGAAACCGCGCATGTTCCTGACTGTTTCAAACTGATTTGAAATCAATACTGCTGTAAATTTTGAAAAAAACATTTTTTTGCCCGATTCGGTAGTTACCTACTATTTTTATTGACTCAATTCGACTTTTCGTATATTTTTTAAAAAAAGCACCGCGTTAACCTTGGAAGTTATTCGTACTGCTCATTTAGTGTAGTTTTTAAAAAAAATGAATTGAAAAATATGATATGAATATGAAAAATACCTATTAAATAAAAAAAATTCTTGAAAATGACTAAATACTCAAGTTCCTTGTATACCAGTCGCACTTCATAGCTCATATCAGTGACGAATAACGACATTTTTTCTTAGCGACTTTTTACATGAAATTTAACAATGGTACCTTACTCTATAGGGTGCTTTTCACATTTTTTAGCTTTTAGTCCACCCTGGTATGTTTAAAGCAATATGTTTTTCTTGCAATCCGATTATTTTTGCAAGCAAAACTTTTCACCATGAATGACTTTTTTCGAAAAAGTGAATAATAAAGAAAATTTCTCCCCTCCTGACACTAATCCGGGGACACACTATATATTTTTTTAAATAGGAAAAAAATGTTTTATTAGACAAGAAAATAATCATAAGGGATCACCCGTCCATGAACCGACTGCGCGCGGCGTTGCTTGACTTTGACGATCGCTCTACCTAGGTCAAGTATGACGAGGCACGGCGCTTCCCAACAGAAACTCCAAACTGCTGCCTGTTGTGCAGCCTCCATGAAAAATAGAACGTACTAAAATATTTATACTGAAAGATTCCCCTGCTATAGGTAACAATTTTGCAATGTGTACGCAAAGTCAAATGGGCCTGTATTGGCAGGGTTTTGAATATTTGGTCACTTTCACGGGCGATGGCTAAGCATCTGACGTTTAATGTTAACATCTCAGCAAGGCCTACTTATTGAAAAAATAGTACAATAATGGGCCGATTTCCGAGCATTTAATGACGATTCTGAGACACGTCACTGCCGATTTTAAGAAATATATGTTTATTTCCATGTTCCGTGTTTTATCTTATACATTTAACATGATTTTAAGGGGGCAAATACCGGATAAAAATTGACTTTTCGAAGAAATTTATTTGAAAAAGTTGTTTTTGATTAGTTAAATAATATTTACGTTGTGTTACCTTCCTTTTATTTCAACTTTGAGTTACGATTTACTTTCAAATAGTATTTACCTATTTCAAGTACGGAAATAACCGAATTTATTGGCCGCTATGATTTTCCTCTCCAGCTTCCGGGTTATAAATGCGATCGGGAAACCGCACCTCGAAAATGCCTTAAACGTCCCTTCGACGTTTATTAAAGGTTTTAAGTCGCAGACGGGGCCGAAGTTCAAACCGAAGCCGGCGTTCGGCGATACCGACCGGTATCTGAGTAATTGCTGTAATAAAGAAAACCGCATTTCCGGTCTCGGGGTGGAGGCGATTCGGCGGAAAGGTTCGTCGTTTTTTTTTGTCGAAATCCGGCTACATGATTTATGTTGGCGAGGGTTGTCTCGTGCCACAGTTTGTTTTTCTTGCACGTCTGACCTGCTGCGGAGTTCGGGAGTTTTGTATTAGACTTCCACGATTTGGTTTAATACCTAGTCTACGAGTCCCAAAAAAGTAAACCAAATGCTCGTGTAGCATTTTCAATAATTGTGCTTGGTCTGAAAGCATAATTCAGAACCACGTAAAGATTCATAAAAGGATGATGGTATAGATTTTAGCATTGTTGTCAAGGATTTGCTATTATTTCATTTGTTTCTGTTTAATTTTAGTGTTGTTGTCAGCGTCCTGCTATTGTATCTGATTGTCATGTTTTTAAGTTGTCAAAAAAAATCAAATTTTAAATGAATTACAAATAGCTGACTTTAAAATTGTAAATAATGTCGATCATAATGGGGCGGAATGTTTATGTGGTACCTTAATGAGAAATCGGTCTCTACTACATGAAAGTATTGAATATGTTCTAGGATCTATTTATTTATACAAATTATTAAATCATATGAATTACCTAACTTCGACCTAGTGACAAAGTCTATGGCAAAATGCTGGAAATAGTGCCCCTAAACCGTTGCTAGTCAACGTTCTATTTTCACTTTTTATCCGCACACGTTTCGTTTCGAAAATTCAATAATATAGGTAAGTACAATGTTCCACTTATTTTGTCTCTACATTGTTTTCTTTCTCGAAAAATAAAGAGGTTAAGTTGGGGGTTAAAATGTTATGTGGGCCACCCTGTACATTATTAAAGACATTATAGTCCAAAGCACGAAAGAAAACGTTTCTAAAGAATGTGGGCAGCGTTGCGAGATTTCCTATACGAGTAGTCGTTATTTATTGGCGAATACAAGTTTTATCATATTGAAGGCGAATTTCTGAACTCTGTTATACCGAAAAAATAAAGCTCGCATCACGGAACCACTTACCCATTTTTGTTTATCATTTATTTTTAATGCGGTGTGATAAAACACCTATTATATTTTTTTCAACATCGTCGCGTCTACCATCGCCTTTGAAATACGGCAACACAGCACTTCTGCGAAGGAGTCGGCTGACAAAAGCAGTTAGCCAACGCGTTTTGTGCCTGTTTCTATAGTACGTAAAGTTAACTGCGTATTTGGTCTACCACACAGACACCATTTTTTAGGCCACTGGCAAGTTTTTTCCGCCGGCTCAGAGAGCTCAGTGGCGTTTCGTATCTTCAAGAGTTAACGTCTGCAAAATGAGTAAACAGGGAAGAACCTTGCATTCCCAAGCACGAGAAATAATTGCCAATGTTATAAGGGTTTGCCTTCCTCCATAATCTAAGGCATCACCGTTAAGAATAATATTAACAATAAATTAAATAACAAGTATGTGAAAATTAAGTCAGTGAGTTACACAAAATTGAGCTACGCTACTGTGCTACTGTGACTGATTCTATAATATTTGCGAGTTCTTCCCCCTTACGTCGCACGCATTCTGCCGTAAGGGGGACTATACTTACTGTTATTGCATTATGTTAAAAATATCTGTTAATTATTGTTGAAACACCCGAAAACGATGGCGGAAACAAAATTAATAGGTGTGCAATCGGATTCTGATATGAATTAGACGCGTGTTTTTTTAGCAGTTTTTTCCCGGCAACTTGAAAAGTTGTCCTTTAATCAGTTTGTTTCAGATTCCTGTGGCGAAAAAGCTATGAAATTCCGCAGTGTCGGTATCACTTTTTATTTAACTTGCAATGCATGTTTAGGTCAAATCTTGCAAGCTGAATTAAAACCACTTCCTGACATCAGATTGAGCTGAAATTTTGCACACACCTTTAGTTCCGGTGATAATACAATATGCAATACTCAATATGGTAATACATTCAAAATGGCCGCCGCTCCAAGATGGCGGATGATGTATTTTTTGTCAACTATTTTAATATGGGTATCAAATAAAAGGGCTTCAAAAGTAGAAAACGATAAAGTTAGTGACATTACACTAAATTCAATATGGCCGCCGCTCCAAGATGGCGAATATTGTATTTTTTGTCGAACCCCTTAATATGGGTTTCAAATGAAACGGCTTGAAGAGTAGAAAACGAAAAAGTTAGTGACATCACACTAATTTCAATATGGCTGCCGCTCCAAGATGGCGGATTACATTTTCTTTTCAATCCCCTTAATATGGGCATCAAATGAAAGGGTTCGACGGGTAGAAAACAATAAGATGAATGACTTCATACGAAATCCAATATGGCGGCCGTCCCAAGATGGCGGACTAAATTTCTTTACCACCCTCCTGACATGGGAATCAAATAGGTCCTAAAAAGTACAAAATAAAATTTAAAATAAAGAAGTTTTTAAAAACAAGCTTTTATTTAAGCTATGTACTAAAATGAATAAAAATAAGTTTTAGTTTCCGTTAAGATAATTCAATTCCAAATTGCGACCAGTTTTTGCAAATTGAAAAACTTGTCGCGCGAATTGTAAAGAAAAAATGCATACTTTGGCAAATAATAGGTACGTGCCGAGGTACGAGATTATCAACCAATGACTGTTCAAAAAAATTAATTGGTACCTACTTTCATCAACATTTGCAAAAACTGGTCGCAATTTGGAATTGAATTATCTTAAAGAAACCCTAAACTTATTTTTATTCATTTTAGTACATGGCTTAAATAAAAGCTTGTTTTTAAAGTTTTTTATTTTAATTTTTTTCCTCTATTATGCTTAGTAAATACTCTATCTAACCTTACTTTTTATTAAAAAAACTCATTCTACTCCTTTCACGGAGTAAATGGAATGTGGAATTTTATTACGTCCTGACATGCATTTCTTTCTGTCAGCCAGTCGCAAGGTTGACAGACGAGCGCGTGTGGGTAAAAATAACTTTATTTAAAAGTTATTCATTGTAATGAGAGCGATGATTTATTTGACATTGATTGCAGGCCGCCACGCAACCTTAATTCGCCTTGATTTATTGTTATTTTTAATTTATAACGCAATCAAGTTGCAGTAAGCTTACCGTTACAAATTTAAATGTCCCCTTATTTTCATTTAGGTACTTTCATTCTAAAAATATGATATAAAAATAGGACATAAAATAATCGCTTGCCTGGCTCATTTTATGGTAAAATTACACGTCTGTCTAGGAAGCTACAGTCAAACTCAAAATTACCATAATCCCGCATTGATTTTTACAAATTGCATGATTGGGTGTATTTATGTGTTCCTAGATATGACCAACAAACCATCTAAATACGTACAAGCTGTTTTTATTACAAATAATACATTTTTGTGTGTATTGGCGGTATAAGATTATTTTGTTGTTGGCATGTCAATCCACACTGTAAATGAATATTGCTGATAGGTGATAAATAAATAAAAAAAATAAAGAGTTCCATTTTTTGATGCAGAATTTAATTAAGCAGAAAAACCTAACTAGAGCTATTTTTATATCAGTTAAGGATTTGTAGAGCAAATATAATTTTTTAAAATAAATTTTTGGATTTTTACAAACTAAGTAAAACAATGCTTGTGTGTTTTACCCACTTAACCATCAAACTGGTTGATATATTCACATTTTTTTAATACATATTCTTACCTACAATTTGTTTTAGGAAACGAAATGATCTAATATATACAGGGTGATCCAGTCATTATATAAATATCTAATATTAAGGGTAGGTGAAGAAAAAATAGAATAGAATAGGGTACACATTATATTCAGAAAACAGATTTGTAATTTAATGGGTAACCAAATGGTGCAATAATATATAGGGTGTTCTATTTGAAATAACAAAGTTGCTATCGACTTCCGGTATAACCGGAAGTGATCGGAAGTTGAAAATATTTTAGAAAGAAAGTTTACAACCTGTTATATAAGTAACTTAAATTTAAAATCAAAATTCGCACTCCTTCCCCGTAAACCTCTAATGAACCACTTACGTGAATCACCCTGTATACAGTAGGCATTTTTTTACTATATTATAACGAGGAGTGGTTGCGAGGGAACGCAATAGAATCTATTTCAAACTATCCAAGGATATAATAGATATGTTTTTCTGGAATAGAAATTAAATGTTGGTATTTATTTTGGACGGAAAATAAATTGTGTTAAAATTTAAAAAAATATATTATCATTAAGTCAGTTTCTTCATTAGATATATTGTACATATGGAAAATATTGGGGTTAAAAAAAGAATATGGAGCTATTTCTTATTTATTTTTCTCGAATAAGGAATAGTTTTTAATTTTTACTGTGCAAGAAAGTTGAGTGCCTTATTGTTACTCATATTAAATTAAAACAAACGCCTCCTTAATTCCAGCAATTCTTCCATAAATCACATACCATTTTATACGGCTAAAAAGGGGTAAATGCCTCTACCTCTAGGCACCTTCCGGAGTTGGAAATACGGCTTCTTTATTACTGTCATTATTGTGGGTCGAACAACCAGTTCGAGACCGGTATGGGCGTCAAGCTGACTTGCCAATACCCAAGCAGGCGGTACGTGTCGATTTACAGTTTATAGGAACACCAAACGGTTAACTTAGAGTTCGATAAGTATTTATTAGGCTCATTGCAGGTGTGGTTATGGAAAAGCTCCGTTTCGTTATAATAGATTTAACGGAACATATTTTGATATTAGGAGTAGCTCCTGCTGGCTGTCATTTAAATTTTCACTGTCGTTGAACGTTACGAAAAAACATAGATATTCTGCCCCTTATTGGAGATTTTATTATCGTGTGTGGCCCTTAGGATCGATTATTACCGATCGTATAGCTCGTTCCTTGTCCACACTAGAGGCCCTGTATGACACGAAAAGTGACAGTTATTCGTTTTAACAGAGGTTGGACAACAGATTTTGGCAGATCTAGTAACATTGTTTTTATTATATTCTTATCTGGGCGGGTGCCAGTTTGTCAACAAAACTGTCGACAAATTGTTGAGCGTGCTCATTTTCTTTTGCAAAAAGGAATGTTAACAGTTAAAAGTGACATCTTATGTAATAAGAAACTGCAAGAATTCTGAGCAGGATGAATTTTTCATAACACCCTTTCCAAAAAGCGCAGAAGAACGAGCACGATGGTGCAAATGAAATACCCTAACATGAGAGTTGGAAATATACGAAAATTTGCGAGGTAAGTAAATTTAATTACATAAGTATCTCTAGTTCCTTTTTATTTTTTGTTTGATCTGTGATTTTAATCTGCAGAATAATTTTCTTAATCTGCATCAGCAACATAACATAAGATACCTAAATTAATATACGTATTAAATATTAGTACCTACCTACCTATTTATTTTCAATAAAAGTCCATAAGTTTCTACAAACCCCCTATTAGAATTCTTATGAAAATTTCCCAATGTTAAAGAGATAAAATTAAAATTTTTGCCCTTCAAGGAGGTAAAACCTGTTAGGTATATTTACTGGACCGGGATAGGCATTTTTCGTTTCATGGAATAATAAAAATGTAAGTAAGTATATGTGTTAGAGAGAGGAAGTTTTGAAGGAGCTTTATTTTACACCAAGACCAACAAAATCGGACAAAAAAGAAGTTAACACGGGTGGGAATATAAAGAACCCTTTTTGTGTAGTCAGTTAAATGCGTGAGCTTATATTCCATTACAAATTTCTTGCTGATAAAAAAATAGCATTTGATGGCAGCGTTTTATTATGTTTAGGTAGCTTAAATTTATATAGTTCTTTAACTTTCACAGGTTCACTTCTGTGGATTTTGAGTGTCAGGTTGTGCTGAAGAAAGGATCATCTCCTGCAACGTTTGATGAACGTGACTTTAGCAAGAAAGAACCATTACATATATATGTCTGAGAACTTGTACTAGTTTGATTTTTCCTATTTACTTACAATATATCTTTGAAAACAAAAATACTGTTGTCTTCTTTATTGAAATGTAGATGATCTCTCTTGCATTAAAAAGTTATTAACTTTTATTTTACAAAAGAAAAGAATGAGAGACTAATATATCGATATTAAATACCTAGGTACCCATTTTTTTATTCAGCCTAATTCCTATTATTATTGGTTGATTCATATTAATAAAACAAACTTTCCAACTTTTTGTTCCGTACAAATTTCAGTATTAATTGTCTTAAAATTATGATGGTAGGTATAAGAAGAGAGTTTGAAGAAACGAAACCATACAGTAAAACCATTTAAAAGAACTTTTTTATTTCTAAATGAACGGAATAATAATTATTATTGCAGCTATGATTCCCATTGAAGAAATATTCGAAAGTTTGATTAGTTGGTATGCTAGAGCCTTGTTTAATTTTATGTACATATCTATCTACATATACCACCCTCCAACAAAAATTTAATAAATGTGTTTATCCTGATATCCTAAAATTTCTGTTTTCTTGGAACAAATTATATGTTTCTTCACTTTTCCATTCAAACTTCAATAATTATTATTAGTGAAGCTTTGCAAATAACATACTACTACCTAACCTATTTACCTATTTATTGGTTTTATCTATATTTTAAACTGTGTCCTCATCTACCTACGCTTATGGCAGTTAACTGTCGTTAGCTTAACCTTAAAATCCAATACATCGTGCTGTTAGGGGAATGTTAGAAAGAGCGAAAAAATATATGTCTGTTGCACAAAATGAATTTCATAGGGAAAATAAGACCCTCGCCAGAGAGAGAGATCCGATCGTTGTCCAACCTCTTTTAAAACGAATAACTGTCACTTTTCGTGTCATACAGGGCCTCTAGTCGTTGAAATTGGCAAGAGGTGACCCAAAACGCCTGTTAACTCCAACATTCGAAACATAAAATTTGCACCTACCCCTTCCAAATTTTGCAGATCTATTGTACGTTCAAAATGAAGAAAAAAATGCCAAATGGACATTGGTGAAAGTACCATTGATTTTCTTGAAATAAGGTGTCCGTATTTTTTCAAATCCAATCCTTTCCATTTTGAAAGTGAATATTTTTTGGTAGAATATTCATAGGGATTTTTTCTCACTTTAAATGGTACGGTTGTTCTGAAAAATTTGGAAAGGGTAGTTGAAAATTTTATTTTTCGAGTGTTGGAGGTAACAGGTCTTGTTTCGCTCTAGGCTAGGAGTTATCTGTGGAGTCGGTGACAGTAAGTTATGATGTATGTAGGATACGATGGATTCATGTAAATAGATTTAAATTCCTTGCCGTGGCTGTCACCAAATCCAAAGATAACTGAATGTAGAAAGAGAAAAATATTTCTAAAATTTTAGTTGAAATGTGCATATGGGCAAATTTGTGTAGTCGGTTTTATTTTTTGTTATATATTTTTTAATTTTTAGTGGAGTGTGCATACGGGCAAATTTTTTAAGTCGGTTTTAATTTATTTGTTATTTTTTTTTATTTCAATAATTACTGGCAATTAGTTTTCTATTTTACGCGTTCTTGGAAACTGGAAACATATTCTTTTGTCCACCTGGCCCAAAAATGTTGAAAAAGTTGCTGCGTTCTTTGGAAACGAGAAAGACTGTTTTTCTTCGTATGAATCCAGTTTGGGTCCGGAATGGCTGTTTAAGAAGTGCGCAGGGGTCAAAGGATTCATGTAGGAAGGGTCATGGGAGAGTGGATATAAAGGACGGGAGTTTAAACAGGCCTCCACTTGCGTTAAAACAGTTGAAAATTCTTCAAAAGTTAATACTGCATTTCCAATGATAAGTTTTAAATGGCATTTTAAAGATTTGATTCTTGCCTCTCAGATACCTCTAAAATGGGGAGCTCTAGGAGGGATAAAATTCAATTTTATACCTTCAGATATTGTCACAAATATGTCTATTATTTTCCAATAAAAAAAATTATAAGCAGATTACCTGTGAATGTCGTTGCATTATCGGAGAAAATTTGAGAACATTCACCTCTTCTAGCTGTAAAACGACGTAGCGCTGCAACAAAGCACTCTGTTCGATGTGAATCGCCTTTGTTGAAAAACCAACAAATATAGCTACATATATGCTTTGGTTGTATTATACAGGATGTAACTAAACTGATGGTCAAAAATGAAACCATATATTCTTGGAGTCAAAATAAGGGCACTTCTTCATATATTTTTTTCTCCTACGGGCCATAGTTTTTTTTATACAGAGCGTAGAAGTTTGGAGAAAAATACACATATTTCTTAGTATTTCTAGAAGTGTACGAGATATTTTCTTCAAACTTGGCGTGGCACAAGAGCAGATGAGCCGTCAAACTTAAGGTTGACATGAAGCTTCTGAGGCCCCCAGTTGCGGAGATACAGGGTGTTAGTAAAATTAATTAGTTCAGAAAAATATGAATACCCTGTATAATCGCATTTTTTAATTTGTTTTGAGTGGTGAATAGAATGGTTAACAAAAAGTATCTCTTAGTATTTTTTCATATTCGCAGCCGTTTCTTAATTATTTTTAATGAACGGCAACGCTGCATGAACAATAGCCACTTATAAATAAATATAGCAATCTGTGGACGTCAATTAAACTTTATTTAACAAAATACAAAAGCAAAAACGATAATAAAAGAAACGTAAAATGCTATTAGAAAATTGAATTATTAAATGTTCGAAATGACCGCCGTCTCTTTCAATACACGCAACTATGCGTTTCCGCATGTTTATTATTGCCATTCGCAAGTCCATATAGCAAAAGTGCATATCAGTCAATTCTTCAAATGAAAATATAATTTTTCAAAATATTGATACTAAGGTGCAAAGTTGGCAGCCAAATGATTCAAATAATGCCATGTTTAATTGACATCCACAGATTGTTAGATTTATTCTTAAAGTGACTTTTTTATTGCAGCATTGCCGTTCTTTGAAAATAATTAAACAACGGCTGAGAATATGAAAGAATACTAAGAGATACTTTTTGTTAAACATGGAATTTACCATTCAAAACAAATTTAAAAAATGCGATTATACAGGGTATTCATACTTTTCTAAACTAATTAATTTTAATAACACCCTGTATCTCCGCAACTGGGGGCTCACAAGCTTCATATTAACCTTAAATTTGACAACTCATCCGCTCATGTGACACGCCAAGTTTGAAGAAAATATCTCGTATACTTCTAGAGATACTAAGAAATATGTGTATTTTTCTCTAAATTTCTACGCTCTGTATAAAAAAAAACTATGGCCCGTAGGAGAAAAAAATATATGAAGAAGTGCCCTTATTTTGACTCCAAGAATACGTGGTTTCATTTTTGACCATCAGTTTAGTTACACCTTGTATAGTTACCTGTTTGTCGATTTTTGACCAAAAATGACCCAGCATAGTCTATACCAGTTACATGAAAACGACTGGTGACAATAACTCTTTCTTTTGGCAAATTACTCATAATATAAGATTCGTTTTTGAGGAAAAGCGAAAACACGTGACACATTCGTGAACAATTTTTCACAGTACATGGCTCCCAGAAATAAACCAGTATTTTTCTCGAAGAGATGCAATAGTACCCCTTGGGGCCTAGCATGAAGCAATATCATTATGTGCAATATATGACATATTAAAATTTTTGTAGAAATGATTAGCAGGTAGAATTACAGAATGTTTCTTCTCGAAATCAAATGCAGAATTTTGAAGACGTCCTCCGACCTTTATAATATTGTTGTCAGTGTCGAGGAAAGGATTTAGAGAAAAATGCTTACTTTTTTATTTACTGATTAGTGTTTATTTAAATCTGAAAATTCTTTTTGGAAGCGGGTTTTTTGTATAATGTTAATTATAAAATTTGTTGCTTTATTTGATTATTGTGGTGTTAAAGGGCCTTTCAATTTTGGATTTAATTTTATAATAATAATTTTAAAACGTAAAATAAATGCCAATTCACGCTGTAATTTAATAAATTCATTAAACAAGTCATTGTAATGACTACCACTTAAAGTAGTAGTAGTGGTGCTAACTTCAGGAAGGTCTTTTATTTGCATTTGTAGATTATATTTGCACCACCGTTCACTTGGTAATGAAAGCCATTTAGGACCAAAAAACCATGAATCGCACTTTAAAAGATCATTGGGAGAAATACCTCTATATAATAAATCTGCAGTGTGTTAATATAAGTAGTAACATAAGTTAATATAAGATTTTTGGTCAATTAAATTTTGAATAGATTAAATTCTATTGGCGACGAAAGTTTTTAATAAATATGGAGCTGTACGTATCCAAGCTAAAACTCTGGTAGAGTCACAACAATAAATAATTTCATCTATACAAATCTTCAAAGCATTTTTATCCTTTTCAACTAGTTCGGCCAATACAAGAGCAGCAGATAGCTCGAGGCGTAGCATTGTTCTATGCTTTAAAGGAGGAACTCGAGTTTTTGATGTAAGTATAAGAATGTAAGAATATGAATATTCCCTTCTGCGTCTTGGGAACGTATAAAAACACAAGCTCCATAAGCTCTCTCTGAAGCATCTGAGAGACCGTAAATTTGAATAAATGTATGATTGTTGCATAACGTATTCCTATAAAAACGAATTTCATTTAACATACTAAGTTTTTAACTATAGTTTTTCCACATTGTGTACACATCCAATGGTACTGATTCATTCCGTTTCCAAAGTTGTTGCAATACAATTTTTCCAGTAATTGTTACAGGTGAGAGCAGACCGAATGGATCAAATATATGAGCGAATGTGTATTTAAGATTTTTGCAGGAAGGGACATATTAGCTATAGAAAAACAGAGTTGATCTGACGAAGCATTCCATAATAAACCTAGAGTTTTGTTTAACCCACGTTCACAAATAGAAAAAGTAGAATTATCTCTGTCAGAATTTATAGAAGCATTTGAAAACCATTTTCTTAAAACAAAACAATATTGTTATAGAATTTCACAAATATCTGTTTTAATTTTTAAAATTTCATCTACTGTTATCACCCCCTGTCATAAAAAAAATATATAAAAATCAGATAGAATGATAGAACTTATTTTTGGATTAGATTTTGCATGAATACTCTGTACGGGGCTACGATACTTATCAAATCCGCCTGAAGTGCCCGACTCAATTCAGGACATACGTCGCTCGATTAGCTATGCCTATCCTTTTCCTTCCTCTAGTCAGCAAGACTCCCCACTCCAGCCTGCCCCTTCACAGTGCTACGACTGAGGCGGCCGGCCGTGGGTACTACACTGAGAAAAATCTGTTACTTTGTAAAGAAAAAACCTGTTTAATTCAATATGAGATATTATTGCTCAAACTCAAGCAGAAGCTTTTTTGTAACTAACAATAATCAATTCAATTACAATTGATATAAATTCGAATGAATAATTTAAATGTAATATTTTAATCAATATCATGTTCTGGAATTGATTCTATAATAGTTCTTTTCTAAGCACATTCTTTTGTCAGATCAACATAACGTTTCATTTGAGGCCTCATGTTGTTGAATTGAATAGGGGTACATTTAACTGTTCATTATACTGAAATTAAAACTACTGTCATTGCATTTTTGCTGGATTTGTAATAATTGTAGGTACTAATATCAATTATAATTATTATAAGTATTATTGCCTGAATAATAAGCAAAGGATGTGTAAAATGCAAATCAAGCTGCTAGTGTAGCAACTTATAATAATTGACAAAACAAAAATGATGCAGATGAGATCGATATAACATTTAATTTTAGTAAATACAGGTTCTAGTAACCTCCAGTTTGTTAATAGCTCATCTATTGCCATTCACTCTCACAGTGTTTATTATGACTACAAACGATAATATAGAGTGTAGGGCTGATTCAAAACCTTAACATAGCTTTTTTTACTAACGTGTTTGTAATAGGAGATTTAGTTCAGTCGAGTAAAAAGTACTTGATTCAATCTAACTATGTATTTGACATGAATTCTAATAATTCTAATAATTTCTTGAATATCACAAAAATTTAAAAACATGATTTACTGATTATATTGATGAATATAAAAGTTGCACTTAAGAAAAAATGATGTTTTATTAAGTCATGATTATACCTTCTTATTGCAAGAATTGTTTTGTTCGTCCTTATTTAAGTTTTTTCAGTTGTTTCTGGGGTACTCTTATATAGTTTGGAGTAGTCTGAGGGTGAGAATTATTATTATTATTTAAATAAAAAAAATTTAATTGTTTAAATAAAACATGAGACATTTTAAATCCGAGGCTATGCTTTCATTGTAGTAGGTATGCTAATTTTAGTATCGAAGTGACAATACGTCTTTTTAACGGAAATTTAAACTATTTGAAACTTATTAGTTCATCTGCAAGTACGTCAAAAGTATAGATTATATTGTTGGAATCACATGGATTTGCTTGTATATTTAAAGTAATGAAAAAGTGACTATACACAAACTCACTAAAATCACAACAGTATTTTTTTCTGTGTAGCTAATATGAAATAATAAAGTCGGGGCCGGCCGCCAACGGGTCACGTCACACGTGTCTCGCCGATGCCAGTGGCGTAACTACAGGGTGTTCAGAGTGTGCGGTGAACACGGGCCCAGAGCTGCTAGGGGCCCACCGCCACCAAGATTCACGCAGGGCGCATAAATTTCGGTTTTTCCGATGCGAGCCGATTGATGTGGTGCTGCGTGATAACCGACGAGTCAGAATCTCTAATCGGTTACATAGAGGGCCATTGAAATTTCGACAATAAAAATGCAAGGGTACTAAGGGTAGTACAAAAAATGTATAATAACTTAAGAGTAAATGTACCTACAGGATGATCCAAACTCGACGCCCCAAGCCTAGAGATACTACGGGAACACGAAAATTGGAAATAAAACTTCGAACAGGGGTTCTACTATAAGGCCCAATTATGACAGAAAATTTGCTTTTTTGTTGTTTGGGGAAATGGCCGCTGGACGTCATCAATATTTTCCCTCAGAAACATACCATTTTGTCCTAAATATTGAAAGTCCTTATCATTCTCACAACTGTTATAGGAAAAGATTTTCTGTATCTTTTATTGTTCAAAATTTACAATTGATAGTCAGAAATTATTTAAGAGAATGTTAGGTTGCCTTGTGCACCCCTAAATTTTTTCAACTGGAATATTAAAAAACATTTTTTGTAACAAACTATAAAAGCAAACAAGTCAGTAACAAGCACAATTCAAAGATTTAAAAAATACTCCAGTCGAACAAATTTAATGGTGCACAAGGCACCCTAACATATCTACTCTTAAATAATTTCTGACTATCGCAATTGTTTTCATGGCTAGCTAGAATTCGGAAAACCGATCCCAGTGAACAGAAAAAATTCCATTCATTCCATTCCATTTAAGAGCCCCTGCTCGAAATTTTATTTTCAGTTTTTGTGTTCCCGCAGTAGGCCTGAGGCGTCGAGTTTGGATCACCCTGTACAGAACGTACATGGCTATTCATCATTTTGACCTATAAAGTGTCGTTTTTCGACCTGTAGTGAGCAATGTACATTATTTTTAACTGTTGGTCAATACAAAGTTTAAGTTGGATTATTCTCTATGCACCTACAGGGTGTCCCATTTGCGATACTTTGCGAGTATCTCGGTTATTTTTAGAAATAGGGAGTTTCGGTTTTCGGGACACTGACCTAATTTTTCATAAAAAGAAAGGCTCATATACAGAATTTTCATGCAGCCTCCTTAGGTTTTTTAAACACAAGGTGATTTTCTAAATTTGCCATTTTCAGGCACCCCCCCCTATATCCGTTATATGCTAACTTGTTGAAATGGTAAAAATCGACCGTTATAGATTTTTTCGTGTAGAATTCAGTGGCGTGCACGGGTTTTTCTAGGAGGTAAGAATCTGCAAATATAAATATAACTTGCAAAAGTATCGAAAATGGGACATCCTGTACAATGTTTGTCATTGTTACACCGCACTTTCAAACATACAATAAAACACAGGGGCCCACTTGAAATTTTGAACACGGGCCTACTCTTCCGTAGTTACGCCACTGGCCGATGCGGTTCAAGAAGAGCGAATATATGTCTTTAAAAAACGGCGGTGTCCTGTTTGCTTTATTGCAAAAATGATATTTTTTTGGGGTTATTCAGGGCGTTCACTTTTCGTTGGCAACACACTGAATAGCTTTTTGACGTCCAGGCAATTTTACTATTATTTCACAGGTGTTAAATAATTTTTATATCAGCAAAGGTACATATTAACAAGGGTTCGTGTATAAAAAAACTTCTGTAATTGCTCAATTATAAAATCTAAATTAACGATTCGATTACCCAATTCTTCTTGAACCACATTAGGGTCAATTGAACATCTATCAATATTTGATTGGATATAATATTGTACTGCATAATAGTGTTGCTACGACTAGAAAAGCGTCTAAAGTCTACTTCTATATAAAATGTTTTATATAGTATTCCATATTTATATTTGTGTAATAATAAGTAAATCTAATTGAGAACTTTCTACCCTGTAAGAGTTCATTTTAGAGGGATTGGAAGTGAATAGGCTCTATTATATCACAACTATTACTTGTTTATTTAAAACAGTAAGCGGTTTCGTTAATCTATAAAATTGCATCATCACGGACTACAATATAAGGTTTAAAAAAGAAAATAAATAAAGGATAATCACTTATAGTCCAAGAGCTTGCAGGAAACTTGGATTAGATATTCGAAAAAAGATGATAATGATGTAATGTTTTTAATTGTTTCAACTTTGACTTGTGGCTAAATGTATATATTTAAAATGTATAATGGCTAGGTAAGTAAAGGTTCTTTATTTATTTATACATATACCTACTACCAGCCCTCAGGATGAAGGTAAATTTATAGTTACGTTTTTAAATAAAGTAATAGTTGTGAGATAATAGGAGCTATTAATTTCTAATCCCTTGTAAATAAATGTTCTATTCAAAGCCCTATTTTTCCCAGAAAGTTTTTTTCTCAAACCCTATGCACATGCACTACTACTTATACCTAAATCCGAATAATAAGTGTGCAAAATATGTGTTAGTACCGTAGTAGCCTTGTCTCAAATTCTGATAACCCTATTACGGGAATAAAAGCACACAACACAAGCTCACAAATTAGGTACTCCTATTGATTCCACTGTGACTGTTATGACATCATCATCGAACATTAGGTATTCTTACCCTGACTGCCGTTCAATTTCAGAACCTTCTAACAAATCTGAATTATCGAATTTATTTCCTGACTGACTGTAACAATAAAATGCACTATTTTTATTTTGCCCAATTTTCAACTCCAATGACTTTCGAACAATCTTCTAACGAAGAAGTTTCTAAAACTGACAGAATTATTACCGTTCTCTCTGGAAAGTACTTATATAAATTAGCTTTTATCATGCAGCGATTTGACACAATAATCGTATTACATAGGATATTATTCGGTTTCAAAAAATGCTTCACATGACCCATTTATTTGACAAAAATATCACTTTTACCTATCACATGGTCTAGAATTTAAATTTACTCTTTTTGCACGGCCAGGCCATTTTATGCCCTAGGGATTAAACCATTTTACACAAAAGCAAAAAATACTTTGTGAATAAAAACTATTTATCTGTTATTCCTGGAGGAATAATAATAATGAGTATATATATATGCCAGTGGACATACTTAATGTCGCGGTAGAAAATATTTTCTTCACCTTCGGGTACTCGAAAATATTTGCTAACATTCAAAACAAACGAAACAAATAAGGGATACTAATAAAATGAAACATCTGATATCGATTGAAAGTTCCCCTGCCGTGGTTCCCGAGCCCGGTGAGGTAGGGGAACCACGAGTTCCAGCGAACGCTCGCCCGCTCGCCCCTCTCCCTACGTCTAATTCCTGCTGGGATGGCCAATTCACGGAATATTTTATTGCCGGGCAATGGGTTCGTAGTTTTCAAATCATAGCCAAACGAACAAACGTATCGACTTGAAAGTAGTCTTAAAATAATGTTATCGAATGCCTCAATCGTCGTTGTGTCTTTCGAATTATTTTTGAGCGGCGGAAATACTCGAAATTCTTAACCGAATATAGTCGAATTTAGGGTATGTTTGGCATTTTTTTTCACAGTGTCGCATTAGTCCTGCACAGTTCGTGACACACAACGACGATTCTTCAAGCCACTAAAAAAAGTGAAAATATTAAGAAATTGCAAGTAGGAGATGTAAACTACGAAACCCTTGAAGCGCCTTAACAGCTTTCCAAACGTGTAATAAAATATAGAGTGTTCCATTTAAAATTAGCCAGTAAACTTAGAATTTGCGTAAGTGAATCGCCCGGTATGTTCTTCAGAATTTTATCTCAATACCGGTCCAAAATAGTTAACTAGGCATAGCAGGAAATCTCTAGTCTAAGTTATACCCCAAAATCTTATTTGGTTTTTGAGTCATACCTACATTTCCAAATGTGGCCCCTTTTTCCGTTTAAAATTAAAATAACTCCCTAACTTTCAAAGATAGACCCTTAATACCCGGACCAAAAAGAACTTTAAGGGCTTTCTAAAAATGTAGCAACATACGGGGTGTTCCATTTAAAAAAACATAACTTTGGGTCGCCATAGCATTGGATCACCCTGTATATTGGAAAATATTTTCAGAATGTAGTATAGTTACTCATGTTTCTCTACAAGTTTTGTTTATACTTTTTTTTCCTAGCATTAAAAATATATATATACAGTGCCCGCCAAAAAGTCTGCACCATATGGGAAAAATTTTTAGTAAATAAGTTACGGAAAATTTGTTTGCGGCATCAGGTTTTGCTTTTGACATAATCAAATGTTGTGACGTAGTCTCTTTTATATGTCAAATTTGACAATAATGAAAAAAATGTCCGAAAAATGGGCTTATTTAACCGAATTTCGAAAAAAGTCATAAGAAAAATATGTTTCTTTCGCAATTTTATACCCTTGTGCAAAATTTAAAGAGCCTACTACGATTTTCATATTTTGCCCTTTGTTGCCCTTTTCCGTATTTGTTAATCCATAAAAGTCGATCCTATGTAATTTAAAACACTCATTGACTAAATACATACTGCACAATACTTAGTTTACGGTCTAAATATCCTTCTTTTCCCTTTTTTGCAAGAAAATTAAAATGAGGGCTTGTTGAAGAAGTACGCTTTGTGCAAAACTGATCTCATTTTTACAGATAAACACATAAATTCGGTTTACAAACTTCTTTCTATAGTAAATGGTTGTAAAAACACACAAATATTTCTGTCACGCTGATCTGATCAGAAATATCTAGAAAATTTTAAATATTATGTCCAATAATATCCAAGAAAGGGCAAAAAATGAAAATCGTAGTAGGCTTTTGAAATTTTGCATAGGGTTACAAAATTGCGAAAGAAACATATTTTTCTTATGACTTTTCTCGAAATTCGGTTAAATAAGCCCATTTTTCGGACATTTTTTTCATTAATGTCAAATTTGACATATAAAAGAGACTACGTCACAACATTTGATTATGTCAATTTTGGTTCTAGAGCAAGCAAAACCTGATGCCGCAAACAAATTTTCCGTGAGTTATTTATTAAAAAAATTTCCCATATGGAGCAGACTTTTTGGCGGGCACTGTAATTATATATATATATATATATATATATATTATCATTTGATTTTTTATACTTTTTCCAACTCGTTACGATCCGACGATCCGAGTGGTCAATATCAAGAGATTCAAGTAGTCTAAATTTTCGCATAAGAAATTGAGTACAATCTTTCAAGTCCGGTAACTCAAAATTGTCGTTTTGAGACTCCCACTCCCTTCTAGTGACTAGATCTATTTTGGAGGTTGCTAAATAAATAATAATAGTGTCTCTAAAATTTGCTAAATCCGAAACTTCCAAAGCACGAAGATGCACTTGTAATCCATATATTAGAATAGAGGGTATTCCCATATAAGATTATTTTGTTATAGATGAATAAACAGTGACTTAAGATGGTGATTAACCATTATTATTGGAAAGCTCTAAAAATGCCTGATTTTTTTGAGACCATGGTCAACTATGGTTTCCATTTAATAAAAAACACAAGTTTGTGTCATATCTCGAAAATGACAGCTGTCATGCACGGAAAGTAGGACGTGATAACCGCATTGGGGACACGAATCTCTCCAACTTTGGTTTTTACAATTTTTATCTATCAATGGGATACGGAACGAGCCTGGCATGTAAAAAATACACCACCAATGGCAACGGAATCAGCCCGGACACCTAGACAAATATTTGCTTGGATTTCGTATTGTATAATATTATGTTGAATGATTACAATGCAATTTGTAATTATTGATCTAGTTATATTTTGCCTAGGGATAGATTCCATTCAACTAAGTATCTCGTCAATTTTCGGGACAGAAACTTAGAGATGGATCGTATGCAATATGCAAACATTTCATATATTATAGTTTTTATGTTTTCCCTAAAGAGGTACTTAATAGAGTATTTTTTTTATTTTAACCATATTTTTTGGAATTTAAACTTTAACCGATTCTGACCCGTCGCCGCGGGAGATTTCTCCTTTCATTTTAATCAGTGATTAAAGTTTAATGAAGCTTTATGCAGCCTGCAGATTAGCTCGCGCAAACTGTTCCAGAGCAGAAGCTAAAAGTGAGTTAGTTATTGTTCGCCTCCTAGAAAATGTTTTAAAACAAATAATTGATAGCCGAAATTACTTATCTCGGGCGAAAATTACTCGATTTTGACGAAAATTAATGAGCTGCAGTAATCTGCATAGATTGAACCTCCGAGAGTACTTGAATTCATATTTTCCATCTTCGCAAAACTGAGGGTATACATTTAAGTATAGGTATCAGTCATTCTGGCTATTACTGCAATAAATGTCACAAGAGACGTTAATTTCTCAATGGGTTGACACTATTTTCGCACAAATACTAACCTAAATTATGTTTATCCTAAGTGGGGTAAATGTGCTAAGGATCGTTGAGGGGCATCGTATACGGAGATTTCGAGCCAGATTTCTAAGTCCCAGTCAATTGCATTAGGACGATCTACTCAACGAGAAACCGTATCAAGTCGTCCGGGTCCGAAAACAACTGACCGGGAGCTATTTGGGTTAAGATTCCGGACTCGCTATGATACATGAAGGTAGCGCCTTCATTCAACGCTTATAACTATTAAAAAATAATCGATCACTTTTGAAGTTATACCAGGGATAAGATTTGTGGTTACAAAATTTATTCCAAAAGGTTCCGACAATGTACCTACCTACGCCGAAAAGAAAACACTCTAAACCTTAAAAACTTTATAGGCATTTAAAATTCATCACGCTTCTTCAATAGCCACTTTCATCTGACTAAAAGGGATTTCGAATTTTCGGCTGGATATATCTCCGCCGTTTTTATGATTTTTTTGCTTATTTCCTGCATCGGCGAGGGTGCCGAAAATTACAGGAAATTAATTTATTTTCCTAGAAGGATCCGAAGGGGGACAAAAAACGAATGCAGATGAGGGAAGCTCCCCAAGTGGAATAAAATTCAATTAAACCCCTAAAAATTGGGTTTGTTTTTATGCAAAGGAATTCGGGAGTACTTATAATTGTAAATTCTCTTCGGTTCGGTTAATTGATAATAAGGAACGCAAACGTCTTAAGCACGCTTCATTAGTGGCTTCATCAATATTGAATATCTCTGGTCCATTAATTACAGTTAATAGGATATTGACAATTAATTTACTGTTACTAATAAAAATAATCATGAACTTGAATATATTACTCGCAATTCATGGCCTAAACATAAGAAGCCGTGGTGTACTATGCAGTACTGGCTCATCTATATCTTAGTTTCTGCTAGTTAATTTTTCTTCTGATTTGAGCCAGTACCTATACGTCCGCAGTTCCAAACACAGCAATAAACGATCTATATTCCTTTCATCAGTAGTGACTTATAAAAATTCCTATAATCCTACAAAAAATAGTTAACCTTAGACAAAATATAACTAGAAAAGTCGAAAAACAACTTATTTGTATAAAAATGGTAATATATTTTTGTTAGTAATTAGTTTCGGCAAACAGATTCGAAATAGAAATAAAATAAGTAAAAATAAATATATGCAATGAAATTATACTATACAGGGTGATTCAGGAGGAAATGTCAATATTTTAGGTACGTATTCGGGGACCCAAAATAAACATAAAAGTTCCTATAAACATGGGTCCTATTCCCGGCCGTTACCGAAATACAGGGGTAAACAACATTCAATTTAAGGTTTTTATTACATTATTTATAACAGGTAGGCTAGGTTTTATAGTTTTCAAAAATGCCACCGTTTACTTCTAAACATAAGTCAGCTCTCTGGTGAATAGCTCGGGTCGCTCTATGAATGGATACGGGCCTGTTTCTTATAGTTGCTGCTGCATTTATTATTCGATCGAGTAATGCATCTCTAGTGTTTACTTTACTTGAATATACCAATGATTTAAACCACCCCCAAAGACAATAATCCAGAGGATTAAGGTCTACTATTGCTAAGCAACAGGAATTTCCGCCTGAATCACCCAAAACCTAGCCTACCTGTTATAAATAATGTAATAAAAACCTTAAATTGAATGTTGTTTACCCCTGTATTTTGGTAACGGCCGGGAATAGGACCCATGTTTACAGGAACTTTTATGTTTATTTTGGGTCCCCGAATACGTACCTAAAATATTGACATTTCCTCCTGAATCACCCTGTATAGTTGTTCCCGGATTGTTTGGACGACTCTTGTAAATTCAAATTCAAATTTGGCCGTTTTGAGTTCTGCCCTGCTTCGTCTGAAACTAATTTATGACATAATTTTACCTTCAAAAAATCATGTATGCCTTGGAAATTATGAAAAAACTAATTTTTTACTACAATAAAGTGCCCATTTTCTAGGTTTTACGACAAAATAGTATAAAGGAAACTTGTTCAGAATAAAAAACTGAATAGATTTGGAAAATTTCAAAAATCTTGGATTAGTTTGGTTGTTTGACCATTTTCCACTTTTTTTTAGGAAAGTGCTCTTTCTGTAGCTTTCACCTCAAATTGTTATTAAGGAAACTTGTTAGTGATACAAAAAAACTGCCTAGATGTAAATCAATTTTAAAACCCTAAGCCTACTTCGATTTTTATGCGTTTTAAGTTTTTTTAGCAGAAAGAATCAAAGTATGCGTAGGCTTTCGAAATTTTTCTCACCTATACCTAGTTTTTCATCATGAACAAGTTTTCTCAATAACATTTTGATGTGACAGCTACAGAAAAGGAAGTCTTCGAAAAAAAGTGAAAAAGAGTCAAAAATCAAAGTAGGCCTAGACTTTTGAAATTTTGAACACCTCCTCAGTGTTCTAAACAAGTTTCCTTAATAACATTTCGTTGTAAAATCTACAAAAATAGCACATTACTGGTGTGAAAAAATAGTTTCTTAAAAATTTCTAAAGCATACATGATATTTTGAAAGTAAAATTATATGACAAATTAGTTTCAAACCCCAAAAGGTCAAATTTCAACTCAAATATTTGTTTACATTTACAAGAGTCGCCGAAACAATCCGGGGACACACTGTATAATATAAATATTTGAACCTATACTATTTTATAAGGTTTTATGTCTGCCGAAACTAATTACTAACAAAAATATTTTAATGAAAATCAAAGCTGCATGTGCAGATATCAAGTTGAGAATATAGTAAAAGTTCTTATATTTACACAGAAATTTAATATTTCAAAAATCCTGACAGAGCGCTTTCGGTTAAACAATAATCATCAGTGTCATTTGGCGAATACAAACTCTAATAAATGCGAAAACCACATGTTGGTAACCTTAAAGGTATTTTTAAGTATTAAAAGAAAAACCGTGGTAAAACTCCATCTCCATCAATCAAACCGCTGAACCCACCATCCGGTTCAAAATTGAAAACGTAACAGTTTAACAAAGTTTAAATGCAAACAATAAATAAATCACATTTAAAAAAAATACGTTGGCCAAGACATAATACAAGTTAAAATTATTGTGATATAGATAATATGATTTTATTATGCCACGCCCAACTCGCTGTTTCTATTTTGCATATTTTACCCACATATTATTTAAGAATAGATCTTTGCATATTTGACGATATTGCCAGAGAACTAGCATTCTAGGTAACTCCTGCTCTGGAATCGATCTGGCACCCCAGCACCGGTCGGACTGCAGGCAGCCCCGGACTGCGGGGCACTTGCGCTATGAAACACAATGCACAGGTATCCAGGAAATGGATTAATACCTGAGGGCACTCCAACCCAACGACGACATATTTCGCCACTTGTGTAAATTTGTAGTCGATATGGACCCGTCTCTGATTCCGAGGACTGAAGTCGACTCCTACACCTACCTATACGTTTCGTTTTGAGAAGGGTTCAATTTCACGATATCTAGCATGTACTTAAAAACAACTTATAGGTACCCTGGTTTGAGGCCCTTTATAACTTTGCATTTTTTAAACGTTTATTTGTATAAAAATGTTGATTTACAAGTTATGTATTCATTAATCACAAGAAAAAGTGACAAACATTAAGAATTATTTATTTAGTAATGGGTTAACTTGCTAACCTTTTTAAATTTTTTATTAGTTGAAGTTACAAGTTTTTTAGAATGGACCTGTTAATGCTTATAGAGAAACCGGCAAACTATTAATAATTTTAGAACTGTTATAAAAATGTATTCTACTTAAACTACATAGAACAAAGTAATGCCATATTTAAGGACGAAATTAAAACGTCATGAAGAGTGTGTTCAGATACTATTATGCCACTATTTTACTTAGTTATAGCCGTTAAATAAACCTATTTTTATTTCTAGGGACTATTAATTTTAAAATAATGTAATTAGTATCTAGGACTATTTTAATTTTTTTTTAATCTTTCAAATGTTGTCTAACTAGTTGTAAATAACAGGTAACCAAACGAACTTTTAATGACCCGAATACCAACGATGGGAATCTTATGATCTGCAAGTTAAGTTGGTGTGTAGGTGTCAATAACCGCAATCTTCGGCAATAGGTATAGTATTTTTAAAGTAACTTGAAACAGCATAAAAAACTCTAATTGCATAAAAAAAACTCAATATAGGACATAAGCGTCACGCAGTTTTTTAAAGATATACATATTCTAAAAGCAACATAATATTTCACTTTTAAGGGTTTTTTAAGGTCGTCGTCAAACACAACGTAAAGGTTAATGCACCATACAATATTGTCAAAAGGTCTCTAAAAAGCCATATCGATTACAACTATTTACGCAAGTATATCAGTATATCCTAAAATCTGTGAAATTATCGCACGCCTATCCACCGCATTTCGCTGTACAAGTGGCCGGCCGTCGAACAGTGTAGCCCATGCAAGTATTGGTGATATATTATATTAGGCGAGCATGCAGTCAATTGTTTTTACTACAATATCTGTCGTCTCTGTCTCCTCCATCTCCTTTTCTTATAATACCAGGTGCGGTTTAATAAGGTTAAAAAAGTGTTTTGACTCGTATTTTATTGCCGGAAGAGCTTGTTCTCGAGCTACCCTGGTAAAATATAAATGAACTCACTTGGAACACAGTGATATACGAGGCGCGGTCTATTTTATAGCTTTTACCACGCTCTTCTACTGGTAAAAATACCAGACTTATCAGCCGAAATCACCCGTATAAAATTCACAGGTTTTTATGCTGTTCCAAGTGACTTTAGAAATACTATACACTCTTCCAGACGCGTGATGAAATTCTGTAAACCAGCTTGTGACAGTTGGTGTGGACTGGTCCTGATTTCATTAGTGGTGTTTTCCTTCAGTTCCCCAAATTTCTGGACTTGCATATACCTTACTTTGAAAAAACTTCATGATAAAAAATCCGCAACAGTAATATCTTTACGGCAACAATTAAATTTAATTTTATAAATATCTCAAGACAATACACACGGTGCTCCATTGTAGAGTATCATTCTGACAACTGTAAAACAATACAAATTTCCAAAGCTAATTTTTTTCATTAAAACAAGGCAAAACATGATTCAAATAGATTATTAACAAATTCCAGAGTTGCAAACGATTGTTAAAACACCTGGCATGCTCTCATTTAGAAGGGGTGGACAGTTTTAGCTGGGATCCAAAAATATAGGGCGAACTTAACAAAATTAAATTCCTATAATGGATATAGACCAGCAAGAAGACAGTAGGTATACACGAAAAAAATGCTGGGCAATATTTCAGACTTCAGAGTAAGGGTAAGATTGCCACATAGCCGGACTTGGTAATCGAGAACTGTTAGTAGCAAAATAATGGGGTCCAATTAGGACACCCCTCAAATTTCACATTAACATCTCCAAATATATATTTTGGATGAGTTAGAGTTACACTTTTTAACCCCGTAGAGACGTTGCTTAATAAAGGGCACCCCTCCTAAAGTAATAATTTGCAATTATACGTCTTTCACCCTTTGGGATTATTAAAATGATCCGTCAGTGGATGTGATGAATTCTATGTATCATATCTAACTAGATTAACACGAGGGTTAGCCTACTAGGGTGCTCTAGCTGTCGAGGCTTAGTTGAAAGTGGGGCTGGGGTTAACCCGATACCAGTCGGTTCCACACTATCGCAAATGTTATTGTCTGCGGGATGAGGGAAAAGTGGAACCTGATCGCCCCAAATCTACTCGGTATCTGTGTACTCTCTAAACGCTGGGTTTGGTATAGCGAAGCTGAATTATTATTTTAAACGTTCTACAGAGCTTAGATTTCAATACCTGATCATCTTTCATAGTGTCATTGAGTAAAATACTACGGTGTATTCGCGTTTGCTTGTGAAAATCTACGAAGATCTGAGAAAAATTCTACTTATAGTAGAGTGAGTATGTCTGGTTTTTCTGTTAACACCCCTAAAAATCTAAGTAGCCTGAATGGAATGGAACACATTTTTATAATATTGGTTTGGCATTGCCCCAAAGCTTGGCCTTCTGATATTTGTTAAAGGGGTGCGTTTTTCGAAAAACTATATAACCGAAAATATATGGACCGCAAAGAGAATTCGTGTGTAAAAGGAACGTAAATGGTAATAAAGCTGGATATTTAAAATAATTATGCGACATTCTAAATGTCAGAAACTGACATAACTATAACTAAAGAATCGTTGACTGATATACAGGGTGTTCGAAAAATAGACGGAGATATTTTAGAGGGTGATTCCCTGTTAAGAAATATGAAAAAAAGTTTCTATAAACATGGGTCCGGAAATGCAGAGTTTTCAAGATACAGGATGTTAAATAAAAAAAAAATAAAACATGAAATTATTAATGTCTTAAAAATTATTTACTCGATTCTGTTGAAATTTGGCAATGTTATTTGTTGTATTAAGAGGCTAATTTCGCCCTAACTAGATTAAATTTATTAAGTCCAGTGGCGTCCCGGGGGGCACCTTAGCGAATATTATTATCAAAAAAATGTACGCCACTACCTTTTTTGTAACTTTAATATTTTTTGTTTGATTAAGCATCTAAAAATACAACTTCCTTCCCTCTTGTATTGTTTTCCTATCTCACTTCGTTTTCGAGAAAAAAAAATAAAAACCGTTTTATTGCATGTCACTGGACAAAATTGGTTGTAGTGTACTTTATGTTATGATATTGGAAAAGTTGCAATAACACTCTTTCCTAGAAATGCTTTTGATTATTTGTTTTCCAAGGCACTTGTGATTTTTTTTTGCAAAAATTGATAAACCAATTTTGTCCAGTGACATGCAATATATTTAACATCCTGTATCTTGAAAACTCTGCATTTCCGGACCCATGTTTATAGAAACTTTTTTTCATATTTCTTAACAGGGAATCACCCTCTAAAATATCTCCGTCTATTTTTCGAACACCCTGTATTATTAAAGACTGCTCACGGCTGTCACGTCTGACACATTTTTGGCTCACCATGCGCTTTCCGGAGATAAAATACAATGCAGAATACATTGTTAGCTATCAGAGCCATCTGTTTTCCAGGACATAAAGCTATAGCCGTTAGAAGTCTTTATAAATACGTCAGTCAACGACAGATTACTACACCCTATAGTAAGTCGTCATTTCTTTCGTCGACTTGCGTCACTTTAGTCCGAAAACGACAATAAAATATGACGTCGTTAATATAGTGTCGGTCAAAGATTGGGCAAAACAGTATCATCTAATTATCGCATGTTTATTGTAAGAGATAAAGGAAAACCATTACATTGAAAATTGATGGTAATGAGAAGGTGTATGCAACCGAGTGTTTAGATAGTTTGAGAAAATTACGCAGGATCTTCGGCATGGCCTTTTTTTATTAAAGCAATTTTATCGTCTATTTTGAGCAAAACAACAAAACGCAAGATAACAAAATATATAAATTTTGGGCAGCTAGGCGAGGTTAAAAAAGAAATGGGCATCCCTGGCCAACTTTGCACGGAATACTAAAAAAACTTAAATCTTCAAAAATGTGTATTGGCTCAAGAGAACCGAACACTATGCGTAATTTTCTGAAACTATCTGCGACTGCGAGCACCCGGCAAGTTCTCGGTGTCATCAATTTTCAATATAAGAGTTTTCTTCTACATCTTAAATAAACTTGGTCATGCATGCCGATTTTCTTTTCAGTGCCACCTAGCTATCCAATATTGCAGAGTTTTTATTACTTTTTTTTTGTTGGACATAAAATAAGCGAGACCATCGCTGCTGTAGACTTAAAATATCATCCTGTATACTGCTGTAGTATACCACTCCTGTATACCAGTGGGGAATCACACAGAGAATTCGTGTGTCAAAATAGGCCTGTTTGGTTAATATATTTAACTTGAAACCCAGACAGAATAATGCCGTTCATTCTGACATTTACAGAAAATGTGTATTATTTGTTTTCAAAAACAAAGACCAATTTAAATTTCTGTATTGAAAATACCTACTAAACTTTGTCTGAATATTTTTTTAAATGGATGATACACAATCTAATCACTAATCACTTATTCTCACTATTGCTGTTTTCGTTTTGTTTTACTGTACCTATTTGTTATAATAATTGCAAATATCTTATATTTTTAAGTAATGTTTAGTGTTCTATTGACGTGCCGTATCTGTCTAAGCGTATCTTAAATGAAATATTTCCGCAACATAGAATAGACTAGACTTTTATTTTCTTTCAAACGATAAACACCTTGTACAGGATCCATCAAAAATTTAAAACATACATGAGTGTTAACTACGGTAACTGAAATTAACATAAAAGAAACATAGACCAAAATTTGTGCTATTTAAAAAATTCACCTACTGTTTAAAAACATTTGTTGATCAAGAAAACTTTCAAATGTTTTCTAAATTCCGACAATGCACCAATCTCCCTCAAAAATTCCGGCAAGGAATTAGAAATCATTAAACTGATACGATTCGGAGAATTAAACGATAACTAGTCCATGAGAAACCGAAACATAGAAGTCTTGGATCTGTCTGGTGTTAGAAGAAAGTACGTCGTGAACGGGCAAAAAATTGGGCTTGTTTTTAAAATATGTGGAATTTCCATCAAAAATAACCCTGGTAGAGTGAGAATATTATACTCCTTAAAAAGAAATCTACAGCTGAATGTACTGGATTCACCAGCAATACAACTCATATCCTTTTCGGAGCCAAAAACACATCTTTATAGCATCCGTAACTCAGCCCCAGGAATATATCCCATACCTAAGCCGCGACTAAGTATGCGTTTAGTACACAACTAATAGCTGTTTCACAGACAGCACTGTTCGTAAGTTCCTAAGCATGTATAGTCAACAGAACTCAATTTAGATCTCAAACACGCACAATGATTGCTCCAACTCAGATTATCTTGTCCATGTGACGCCCCTAAAACTTCACTTGCGACTTGCTAGTGCTAGTCACTGCGCCTGCTCCACACCTAACTGCAAGTCCTCCACTGCTTTCTTTCTATATATGTTATCAAAAACCATAACATTTGATTTGGCGGTATTCAAAAACAAAAAGTGTCAATTAAACTACATTACATGTTTGTGGCACGTTTCCATTAACATTTCACAAACTATCAAGATCAAGAAGGAATCATCAACGTATAGAGTAAAAAAGGCGTTAGGTGTTACCGATTTCAAGCCTATCATGTATACCTAATCTACAAAACACTGGGCCCAAAACTGAGCCCTGTTGAACTCCCTAATTTGCTGTAACTACATTGGAAGTAGGAAGTATTATCAGATAAAACTCCGAATTTGTTACTTGACATATTGCTGACGATTACTCAAAAATGATTAAATTCGTTCAAGCGCCCTGCTCCTTATTCCGCATTGCAGCAACTTCTCCAAAAGTATATGTGACTCACGCAGTCAAATGCCCTGCTGAGATTACAAAAGATCCCAGCAGGGCATATACCCCGTCAATGTGCTCCGACACCTCTCTGTACTAAGAATGTATCGCAGTATGGGGGAAGTTAGTAGTCACCTCGAAAGCTGTGCTGACAATCTGGCAAAAGCTTCTTCATACTTCCTGTGTGTTTTCACCGGTTAATCAATAATTTCTACTTCTGGAACACTTAACATTATCAATTTCTTTTTACGTTTACACCAAGCCTGTCACTAAATCTACTTTTGTTGTTTTCCATTGGCTACCTGATTATCCAATTATTTTGGCGTGCCTCTCGCTGTAATTTTTGTTACAAACGGTCATAAATCAATCAAATCAGATTTATTTTGTCCATGTTTCAAGACGCACTTGACATTTGATATCTTATAAAATTTTTGTGTATCTAACTGCTTGGCTTGAGCGGCAATTTCTGTTGTAATGAAACCTTTATATAAAAAAAGATCAAATTTTTAATAAGAAAAATCCATAATAATATAGTATTCCTAAATTGACCACTTAAAGAAAGCATAGCATGGAATAGTCACTCAACCAAAATGGTAGTGTCTGTGAGATATTTTCCCTTAGCTCAATTTAAAAATATATATATAAAAATATAATGTCGCATTTTTTCGGTTCTTCAGAAATTTCTGGAGTGTTCACAAGCAAACGCGGACACACCGTATATTTTAATATGGAAAAAATCCATAGCTAATTGTAATTATTATAACTGACAGGTTTTGCCGCCCAAGGCGATTGTCGCCATTCGAAGACATAATTAGTTCTGTCGTTCGCGGCGGTTTCGGCCAAGGGCCAAGAGCCAAGAGGCCAAGAATAATTATTGGTTCTGAGGTTTCTCCGAAGGATGTTGTCAGAAAATTCTCGATAGTGAAAAATAGTGCAAAATTGCAGGAAAGGAATACATAGAGTGAACTTCAGCTATTGGTTATTGGTTATCAGATAACGCAACTAAATGTGCAATTTTGCGCTGACAGTTGCATTTTTGGTGAATACGAAATGAATATTTTATGGTAACCTCCGAAAGACGTAGGTATATTTAGTATTCACCTAAATATTTTTTTAGATAAGAAGCAAGTATTAATGCCTATAGATATCAGTAGTATCTTAGTTTCAATTTATCCCGTATGCAGAAAAGAAAAGCTGTCGAAGGATATAAATGCAAGCACATACGTGCAAGTTTATTTGACCTACATACATTTTGTCCTTCTTGTGCGCCGTTGTTGTAAACATCCATTGCATCCTTTATCGTGAGGATATTCACCGCGACGTGCGAACGTCTTTATTTTTCGGAATCGAATTTAGCGATAGACCACGACAGGCAAGAGCGCCGCGCGGAAGCAATATCCTCCACGTCGGTCCAAAGCGTTTCCCTGGAACTC
This sequence comes from Pseudeuparius sepicola, assembly GCA_963920635.1. NCBI lineage: Eukaryota > Metazoa > Arthropoda > Insecta > Coleoptera > Anthribidae > Pseudeuparius > Pseudeuparius sepicola. The sequence goes on from OY987298.1 coordinate 107,805,027, forward strand.
TCGGCCGGAAACGGTCACATTTTTTTTTCAAGTTCCGCTTTATAGCTTCATAAGGATAAGAGGATTTCTTCGCTTTAGAATTTATGGTTTCTAATACTACATACCCTGCATTAGTTGACCAAATGTACAGTTGTTCCACCGAACTATATATATAGTTCGGTGGGTGGTGGGTTGTTCTAATATGAGGCGCCATTTCGGACTAAATTATTATTTTTAATATATAAATTTCTCGCGCTAATATATTTTTTTAATATGATATTTATAGAAATTTGCGTGAATAATCTTTTTTTAGTCAAATTTATATATTACGCATCGCCCAAAAGTATATACCTATTACAGTAAACGCAAAAAATATATCAAAACACGATATATTAATTTGGTGCGTCAATATATAATAATTTAGGGTACCACTGGTCGTCACCAGAGGTCGCGCCGCGCATCCCTAAAGTGCACCGGCAACGCTGCAGCTGAAAGGGCAGAAGCCCGAAGTCGAAATATTTTTTTTATATGATATTTATAGAAATTTGCGTGAATAATCTTTTTTTAGTCAAATTTATATATTACGCATCGCCCAAAAGTATATATTACAGTAAACGCAAAAAAATATATCAAAACACGATATATTAATTTGGTGCGCCAATATATAATAATTTAGGGTACCACTGGTCGTCACCAGAGGTCGCGCCGCGCATCCCTAAACTGCACCGGTAGCGCTGCAGGCTGCAGCAGAAAGCGCAGAAGCCCGAAGTCGAAGTGATTATGATTACCGACGTACTGGATGTTCTTTTTTGTGTCAGGTTTGGGATTTGATGTTTTGTGGTGTATAACCCCACAATCATCTTACATATTAGTTTCCCGCCCGCATGATCGTTTTCGTTTCGCCTTCGTTTTGTTGTAGGAAGTGGCTATTTATACGTCCGACGTATATAAAAGTCGGTATACGTCTTGCACTCTCATTGGTGGATTGAGTCACGTGACTTCTTTGGACGTACATTTAACTCCGTACACGTCCGAAGCCGAAGTAAACATTTGATACCTACGTCTACGTCGGAAGCCGTCGGAAGTGCATTTTTCTCAAGCATCTTTGCAATAAGGAGTGTATTCCCTCCTTTTTGGGGGATAAGCACTGCCGTATGAAAAAAGAAGGGGACATTCGCATCATATTGTGGCAGTCGGCAGCGATGCGCGCTGCCGTATGAAAAAAGAAGTGGTAATCTTTTCCAATGGTGTAACGTCGGGCGAAAATAGGGGATAGGAACCTATCTAGCCAAAATTTCAAGAAAATCGGGGGTGGGTTTTACACAGGGACAATTTTTATTTTAAAGAGTCCCTGATTTTACACCATTCTGCGCTTTCTGCCGCAGCGTTACCAGGTGCACTTTAGGGATGCGCGGCGCGACCTCTGGTGACGACCGGCGGTACCCTAAATTATTATATATTGGCGCACCAAATTAATATATCGTGTTTTGATATATTGTTTTGCGTTTACTGTAATATATACTTTTGGGCGATGTGTAATATATAAATTTGACTCTGAAAAAAAGGTTATTCACGCAAATTTCTATAAATAGATATCATATAAAAAAATATTTCGAGTTCGGGTTTCTGCATTTTCTGCTGCAGCGTTGCCGGTGCACTTTAAGAATGCGCGGCGCGACCTCTGGTGACGATCAGTGGTACCCTAAATTATTATATATTGGCGAACCAAATTAATATATCGTGTTTTGATATATTTTTTTTGCGTTTACTGTAATATTTACTTTTGGGCGATGCGTAATATATAAATTTGACTAAAAAAAGATTATTCAAGCAAATTTCTATAAATATCATATTAAAAAAAATATATTAGCCCGAGAAATTTATATATTCAAAAATAATAATTTAGTCCGAAATGGCGCCTCATATTCTAACATCACTGCTGAAGTTTAAATACCCTTTATAAAAGTCACTCTCAATCTAAGTTTTCTAAGACGATGCAATAAAAAAATAAAATTTGTAGCAGCACCAATGTTTACAATAGTGCATAAAGTGTACCTGGATACATGTGAATCGACTCTTGGGGGAAATTACCAAAAAATATTTAAAAGAAAAATACACAGCGTGTTCATATATCAACACCTTAAACAGTGAAAAACAAATATCCAAATCTATTTAAAAAATTTAAGAGGAAATAGTGAAGTAAGTATATGTATGCGAAAAAGCCTAATGACGGCCATTGTGATAAATATTTTTAAATAATTTTTGTCTCAAAATATAAGTAATTACTTAGATTAAAATTTGTATTGACCAAAAGTTTTAAATTATGCGTGTTACTCGCTACAGATCGAAAAAAGCCATTTTACGGGTCAAAATGTTGAATCACCACGCACGTGCTGTACATTGAGTCTTAAATTAGACAAACGAAGTCTTCCTTTGTGTAATTTAATTTATTTTTCGTAAATAAATCGAAAATGATAACATTTAGGTAAAGGAAACTAAACACAAACTTGCCCTAATTTTTTTGTGCTGAATACGGCTACAACAAAAAAATGGGGGTTTCTATTTGAAAATTTTGAGTTTTTGGCATTTTTTGAATTAATATTTGAATAATTTTTTGTGAGCACCCTGTACAAGATCGGAAACTTTCTTTATGGTATTTCTCAGCACCAAGCCTTTGACTACAAAATGCCAAGAGCGCGTTACGAAATATGTAGCCGTTATGAAGAAACTGTCAATTAAGTACGGGTCTGCATCTTTCATTTTTCCTCTAAAATGGCAAATATCTCAAAAACGGTTGAACTTAGGTATAAGACATGATACATGTAATGTACCTACAATTTTCCGTAGAATCAAAAAAATGCAATAAAATATAGGGTGTTCCATTTAAAATAACGAAGTTGTCAGCGACTTCCGGTATAACCGGAAGTGCCGCCATTTTGAAAATATTTTAGATGAATAGTACTCATTGATATTGGTCAGCTGCCAAATTTTCAAAAAAATTATGTTTACTTTTTGAGATATCGATCGATGCAGTTCGTGGTGAGACACCCTGTATATTTTATTTCAAAATGTATTAATAAAGCTGTTTTCTACATTCGTTTGAATACCTAATTGTTGTTGTTTCACTGTTTAAGGTAATAATCTGAAAATAAAAAAGTTGCCTTACATAATTTGATTGCGTCATCTTCAAAGTGCTTCAAAAAAATTTAGTTAAGCTCGTTTGGGAAGACTTTGACGAGCTCTATCAACTGGTTTTTGTAGAACCAAAATACCCCTTTTTTTGCTGACATATTGAGCTGGCGACAAACTTTGAAGTGCGTGATTTTTTGATAATTTGCAATTATTGTAGTTTAAAATCATACCTCAATATCACATTTTTTAAATCCATAAAATAGAATAACGTATAAACCGATATTCATGCAGTTACAACTCACTTTCTTTCTCCAAACTGATGCCAAAATAAGTCCAAAAAAACTTAAAACAACATAGTTAGTACATTGTTAATAATGTCAAAAATATTCTATAAGTATAACAGTTGTGTACTCATTTCTTTAAAAACTAAACTGTATCGCGAGAACTAAATAGACAATAACGAACTATTTCATCCCCCTCTTCAACACCTCTCCATGGAATGGTTTTTCTCATAAGACCAGAAAAAATACGTTATGATGGTGGGAAGTAGAAAGTCCATCTAGAATAATATGCCATTAGTTAAATCAACGATTTTACAACGAAATGGAGAAGCATATTTACTGTTCACAATTTAATTTATTAAGGTTTGACCTTTAGAATGATCGAATAAGTTTCCCGGGTTACTATTGGACGATCTTTCAGAGTATTCTTTATTCGTTTGCAACGTCTTAAAAATACGCAATTCTCTGTACTGATTCCGACCTATTGTTGTGTTGCAGGGACAAACGGAGCGTTAAAGGTTCATTCAGACTAAGCGCAACGCTTTCAAATATCAAACACCACCGACTTGGTTGGATCTATAGCGTTAACAATATAATGGTATATAATCAGTAATATAACTTTAAATAGCATAAAAGGTTGAAACCGCCACAATTCAAGAATTAATTTTCACAAATTTCACAATATAAGGGACTTATAAGACAAATAGGTATAAGAGACTTGAGAATAAATTTATCAAGCACAATTTTTACCAGGTGCGGTTTTTATTGAGAATATTTTTTATGAATACGAGTTCTTTATTTTTTTTGTATATTTTTGTATATTTCCAAAACTGTTCATTTTGAATGAGCTTACTCTCTTGGATAATAGCGAAAGTGACAGCTACGACTGGAATATTTGATAAAACAAACAACATTACGTTTGGATGTTTCAGGCAAGGCGCAACTTTTTCATCTTTTTATGTCACACATTTTCTGAATGTGCATCATAAAAAACGGAGAACAGTTTAGAAAATGTGAAAGTTATGTAAATTCATTTATACGATTTATACGTACAGAAACATAATTTTCAGCAACATAATTTAGAACAGTGCAAAACAGACCAATTCTGACAAGTTGGTGTGTTTATTGAGCAGATACGCGGGTGCCAAGCAATGAAGTGTTAAATTCCCTTGCGTTTTATCGCTTAGCCTTGCGATAATTCCCAAGAACATTTATCGCTAGCAAGGACACATGGTTGGTTATTTCTTTAAGAAAAGAGATGCATTATTGGGTCTTCCTTCCACAGGTTCTATTCTATATGGAATTCGACCTACTTTGTTTTTATTATACAGGGTTAACTATCACTTAGTACAATTTTTTTTATGATAGATAAAGAAAAATTAGACTTGCCAAAATAAATCTTCAAAAATTTAATTTGCTTTAAGCCCAATTTTTTTTTTCAAATCGTTTAAAACCCCTCAAAAAACGCCGCCTATGGACGCCCGCCGTGACCTGTCTAAAAATTTCGCCTATGTCAATTGTAGTGATAGGTAGTGAAATTCACCACGAAATTTTGATTTCCTGTTGGAAACGATTACTTTCTAAGGAACATGTAGAATGCCTATGAAACACCTACCTTACTGACATTTCCAGGATTGAATATCGCACCATTTTCTGTTTTCTTGCTTTTTTACATTAAAAGTCACACAGCACAGCACTAAACAACACAACATTCACATTTTCTAAATCTGTTGGGAACCTCTTGGTTCCCCTCAGCCATTCCTTTTGTTTGAAGCGAGGTACTCAGTCCGAAGGAACCAAAAAACACAACTGCACAAGCACTACAGTAGCTGTTCATGTAACTGCTGCTCGTTGTCGATTTCATGTTCGATGTTCGTACACAATCGACTTCATGTATCTCCAAATACATACAAAAAACCATTGGATTCAAGTCTGGTGTGCCAGGTCCTAACTTTCCCATTTAATTAGTTGTTATTAGTTGTATTGTTATTTCTAAGCGACCGTATTCCAATAAGGATACACGATAAACAGATAACGGTATGCCCGCGCGCAGGTGCTGTCACGTCAACGGTGACGCTTATTCGACAAAATCATGGCTATCTTTTTTGAATCGTTTATTGTGAGCTAGGGAACCACATATTCACCAAGGTGTCTACATTCTTGTTTTGGATTTAACTTGACCTGAAATTGATAACTGACGTATGAAAGTGAAACTAATTTCAGAACTATTTTTTATAAGTTGGCCGCGCTTTTGTCGAAGTGACGTAGGTGTGCAGAAGAGTTTAATTTTCGTTCTCCTAGCTGGCATATCGTTTTCTGTGTATCGTGCGCTGATGTTGTAATTCAGGTGAAGGCACTGGGAAACCTTTGATTTAATTTAGGCGATAGGGGAAAACCGTGTCGTGACTTGCGCGGGAGAGCCAAGAGGGGAGGATAGTAATGGAGTAACGGCACACGTTGTAGCAGCGAACTTTCGAGGGTCCCGGGGTTTTTGGAACTAAAAAGGCGGAGAAAAAGGGAAGCTGGAGTGTAGTGAGAAGCCTCGAGTATCGCCAGAGGCAGGATAAGGAAAATTGTGGAGAATTTGGAGACGCCCTGTGCCCCGGATACAGGAAATCAAGAAGTGTTGCCAGGGCGGACCGACCAGTACTCGACACTTTGATAGAATTGTTAGTTACTGTGTTTTGCATTGGGACAGCGAAGCTGTTGCACAATATGGAAGGACATTGACTCGGACATTGCGTGAGCTTTTAATTGAAAATAAACTGTTGTTTCGGGTCCTGCACTGCGCGCTAAAAGAAGGAACTATCAAAACGGGGTTTGCGCCTTTATCTAGGGCTTAAGAGGTCAGGTGAATTTAGGTCAGTTAAATTTCAAAGTAAGGTAAGGCGAATCCGGGAGAACCTCGGGTAAATCTAACAGCGCTGCGGCTGTACAGATCCAAATCGATTGTTATTTATGTATTTTTTTGATTTGTTTGAGTAAAAAGGTATTTTCATCCTTCCTAAAACAACGGCATCACCGCGAAAATAACTTCAAGCTGACAGTAGTACATTCCGAAGCCATATTGGTGACGTAATTAGAGGCGGAGATTTACAAGGAAAATAGGGGTTTTTACCCTTTTTTAAAGATTGTAAAAATAATCTAAAAATATTTTTCTATGTTTTCTTAAGCCACCCTGCGCACGTGGTAAAATTTTTTGTACTAAGTGATAGTTAACCCTGTATCATTGTCGTTTCTGAAGCAACGAAATCAAAATAAGATTAAGTTTATCGAAGTAAGCGCCCTCCCCGCCGTTAACTAAAGCAAGTAAAGTTCGCGAGAAAGAACCGTGAAATCATTAACTTTGTCGGCATGACCTTATACCATTAATTGTGAAAGTGGCTTCCAGAAGTAAAATGTTGCAAGATACGATTTTTTCCCCATTGCGGAACGGTCTCCCCTGCAAATCCCTGCATCTCGCAACAATAAATCGGCCGATATTTACGACGGTGGCACGGGACCGCGAGAATTGAAACAAAATATAGGCGCCGTAAATAATCCTCGGTTGTTTTTCGCGCGAAAGCAGATAAATTACGCCGCCGCCGCGTCGCCCAGAAACGGCGCCTAGTGGAAAATATCCGCAGGCCATAAAGTTGACTTCAAGGGAGAAGACCAAGTTCGGTTGGTATTTTAGATACAGTCGTCTGCGCTATCGGCTATACACGACAGTGTATCCTAAAAGAAATAGGCACCCATTGATTTGCAGGCGCTGTGAAATATTTACTTTAGGTCGATAATCGATACTAACCGTAATGTAATATATTTAAAAAGAAATTAATGCAAAATATGAAAACTTATTTAAAACAAAAAAAATGTTTCTACCAGTAGTAAGCCCTGTTTGGGACTTGTGGGATGTAAAATGCCCCCAGAGAGCATATTCCCACCCCCCATCAAGATGAAAAAAAGCACTCGAATATTTCAAAAACAAAAATTTACGAGGGTGTTCACACTTAAGATGGAATACACTATAGAGTACCTAACTAATAGACATCAAGGCCCACAGGTACGTGGAAGAACAGCCTATTTAGATTCAGCAGTGACGTGCTAGACAAAAAGTAAAAAAAAAATGCTAAACAGACCATGCATGAAGATGAGACCCTTTCTCTTAGAAATAGATACTAGAAATTAATGAATTAACCGATATGTTTTAAAAGCCATACGGCAACAGAAGTTTGGTCCAGTGTAATATTCTAGAGTAACTATACGAAAGGAAGCCGACGGGCCTTTTTTCATGTACGCAAGCGCTAATTTGAATGCAGCTAATGCTACTCTGTAAGAGATGGCGCGGCAATCCGGTAAAGTTTTGACAACGTCTTCCAGGTGCTGGTACTTTGGTGCCAGATTGTGCATCTTTTCCTATTTATACAGATAGTTCTAAAGTGGCCAAGATCGATGGCGAGAGATTAAACGAATGAAAATCGGCAACGGCACCCGCCGCAACAGCCAGCACCCGAACAAAATTCGATAGACATGTACCTAGCTATTTTACCTGCTCAATGAAGATCATATTTCTGTTGCCGTAGGCTATATTTCGTGGGATATTGTATTTGCCTGTCGGCCTTGAAAACCTAATACTACATACTGAGTTTGAATTGAAGCCGATATCTCTTTTTTTCAGAGATAAAAAATTAACTATGAAAATTACTGCTTTCGTAAATAATTTGTAACTCGAGAACTAACAGTTTATATATACATGTTTATAGGGATTTTTTGTTCTACCAAATTTTTAGTTTTTACACATGAGCTAATTTATATTGGAAACTGATATATTTGAAAACTTCATATTTATTTGGAATTTAAAACAAAAAGCCGTTTTATTTATTTGTTTTTTAACAATGAACCTGTATGATTGTTTGCTTCAGTTATAAAAAATTTAAATATTTTATATTTCATAATATAAAAAAAAATTAAAACTTTAAAACAATCAATGTGTTCACAAACTGAAAAGATTACTTCAAACCACAATAATTGGGGATGCAACTATTATTTTAATTAGGGAGGGTTGCAGATCATGTGATGAAAACCACTCCTCCAGGATAGTGGTTAGTTTTTTAAGCCGGTTGTACTGCAATGAAAAAAGTTCCCAGGACAATGAATTGTAGAGAAGGAAACACGCTTGAAGAAAGTCTAGTGTTATCTAAGCTTTCGTGTCTAATGTCTAGTGTGCAACAAAAACAAAAAATCAAACATGCCAAATAATTTCCAATTTTTTTTATTCAAAAATATGTTTACAAATATTTATTAATTTATACTAAAACAATATAACTGCACTTTGTATGCAATAATTTTTACATTTTTTCAAAATTAACTTCACTATTATATAATAATGAATAGAAAATATAATTACAATTTTACTCTATCTAACCCTGATGAGTTCTAAACATAAGAACGAAAGCTTGTGATTTATTAAGAATGGTGTTTTTTTTATGAATATTATTTTCACTTACATAATTTGAGTAGAACAGCAGTGAAATTTTGAGAATGCCTACGAGGGGATAAAAGGTAATAAAGTTATAAATAAAGGTAATAAGTAAAAATATATCGGTATCCATCTATTTTTTTAATTGAGTTTTTCGACACCAAACTGATTAAAATACATCCTTTTCAAGTTGCCTGGAGAATTCATAAATTCTTATCAGAAAATGAACGAAGCTTTGAACGTGTAATAACTCAAAAAATAACTTCAACAAATTTGTTTTCTGAGCTTAGAGAGAATAAATCTTCCTCCTTTCTCAAAGAGCATGTCATGTATCTGTCATTTCACTTTGACGAAGAATTTATGAGTTTTCCAGGCAACTTGAAAAAGTTGCCTTTTAATTTAATCAGTTTGGTGGAGAAAACACCAATTAGAAAATAAAATGGATTTGTTTGCGCCACAAATAAATTTTAGAAAATATATCGGTATATATTGTGGGATTTGATATTGTGGATATATTGGAATTTACTATTAATGGTTTAAATAGAGAGACTCTCGTTTATTAAGGACAGTGCGTCGAAAGATACTTCAACAATAATGCCAGCAATTTGCTAGTCAAAGAGGGATGTATTATTTATTCCCATATTATGAGATAACGCACAGAATTCGAATTAAAAAAAAATTCAAGCTATCGATGCGAGAGGAAATTGCATGCTGGTATACATCTTCGGGCTGGTAGACATTATGGGAAGCATGGAAACTTTTTAGAGAAATAATAATAATTTCATTGTTGTTTACAATCTGGAGGGGCACTAGTTTAGGAAAAAAATTGCGACTTATTATAGGCTATAAGGGGGTATTCTGTGGTTATACAGCTTAGTGGCCGGCAAAACAAACGCAACCAAAATGGGGCCGGAGAAACTTTATGCAGATATCGCGGTATACGAGGGGGATTCGAAAACTTAAACGCGACACAAAAGTAAAGTGCCCATATTTTGTGTCGTAGAGAAAACTACTTATTCTAACATTATTATAACACCATTACACCCTTTCGCGCTAAATAAGATACCGGCGTTTGTACTGACCGTGGCTATTTACCTAATTGGAAATACGAAAAAACATGTTAAATAAGCATTTTTTTTGTTGCGCTGCGCAAAACAGTCCCCAAGTTTCACAACAACAGATTTTAGGAATGTTCAATTTCTGACATTTAGAATATGAATATTCCATAATATATTAAATATCTAGCTTTGTTATGATTTACGTTCTTTTTAATGGAGCGAATTCTCTTTGCAGTCAGTATTTCGCAGTTTTGTCATATTAACACAGTTTTTATACTTACCAATGTAAATTTATTTGTAATAACATGATATTAACAAGCACAGAAGAAAATTGTATGTCTAGATTACGACGTGAATTTCAGAAGAATAAACATTATTTTGGAATTATGGGATGATCTGTTCATCAGCCAGAGGAAGCAAGAATTCTAGATTTTTTTTCGTAGAGTCTTTTGTAATGTATGCCAGAATGAAAATATAAACAATTGTTTGAAGCCCCAAAGCGAAACATTGGTCCGCTATACAGGGTGTCTCAGATTTTACCGGGAAAATTTAATGTAAAAATAGACAGAACAGTTTATATGAACATGTTTTAAAGTTTCATTTTCGAGTCAAGTAAAGTTAATAAAAAAATCTGTGATTCTGTTGATATTAGAGGATATCAATTCGAACAACTATTATATTTTATTTTAATCAAAAGTATGTGTTTTTTTGTTTAGTATTCAAAGTATTAATGTAATTAAATTTCTTTCTTCATGCTTGGACGGATAAACAGTTTTTTTTTATCGAAAGTAAGTAATATAGACAAAAAATGCAAGAGTGAATGCAACAAATAAATAAAATTTAATTACATTGAATTAAACACCTTATACTTTTTACTAAAAACATGCCAAGTTTTATCAAAATCGGCAAAGTTGTTATTGAGATTTTTGAAAAAAAAAGTATATTTTTATTAAATTTAACACCCTGTATCTCGAAAACAAAGTTTAAAGACTAACTTTATATGAAATTTTCTTTTTATTCTATCGCCTATTAAATTTTCGCGATACACCCTGTATAAAGAAGAAAATGAAAATTTTAATGTGTTCTATGCTTACTCACACCATACAGTTCTGTTCATCGTTTATAAAGTTAGCACCAAATGGGAAATTTTTTTATTATAAAATGTTGTGAAAATTCGATTTCGGATTATGTTGGTGCATGTTTCGGGTACACTATTGCTCCCAAAGAGGGTGATGACGTCACAATTCATGCCTGTCAAATTGCCTTGGAAATATCAGACAAAGTTATTAAGAAAATATGTTCATATTTTATTAATGTGCCTCTGCGCCAATTTTCAGAAAGATATCAACGTGTTTGTTTTTTCTGAATTATTTCTCTTCAAATCGGCCCTCGATATTTTTTTCGCAAATAACCTAAGACATTTATTTACTGGTTGCTTTCTTACTAAAGCATAACAATAGAAATACATTTCAAAGCAAATTTAAGAACACAAAAATAAGATTTTTTTAAAATAGTTGTTGTGTAACAATGCAATATTGGCGCAAACACTCTTTAATTTAAGGCTAAGCAGGTCCTTCCCTGGGCCAGTGTTATAATATTTTTACATAAGACACAGCCATATTTTGAAATTCAGTGAAACTAAATGATAAGGTATACAGTTTTGTGTTGAATTTTATGGTTTCAATTTCAGTTCTAGGAATATCAAGTAAGAAAAAACGAACATTTTGCTATCTTTCCAAAAATCACGACCCTTTTTAGGTGTAATAATTTACCCAAAACGCACAAACATATCTCTAAAATTAGATTTTCAAAAAATCTAATGGCGGACATCGAAACTGCCAGTAGCGATAGCTTGAATCAGCGCTATGGACAGGTCTTTAATACAGGGTTTCCCAACGAAAACTTGACCCCCAAAAATTACAACCCGATATGTTCATCCCCCTAATCCCTAGCAACCCCAACTTTAAAATTTCAAATGGAACTACCCCACATAATTTTAAAGCCCTTTTTATTGCGAATACAGTGATGTATCGTTTTTAGAATTCTGTTGAGATTGGACAGAATTATTGGCTAAAAACGGAAAGTTGGCAATCCACTGTACGCGTAGTAATTTCTACACAAATGCCCGCCACCAATAAGTTTTTTATCTACTACACACGACCAAATTACCTACCTAGTTTTTATTGACATGTCGATCAGTTTACAAAAATGTCACAAATGAAAAAGCTGAAGCAAAACAAAAAAAGTTCCAAACGAATTCAAACCTAATATCTTTTTAAAATATGTAACAAAAAGTCACTGTCACGAAAAAAAGTTCCCGTTTTTTTGCCTGTAACCACGAAATCGTTAGTTTCAGCCTTCTATTGAAAGTGGAAACGTATTTTCGAAATGGTTTATTCTATCGCGGAAAGGGTAGAAATTGTTGCAATTTGTTATCGAAATCATGATTGCGCTAAAGCGACAGCACGAATTGCAACAATTTCTAACCTTTCCGTGATATAATAAACCATTTCAAAAACACGTTTACACTTTCAATAGTAGGCTGAAACTAACGATTTCGTAGTTACGAGCAAAAAACGGGGTCCTTTTTGTGACAGTGACTTTTTGTTATTTTAAAAAGATAGATACAAGGTTTGAATTCGTATGTAAGTTAGTGTAAGTGTTTTGCTTCAGCTTTTTCATTTGTGACTTTTTTGTAAACTGATCGACACGTCAATAAAAACTAGGTAATTTGGTCGCGTGTAGTAGATAAAAAAACTTATTAGTGCCGAGCATTTGTGTAAGAAATTACTACGCGTACATTGGATTGTCAACTTTCCGTTTTTAGTGAATAGGTACCTAATTCTGTCAAATCTCAACAGATTTCTAAAAACGCCACATCACTGTATTCGCAATTAAAAATGTTTAAAATGATGCGCCACAAGTGGGGTAGCTCTATTTGAAATTTTAAAGTTCGGGTTGCTAGGGATTCCAGGGGGATGAACGAACATATCGAGTTGGATTGACTGTAAAAAAAGCTCCCCCACGAACAAAAATCGACGGGTCTCGGCGAATTTTCAAATATTTTCCGGTTTTCTAATTTTTGGGGGTCAAGTTTTCGTTGGGAAACCCTGTATAGTGTTGGTAAAGGTCCAACAGCGACAATTTGAATACCGAGGAAGTATAACTTGATCTGCAATTTTGTAGTTGGTTGTCTACGGGCGCGCTGCGTTACTGCATTTTGACGGAATATCGATCCATCCAGAAACAGCGCATAAGCGAGACGAAGCAACGAACTGCGGGAGGGAACACTTGCAATCGCGGAGCAACGCCGAGTTGAACAGGGATCAATGCCGGTGCGGGGAGAGCCGGTCGCGCCGAGAACAATCGGAGAAATTGAATAAACAAAATGGATACGGGGGTAAGTCGCCTGTAAGTTTACATAATCCGAGGGAAAACTAAGGAGTTATGGAAAATCCGGTTATAGGCTCCGGGGGAAGTCTGTCGATGTCACATCGGAATTTTCACGTGGGATTATGCAAAGCGCGCCCGCCTTTGTAACGTGGGGATGAAAGAAGAATGACACACTTATTATGAATCCGGTGATGGTTATATTAAATAAATAAGTTCCAAAATACAGAAAATCACTTTCATTTCTGCTTAAACCGGATGTTATTAAAAAAAATGAATATTCAGGAATACTACTTAAGGGTTCTCTAATGATTGTGTAGGAAAAAAAATAGATTTTATTTCGCAAAAAATAATTTTGGTGAAAGTTTTTTATCCACACCCCCTTACTTTTTACTACAATTATTTTATGTCAACCGGTATTCACGTAACATAATTTTCCTGCTTGGATGGGCCACCCTGTACCTTTTTGTATAAAGTAATAGTAGGTAAAATACGTTTTAGAGAAGAATACACGATATTCAGCTAAAAAATTAGTTATTATATCCGAAATGAAATGATATCTAATGGTACCTACTTACGTTAAATTTGCTAGGTTGGATTGCATTTCCCCCTTACCTACCTGAAAAAAAAAAGAAATTTAATTGGTACAACTTATATTAACAAGTAACCTAATAATTTAGAAAGAATAAAAATATTACAATAACAGTTCAAAATTTCTTACCAAGTATATTTTTATTTTTACTTTTATCTATCCATGGCATAGACAACAAAAAAATGAATCATAAATATATGTTATATCCGACCTCAAGCATCACCTTGATCATAACCTTGTTTTTACCCTTGATTCTGTTTACTGTTGGATATTATGTTCTCATTCTCTATTGTTCAAGATGCTTACTACAAAGATATCATTTTCCATTGTATATTGTTCTAGAATGATTACTAGAACATATCATATTCCTTTTGAGTATTGTTAAAACTTGCTTACTGCAAGAATTGCAGAATTTGATCTTCCCTTTGTCTTTATATTCTTTTCCCATGAGAACCACAACACCTCAGCATAACAGATCTGTATAAATAGGACCTAGTAAAGTAAGAGTGTTAATTCTAGTCTTGTCTGTAGTCTAAGCCGAAACTCTGTAACTCGCGTTACTCAAATAAAAGTTTTTTAAAAAGTCTTCGTCTTCACGTCGCCCGTAACAATTTGGTGTCAGAAGTGGGATCCTCGATAAAAGGGTCTTCAACGAGGGAGATCCGGAGGCACTTAGAAGGACAGTCTCCTCGGGGGTCACCACACCACTACGATTGGAGCCAGCTGAAAAGGGTCTTCGACAGGAAGATCCGGAGGCACTAAGAAGGACAGTCTCCTGAGGCCAGCATCCAGCAACAACAGCAGCATCAACGACATCCAGCGAGCATGAAGTTACTTCTATTGTAAGTGAAAAACTTGAAGTGAATTTTATTTGTGATTTTTTTTTGAACTTTCTACGTTGCTATTATTGAACTTTCTACGTTATAACGATATTACCTTTTCATTTCAACATGCCGAATAACGAAGCTATAAACTCTAATGTAAACAATGAAGCAAACGCTTCAAATAACGACGAAGTACCATTTAAATTAAGCGAAATATTTTCTATCATCCCTGAATACGATGGGGATCAAATCAATTTAAATACTTTTATCATTGCATGTGATAGGGCCATGCAAATGACTGTTGGCGACCAAGCCATTTTACTTGTTATAAAAATTAAAAATCAATTAAAGGGACGTGCAGCCCAACTCATTAATTCAAGAGATTTGAGTACCTGGCGCGAAATCAAACAATTACTTAACGTTCATTTCGGAGATCCTCGCGATCTAACTTCATTAATTCAAGATTTACAAAGAATGTGTCAATCCCAAAATGAAAATGCTTTGACTTTTGTAGGCAGAGTTCAAACTCACTGCTCGAAAATGTATGCCGCAATAGGAAAACAAAGCCTTCTCACTAGGGAACAAAAAGAATCGCAAGCTACATTAATCGATAGCATGTGCCTAAATACAGTTTTGACAGGTTTAGAACCAAGAATAGGGCAACTAATTCGTGCTAGCAATCCACCCAACATGATGGATGCTATAGCTTTAATTAAGAGAGAATTGCCACTTTCTTATTTTGAAAATCAAAAATTTCAGAGGCAAAATCGTGTACCAGTCTTCAATAATAATATCAAAAGAACCAGTAATAATTTTCCAAAATTTTGTAATTATTGCAAAAGAAATGGACATACTATCAATGAATGTCGAACTAAAAATCAAAATAATTATTACAGAAATGGTCCAAATCCTTCTAGCTACTCTAACAATTTCCAAAATAACTCCCAAAGGAATAATTTCTCCCAAAATAGGTTCCATCAAAGACCATCTTTTCCTCAGCAAAATAATTTTCAAACTCCTTCTTTCCAACCTAGGAATCACCCTCAAAACTTCCAACCAAGAAATCAACCTCCTAGAAATTTTTCTAATAATATTCCTAGAAACAATTTCCCAAGAACTTTTAATAATAATTCAGGTTTCCAGCCTTCTAATCAAAACTTTACTCCTAGATTCCCAAATTCAAATCCAAATAACCAAAATAGAACTCCCCAACAACATTATCTGGGCCAAAGCGAAAATTTTCAATTAACAGCCTCGGACCAGAACCCTATTCCGAATTTCAAGAATCTTGGTATGACCAATACGGACCAAACGTTTGCATAAATACCGTTGACAATAGTAACTTATATTATATTAAAGATAATACCGATAAGTACAAAATTTTAATTGACACAGGAGCTGGTATTTCAATTTTCAAACCAGAGACGGTTCAGCAATTTTTAAATCGATGTCCAGAAAATTTTCAAATTAAAGGTATTTCTGGCCAATCAATTCCTATTACTGAAGCGGTATTTGTTTCTTTTACGGATCCTCTTTCTCCCCATAAAGTTTATATTTGCGATCTAGATATAGGATTCGACGGAATTTTAGGCGCTGACTTTTTAGAAAGGTACGGTGCAGTAGTAGATTTTAGGAATAAACAATTAATTACGTACTATAAGGTACACGAATTATTTAAAGACGGAGATGAATTAAACGAGTTAACGAATAATAATGATAATAATAATCGAGTTGTTTATAAAAGACAAGTTAATGTTGACGAAAGATACGATAGCCTTCATATAAACGCTTATGAACGAAATAATAATAATAATAACGATTACACGGAAAATATAAATAATTTTGAAAGCGAAAATACGAGTTATAATATAAATCAGGTTACGATAGAACCGCGTTGCGAGAAAATATGCAAGTTTCATACGAATAAATATACGAATAAAGAAATGATTTTATGCGCACAACGAGTAGAAAAGGTATACGTGCCAAATGCTATAGTAAAAATAAACGAAGACGGTAATTTTTATACGACAATATTAAACGCTAATGCCATAACAAAGGATATTTGTTTCGAAGAATTTGAATTTGAGCCTTACATTAAAGAAACGAACGCTAGTGCTAATATTATTTGTAATTTTAATAAAACGAAAAGCAGAGTAGAAGAAATAAAAGAATCATTAAGGCTAGAACATTTAAACGAAGAAGAAAAGGAATTAATTACTAATTTATGTTTGAATTTTGAAGATATATTTTACTTTGACGGAGATTTTTTAAGTTTTACTAATGAAATAAAACATACTATCGATACAGGCGACGCTAAGCCAATTTTTACTAAATCTTGTCGATATCCACAAGTTCACAAGGAAGAAGTAAAAACACAAATTAATAAAATGCTTTCTCAAGGAATAATTAGACCTTCTGTTTCACCATGGTCGTCCCCAGTATGGGTTGTTCCAAAAAAATTAGACGCTTCAGGCAAACAAAAATGGAGAATCGTAATTGATTATCGGAAATTAAATGAATTAACAGTTAATGACAGGTATCCACTGCCTAATATTTCAGATATATTAGATCAGTTGGGTAATTGCCATTATTTTACTACTTTAGATTTGGCTTCTGGTTTTCAACAAATTGAAATGAATCCAGAAGACATTTCGAAAACTGCTTTTTCCGTTGAAAATGGACATTTCGAATATTTACGTATGCCCTTTGGCCTTCGTAATGCGCCCTCAACCTTTCAGAGGGTTATGGATAATATACTAATGGGGATACAAAAGGAAAAGTGCTTAGTTTACATGGACGACATTATTATTTATTCTTCCACAATTAATGAACATATCTCTCGTATTACTGAAGTTTTTCAAAGATTAAGAAATTCAAATCTAAAAATACAGCCAGATAAGTGTGAATTCTTACGAAAAGAAGTAATTTATTTAGGACATGTTATTACACCTGAAGGGGTTAAACCAAATCCACAAAAAGTACAAGCTGTTATCGATTTTCCTCAACCTGCCAATACTAAACAAATTAAACAATTTTTGGGTCTTACTGGTTACTACAGGAAGTTTATTCCAAACTTCGCAAAAATGACAAAGCCTTTAACTCGACTTTTAAGAAAAGACGTACCATTTATTTTTGATAAAGATTGTCGTGAATCTTTCGAACAACTTAAAAATGCATTAATAACTTCACCAATTCTAATATATCCTAATTTTGAAAAAGAATTTGTTTTAACTACAGATGCAAGCGCTTTTGCTGTAGGCGCGGTACTTTCGCAAGGACCTGTTGGAAATGATCTTCCCATAGCATACTTTTCAAGAACCTTAAGTCCAGCAGAAATAAAATATAGCGTTATAGAGAAAGAACTATTGGCAATAATTGCTGCCGTAAAAAACTATAGACCTTATCTTTTCGGACGAAAATTCTTATTGGTTACAGATCATAGACCTTTAACCTGGCTTTTCTCAATAAAAGATCCCGGTAGTCGTTTAGCACGTTGGCGACTTAAATTAGAAGAATATAATTATCAAATAATTTATAAACCTGGAAAAATTAATCGAAATGCCGACGCTTTATCTCGAATCAAAATCAATCATATAAAAGAAGCTGTTTCCTTTCATACTTCCCTAGACGAACCATCTACTTCCCATGATAATCCTCAAGACATTGACCCGCCTATTGACAATAATGAGACTGACGAAATTGCTATAATCTGTAATGAATTTGACAGATTTTTTGATCTATACAAGACGACTTCAATGATCGACTATTCTAAAATCCAATATACAAATAATCAACTTTTAGACAAAACACACAAGGACATTGTACTAATTTTTCAACAAGACAAATTAACAGACCTTCACGAAAAAGTTATTGATGATTTACTTGAGCTAAATCCTGATTTTAACTATAATAAAGCAAATGTTCTTTCCAGTCAAACCGTAGCTAAAAGAAAATATTATATAATTCCTGTTCCTTTTAATTTTGAAACCGCAATACAAGTACTCTTCATATCTCTTTATTACAGTAAAGATATATTCGAAGAAAATAAAACTTATTACATTGAAAACAATCCAGATTTTCCAATTTTAGAAATGTTTAATTTTTTGTTCTCAGATAAAAATTTCCAACTAACAATTTGTCAGAACATTGTGACTATACCAGACGAAGACCAAATACCTATAATAATAGATCAATTTCATTCAGGCAAGACAAACTTACATCCAGGAATAAACGAAACAATTAGACGTATTAAACAAAAATATAATTGGACAGGACTAACTAAAGACGTTGAAACCTTTATTCGACAGTGCGAAATCTGCCAAAAGACAAAAATTTGTAGACAAAACTTGGACAGTCCCTTAGTTATTACCGAAACTCCTAAAACTCCTTTCGAAAGAATAAATATCGACATCCTAGAAATCCCAGTAAGAAATAATATCCTTACCATAAGAGACGAACTAACAAAATTTACCCAAGCTTATGCACTTCCTAATAAAACAGCGAGATCTGTAGTAGACGCTCTTTTACTCTATTTTCAACATTTTGGAACTCCTTTAAGAATCCATTGCGATGTAGGTAAAGAATTTAATAATCAATTAATGAAAGATCTTTGTAAATTATACAATATAAAATTAACTTTCTCTAGTGTTAGTCATCCGCAATCAAATGGCTCCTTAGAAAGATTTCATGCCACCTTAACTGAAATGATACGCGCATGTAGTACAGAAAATCCTAACGAACACCCATTTCAAATGCTTCCTTACGCTTGTATAGCATATAACAATTCTATAAATAAAACACACGGCTTTACTCCTTACGAATTGCTATTCGGTCACACCTCGTCTCGACCTCCAGAAGTTTTGTATAATCAGCAAGAATTAATCTCTAAGTACGTTCGCGATTTAAACAATAAAATAAAGCATTATTATGAAGTGGCAAGAAAGCGTACGGATATGCGCAAACAAAAGGCGAAACAGCGATTTGATACACACGTTTCGGAGCAGCGACAATTTCGCGTAGGAGAAAAGGTTTATGTCAAGGAGTCCCAAATAAAAAATAAACTAGCTAACAAATTTAATGGACCCTATAAAATTAAAGAAATTTATACGAATTCAGCTTTGCTACATAACCCAATTACTAACCAAACCACAAAAATGAATTTTGATATGCTAAAGAAATGTCACGAATTGGAGGAAGAAGAACTAACGGTTAAAGAATTCTTTTATACTCTAGATCGAAAAATCCCTATTGAAAATAATAACGTTTCCATTGAACTGGGCAACTTATTTGATGCCCCTGAAAATATTTCATTAGCTCACTGTGTATCTAAAGATTTAGAAATGAATGCAGGAATTGCAAAAGAATTTAAGAATAAATTTGGACACGTAGATGAACTAAAAAATCAAAATAAGTCAATTGGTGAAATAGCAGTACTTCAACTTCCGACAAGAAATATTTATTATTTAATAACTAAAGAATTTTTCTATTATAAACCAACTTATGCTAATTTATTTAATTGCTTGAAGGAATTACGAACAAATTGTCTCGAGAGCACTGATGAAAAAGATAAAATTATAGCTATACCCAAGCTAGCTTGTGGATTAGACAAATTAGATTGGGACACAGTTCTCCCTATGATCAAATATATTTTCAAAAATACTGATATTAAAATAATTTGTTATATCGAACCAAGTTCCTAATTCTGAAACTTCGTTACAGATTTTCTTTGTTCGCTACCGCTATGGCACAATATACACTGCGACCAATTAATAACACCATAGGCGTGTTCTATCAAGAGCAATCCGGACTCAAAATTTCTAATGACAAGTGGAGTTTATTGGTATATAAAGACATTTCATCTCTAAAAACAACATTCAAAAATAATAATAAAATTTTAGAAAATATGCAATTTATAATTCAACCAAAAGACGTACGAATGGCCGCCTTTCTAAGCGAAGTTAAGTCACATCTCACTTTACTAAATCAACTTTCCGAAAATATTGCGCTCAAATTTGAAGAATTAGCTATTGATGTAAGAAGATATAAAAGAGGTTTAATTAATGGTTTAGGGTCAGTTTGGAAATTTATTACCGGAAATTTAGACGCTTCAGACGGACAGTATTATAACGATTGTATCGACAAAATTAACAGAGACGAACACGAATTAGAAAAATTAATGAAAAAACAAATTTTAGTAACTACTTCAGTTATCAAAAACTTTAACGACTCTATCAACAAATTACAAATTGATGAAATTACTTTTAATAATGACATAAAACAAATCGAAAATTACATTTATAACATTTCTGATAATTTTAATTATTACACTGCAAAATTACAAGTTTTAGAGATGGCCGAAAGACTCCTAGAATCCTATACCTTTATCGAAAGCAATTTAAATGACATTCTAAACTCTATTACTTTTGCAAAACTACATATCATTCACACGTCAGTTATAACTCCTGAAGACCTAGTTCATCATTTGCAAATAATCGCTCAAACTTTAAACAAAAATAATTTGCCCTTAACTCCTCAACTTCTAAATGTTGCAACTTATCTTGATTTTATAGAACTAAAGGTTTTTCAAACAGAAAATAGACTTGTTTTTATATTAGACATTCCTTTAGTAGAACCTCAATGGTATACTCTTTATAGAATTTATCCTATTCCAATTTTCGACAATAAAACTGGATTTTATCACATGGTATCCACTGATACTAAATTTGTAGCAAAAAGCGATGACCCAACTCTCTATGTAATTCTCTATGATATAAAAAATTGTAAAGAACTAGCATTTGATTTAATAATGTGCAAAGATTTATATCCTACTCCTATTGACTCACATTCAAGATGTGAAGCTCAATTATTAGAGGTAAAAACCCATTTACCTAATACTTGTGACATAGTCACAATTTCAATTGAAAGTTACAATGTACAATTGATTCAAGAGAATCAATGGTTAATAATTTTAAGTGAAATATTTCCTATAACTATTAAGTGTAAAAATCAAAATCCTTTGACTATAATGCTAGACAAAACTTCAATTTTAACGTTAAAATCTGAATGCATTGCTTATATTGGAAGTACTAAAATTCAAACGAAAAATTTAAATAAATCTAATCAAACCTATAAATTTCACCCAATTAATATACCATTTGAATGTTGCAAAGAAACTCCAAATAAACTAAAATATCCTGACTTAAAACCTTTACAACTAAATAAATTTAATTATGACGATTTAAATGTCGCAAAGCATAAATTAGACGAATATGCAAAGGATCTTGATAATATTATTAACGAACCAACTGTAAATAAGTATACGCCAATATTGACATATCTATCCATTACTTTAATCATACTTTTAATTATTGTGTACTTTTATTTTAAATGTAAAAAGTCTAGGAACATTAAAATAGGCATTATTACTACTAACAACGGAGACGATCCTCCACAACCTCCTAGAACTCGAAATCACGTTTTTCAAAATTTAAGAAAATTTGTTACTCTCAAAAGAAGACCTTCGTATAGATTGGACGAACCTCGCGAAGAAGAAGAAATTGAACTAAATTCTAATACTAAAACATATGCCTAATTTAATGTCAAAATTTGTTAACACAAATTTTTAATATAAGGGGGAAGGTGTTATATCCGACCTCAAGCATCACCTTGATCATAACCTTGTTTTTACCCTTGATTCTGTTTACTGTTGGATATTATGTTCTCATTCTCTATTGTTCAAGATGCTTACTACAAAGATATCATTTTCCATTGTATATTGTTCTAGAATGATTACTAGAACATATCATATTCCTTTTGAGTATTGTTAAAACTTGCTTACTGCAAGAATTGCAGAATTTGATCTTCCCTTTGTCTTTATATTCTTTTCCCATGAGAACCACAACACCTCAGCATAACAGATCTGTATAAATAGGACCTAGTAAAGTAAGAGTGTTAATTCTAGTCTTGTCTGTAGTCTAAGCCGAAACTCTGTAACTCGCGTTACTCAAATAAAAGTTTTTTAAAAAGTCTTCGTCTTCACGTCGCCCGTAACATATATTTTGAGAACAACTGGACTGCCTTCCACTTTAGCTTTTTGCTGCAACTTTTTTTCTGTAAACCAACAAAATTGCTGAAAATATGTCCCAGAAGAAATATGATTGGTTTACAGAAAAAAGTTCCTGCAAAAAGCTGAACTGGAAAGCGGCCTCAGCATAGCCATAGTTCGAAAAGAAAATAATAACTATCTACATTATCTTAGAAATATTAAAACCGTAAGTGAATATATTAGAAGCTAAAATATTTATTGTTATAGAAATAGTATATTTGGAGCGAGAGCCAAGTTATTAGGAAGTAACCGCGATGCAAAAAAAATATTGGATTAGAAAAAATTAATAAATATTTCTTGTTTATAATCTGTTCAGAGATAATCAGACGTAACTATTAAAATATCTTTTTTCATGATGAACTGAGATCTTTCAATTAATTTTTGGTAAATTTAAGTCCACATCATATTATAATCTCAACATATTATATACATAATAAAAAAACATTTCTTTCAAAATATCCACAGATGTACATAGTAATAATCGGGAATTTATTATTAACGCTAAAAACAATATTTGCCCACTTTTATGATTAACACTGTATAATTCACAAATTATTTCTTCTAAAATCCAATGCCGTTCACTGACGTATTAATAAAGACTGCTCACGGCTGTGTTTGACAGTTCTCTGGCTCACCATGCGCTTCCCGGAGACAAAATACAATGCAAAATACATTGTTGACCATAGGCGCCATCTACTTTCCAGGACATGAAACTATAGCCGTGAGAAGTCTTATTAATACGTCAGTCAACGCCAATAGTTTATTATTGATAAACTTTTACATAACACTTTTTTTCTTGAAATCGGCAGTGAAGTGTCCCAAAATCGTCATTAAAAGCTCAGAAATCGGCACTGAAGTAGCCCATTATTGTACGATTTTTTCAACAAGTAGGCCTTGGCGAGATGTAAACATCAAACGTCAGACGCTGAGCCATCGCCCGTCAAAAGTGACCAAATATTCAAAACCCGGCCAATAAAGGCCCATTTAACTTTTCGTACACATTGCGAAATTGTTATCTATAGCAGCGCAATCTTTCAGGATAAATATTTTAGTAGGTTTGAATATCAATAAATTTGTTATGGAGGCTGCACAACAGGCAGCAGTTTAGTTTTTCTGTTCGAAGGCGCCGAGTCTGGTCATACTTGACCTAGGTAAAGCGATCGTCAACGTCAAGCAACGCCGCGCGCAGTTGGTTCATGGGCGGGTGATCCCGTAGGATTATTTTCTGGCCTAATAAAACATTTTTTGTTTTCGATTTAAAAAAATATATAATATGTACCTCGGCACTGAAGTCCTATTATTTATGACTCGTGCTGAACCACAAAACGCACGAGTAGCACCTCAAGCGCCGCTCAACAGATGGCGATGCAATCTTGGTTCCTGTCAATCAGAAGGAGTTGATACACATACAAAATACAAAATACCCCACGGCGACAGGTGTAACTGCGGCCTTGAGCCAATTCGACGGAGTAAAAAGGATCGCGACGCGGAGACACAGAAGACCGGCCGGGTGGTGACCACGGGAAAATACAGAACCTAGCATACAACTAAATTATGGAAAACCAAAAAATGTTAATTTTTTTACAATCATTAGCTTGCATAATGATTTTTTTCTTACAGTACGTCGAGCAACCAAAATTAACCCATTTACGAAGGACTGGCCAACAGTTTTCCCAACTAACAAACTGGTTGCATCTAGACCATCCTTATACAAACCAGATGAATACAGTACCCGAATCAAAAGCTAAATGGACGACACCAAGCAGGTAAATTTTCCATAAAATTTACGATTATAATGCTAAGAATGTGGCTATGAGCAGCCTACTAGCAATACTAATGATTTTTCTTTTTTTTTTCAGAGTGAAATTATACCCGGAAAAAACCCAAATATAAAAAGAAAACTGAGTAATTTAGAAGGAATTAAAACAGAGGAATATCCGGAAATATTTATGAAACTCTAGTGCTGTTATATGAATGGATCTCACATGTGATGTTACTGTGTGTTACTAACTGAATTAAAGAAATAAAAAAAATAATAAACTCTAATAATTTTGGGCTTTTATTAGCTACTTTCAGGTCAGGTGATACCAGTGAGTTCACCAAGTTATAAATCTTGATCCAATTTGATAACACTGTAAGGACTCAAACTCTATCTGTGCATTAAAAAAATCTCGTTGATCTCGGCAATGGCGATAAATCTCAAAGATTCAAGTATCAGTCCCTTACCAGTTTCATGCAAAAATTGTCAAATGTATGTTTATTATCCAATAAAGGATTTGCGAAATGTCACCTACAGGAGCCAGTTTTCAAGCAGCTGAGATGTTCTTCTAATCTTGTCTTAAAATTTCTTTCAGTTCTGCCAACATAAAAACAACCGCAATCTCCAAACTGTGACTTATAAACACCACATTTATCAAATCTGTTCACTTCATCTTTATTATTGAAAAATAAGTTACCGACCGATCCTGAGCTCTTCAACGCGATTCAGAAAAAATCCTTAAAGCCATTTGCCGCTAACGTTGCGTTGCTATTTGCGACTATCTATACAGAAACTCTTGAAGAAGGATATAAAAATATTTTTGTGTCCCATGCACAAGGATAGTAGGCACTCTCCCAAACAAGCAAATCCCCTCCTTCTTCACCCAACACTAAACCGTGAAACACGGGCTTGTATTTCGTCCTCCTTACATATTTTCCCATCGGCTCTAGGCAGAAACAAAGCAGCCGCCGCAGCCGCCCTCGATCGACTCCCAAGTCGGTATTAAGTGACCTCCCTACCGGCTTCTATTTATTTTTGCTTTTACCTCTACGGGCCTCGGATTAAATGCAAAGCCGGGATGCCTCGGGGGCCCCTCAGGGGCATTATTTAGTAAAGGGCAATGGGAGTTCCAGCGACACGGAGGTGCGAGCCCTATACCGGAAATCTGCTAAGGTTTAAAAAAATAACGAAGCGAATATGGGATTGGATGGAGAACATAGAAAAAAATGTTCGATATAAAGAAGCAAATATTTTCATTCAGCGAATAAAACATGTATGTTGAGTACCGTTGGTTACTCGTGCACTTTAAGAAAAGAGAGCAAGCAGATGTTTGTGGCCGAATAGAAAATTCTAGAATAATCTAGGATTTAATGAAAATTAGGAACTGGGTGATTTAGTTTCCCATGGGTGGATGCAGAATAAACCCTGCAAAGATTCTAAACCTACATTTACTTCTGCGTAGAAAGATATGCCTCATCAATAATCGGCATTGAAACATAATGGAATATTAAAACAATATAGGTTGGTAATGGTAAATGTAAGTTTAGAAAACTTCAGATGGTAAAGACATGGGTTTTGCAATTATTTTTAATGCGTTTTTTAGAAGTGTCCGCAATGGTATTACTACTTAATAGTGCAAGCAACCTAGATTTATGCTAGTATCGGGTTATAATACCTTTTGAACAAAATGTTATCGAAAAATGTCACATGCTGATTTCTAGCAAACAAATATTATATCAACTGTTTAGAACGTCGTCAAATGGCCAAAAGTTTTTCCAATTCCCAATCAGAAGAACACCACAGTCGCTAAAGGTGGTATATATTCAATAACGACTACCGGTATCGAAAATCTACGATTCTCCACGATGCCCGAATGCCCGGCCACCCTGTTCCCTTCCGCTACCAACCAGAGCAAACTGGCCCTACACTCCTTAACCAACGGGGATGTGGTACTGTCTGCCTGCAATGTTGCCTTACTGTCAGAGTAGAAGGTCATTCTTCGACCCCTCACTCGGAGTTTGAGTGACTCTTCTGCTCCCATAATTATGGCGAACACGTCCACCTGGAACACTGTGGTGTGTTCCCCAAGGGACCGGCCCCAGTTCCCTTCTCGATTTTGGACCCGTCTCTATACCAGACAAGTCCCCAGACAAGTCCCCCGTGGGTATTATTCCCTTCACTCCACGCCTCCCTTTCCAGAAAGAAGAAGTCTGTCATGGAAGCTGATAAAAGGTGCCTGCAAGTCCTTTCTCATTTCCAGGATAGGCATTACCTCCCTCAGCTCCGACCACAGCTTCTGGTGCCCGCGGGGCGAGCCCTTCAGTTGCCCAAATGTTGACACCCTCTAATTGGAGGGACGCCTTGGTCGCCTCATATTCCACCACCGCTCCCAATGAAGGGGGACCCATCGGAGCTTCTAGGGTCCAAGAGGAGATAGTCCTGAGACCCAACGTGATGCACAGGCAGACAAGGCATTGTATCTTGTCCAGTGACGCCCCTGGTCTAGTCCTGAGTAGTGCCAGTCGTCTTTTATTTATTTATGATTGTATTTGAGTATAGCAATGGACAAAAGTAGAAATTATCATGCGCAGGGCGCCGAACATCGAACCGCAGGCACTTAATCAGTAGCTACGTATTCCACAACAGTGTAGCCTGGCGACCTAGTTGCAGAAGTAACAATTCTATACTAAACATGAATATAATAGACGTAAGGCTACTATTTTTCCCTGCACCGCAGAAATTACCCCGCATATAAATATGTTCTCATTACAACGCAGGCACACACATACAATATAATTCAACGTATGCCATATGCAATGAGAAACTGCTCGACCACATTCTAGCTGGCTCGCGACTAGCGCAGTGCTTCGCAGTCGTTACTGTGGGCCGAGATAAACATAACGCACGCAGGGTATTTATAACACAATTTGGTTTAATTGCACCTCCGTGCCCTTATGTAAATGCGGCTACGAGGTGAGACGGTGACGGCCACGGATTTATTATACCTATAGTGGCAGGCAAAAATATTGCTTTAAGTGCACTTTCATAATTTTAGTTTTTTTTTTTTCATTATGGAGGCCAACCAAAGATATATAAAA
This sequence comes from Pseudeuparius sepicola, assembly GCA_963920635.1. NCBI lineage: Eukaryota > Metazoa > Arthropoda > Insecta > Coleoptera > Anthribidae > Pseudeuparius > Pseudeuparius sepicola. The sequence continues at coordinate 107,832,705 of OY987298.1, forward strand.
AACAATAGACAGAGCAGGTCATTCATAAATTACCAAATTACATGCCAACATTAGAAAAATCGACGTGGCGAGGGGATGAAGTAATGAATGAAAATGATGAAGATGGCGGCCGAAGCCGAAATACATAGTTAAAATAGGTAGGTATGCTTACTTTTAAAAAATAATGTTCATAGAGAGTACGGCTATGGAATTTATTTACTTAGTTTAAAAACATAGTGGAGTAGTTCATCTCACCGCGCACATCGCCAGTCACCTGGCATCTTGGCGATTAAAAGACAAACTCATTCAATTAAATGGTGCAACACATAATGGAGTAGTTATAAATAGTCTATTTTTCGACATATTAAGCACTGCCTAACCATTCTTCAATAGAGAATTCAAAGAGAATCGTCCAACGTCGAAATAACACGACACAAAAACACCGATACGGAAAAAACGCGATATAGCCAAATAACACACTGTTGGATACTGTTTTGATGAACATGGCGGCCACTTCCTTCTAGACGAGTTCCGGATATGCGACGTTGTCGGCGTGCGCGGCAGGAGGGAGTACCGCTGATTTCGTGAACAAAGTGAAGTGGTGAAGTACTGCTACAGGGCCCAGTTGAAAATAGCGGAAAATAGGTATAACACATTTTGACATGCTCTATTTTCTAATAAATGTAATTTTCCTGTCACGTTGTTAAAAACAAGCTGCCGATTTTTCACCATACAGACATACTAGCTGCGTTTTATTGGTGCGTCACTAGTAATACTGGTAAATCTAGTGACAGAAAAACAAGAGACAATAAAACGGGTTAACGGATGTCACAACATTCACAGTGACACCAATAAAACATACCTACTGTATGGTGAAAAATCGGCAGCTTGTTTTTAACAACGTGGTGTCATCGGCAACAGCGCCGCAGTAGGGGTAAACTAATAGTAAGTACGGCTTGCGTACTATTTTATAAGAGGAGAAAGAAGAAGGGGAACAATGTTGGCGTCTTCATATTTGGTAAACAAATCTTGTCTTTGAGGCCAACCGTAACTCTCATACGAAACGCTATATAATTTTTTAAACAATCGGCGCGACGTCTACTGCAGTATGGCCGCGGTGGTGATGTTCGGAGCATTGCTAACTATTTAAACTGCATGTTTTTCGGCCTCCGATCGACCTTGGTTCGAACCGAGCTCGAGGCAGACTGCATGCACATAGTCTTTATAGAAAAATGTGGATTCACGGTATTTCTCCTTAATAGCTTTATTATCTGTGTGATTTACTAATTGTCCTAGACTCCCTTACGACGGTTTTCTAGGGTTTTTCGTAGTACATGGGTGAATGCTATCCTAGTTATATCGGGAAAAATCGGCCTTAGCCGCAAATGGCAACGAAGACAAAACAATAGTAATTGCCGCACTCCCGCACGCAACAGCATTCAGTTACTTCTGGGATACTCATATTCTTTGGAGTATAGCGAAGGTGAGAATTATTATTATATACCTATCAAAAATACCAACCATGAATTTTATGAGCTAATAAGGTTAATAATTTCGGTGAGGATTGGCAATAGTGTACCACTATGTGTCCCAGTAAGGTCGGCCAGCGGCCAAACTTTGTTAAAATAATTTTTTATAGTTAGTAAGCTTATTCCGTCAGTATAGGTATAAGTTTTTGATACATAAGCCGAAAAACATTTTGTCTTTAATAAGAGGATATTTTAAACTTTTTATCAGTACATCATGAAGAACTTAAAATGTTCTAGGGGGGTGAGATCACGTCCCTAAAACGCTGATTGTTTCAAATACCCCAATAATATATTTCACATTTTGAAAGAATGACAAACAACTGACTTGAAAATATTGCATGGAAATGTGTGTCATAGTTATGACAACATGGGAAATTGGTATACGTACTGCCACAGCCGAATCTAGGAAAGCCCTGAAGTTGAGAAAGCTGGCAACATGGCTTGCGGTTCTGCGCGGCGTGGCCTGTCACTCCGTGTTTGTTGATTTGACAAGAAATTTACCAGCATTAATTTGTGTAGTGCGGGTAGTGCTATCGTCGCCAGATTGCTACGACGAGGCAGTGTGTCTCTGGGTGGAAATAGACAGCCCGAAAAGCTGGCCACAGCTTTTTTATAAATTTGTTTTGTTTGTGAAAAAATTAAACATTTCTCTAAAAGTTTGAAGTGACGAATCGTTCCTTTACAATTTCAAGCTTCAAGAAGCGGTTAACTTGTATTCATTTTGGGCTTTGCAAAGGACGAAAATTTATAAATAAAATGATTAAGGGCCAATTGCATATTACAAACTAAAGTACCCTTTAAAATTAAAGGAGCTTTCTAACGATCCAACCACTGTCTAGTATTGCTGCAAAAGTTTCTTTACCTAATGTTAAAGTCAAAAGATAATTTGGTTGAATGTATTATGAAATTGACCCTAACTGTCATTTAAATCAGAGGAGAGTACACTCCTTCACAACATGCTGTTCTTTGTTCGCTTGTTCTTGTTGGTAATCATCATTTGCCTGATGGCGCACTTTGCGAAAAATTCTCACAAAAATTCGACTACAACAAACTGTAGACCCCTGTATTTACCCAAATTTACCATATTATTTGTCGAAAATATACCTATTCACATCGTACTTATACTTCTGTGTATATTTTGTTACTTGTTACTGCTTTTATTGTCTGTTAAACAAACGTTTGGTGTTGCCTATTACCAAAGCATTTTGTCCCATATGCCACAAGCCATTTCTTTTAAAATTATAATTGGGACACGAAATATTCATTTTGTTTAATCATCGTTTGGCTATAGACGTAAGCACACAAGGATAAGGATTGAAACTCACGATTCGATCCTTGTTGATTTCTATATATTAGAAGATGCTCGATGATGAATCAAACGAGTTTCTTGGCCCCCGTATGTATGCTTCTTCTGGTTTTTCCACAGCGCCGCGCCGCTTTGCCGAGTTCTTTTTGTCGATCGACCGGTCGATATATACACACTCACATTGCTTTGGTTTTGGCAGTACCAGCTAGATGGCGTTGGATGGTAAATGCTCACCGCATTATACTATTTCCTATTCCACTTAGCCAACGAATCTGGGTCTTTCGGTTGAGGTGCGCTACGTCTGCCTGATGAGGGCCAACAAGCCCGAAACAGGTACCTGTCGTGGTCTGCACACCTCCGAAAGACCCATACATAATTTCCATTAGATATTGGAAACTAGTTTGGTGTTGCCAATTACCAAAGCATTTTGTCCCATATGCCACAAGCCATTTCTTTTAAAATTATAAAGGGGACACTAAATATTCATTTTGTTTAATCATCGTTTGGCTATAGACGTAAGCACACGAGGATTGAAACTAACGATTCGATCCTTGTTGATTTCTATATATTAGAAGATACTCGGTGATGAATCAAACGAGTTTCTTGGCCCCCGTACGTATGCTTCTTTTGGTTTTTCCACCGCGCCGCGCCGCTTTGCCGAGTTCTTTTTGTCGATCGACCGGTCGATATATACACACTCACATTGCTTTGGTTTTGGCAGTACCAGCTAGATGGTGTTGGATGTTAAATGCTCACCACATTATACTATTTCCTATTCCACTTAGCAAACGAATCTGGGTCTTTCGGTTGAGGTGCGCTACGTCTGCCTGATGAGGGCCAACAAACCCGAAACAGGTACCTGTCGTGGTCTGCACACCTCCGAAAGACCCATACATAATTTCCATTAGATATTGGAAACTAGTTTGGTGTTGCCAATTACCAAAGCATTTTGTCCCATATGCCACAAGCCATTTCTTTTAAAATTATAATGGGGACACTAAATATTCATTTTGTTTAATAGTAGAGCTCCTGGAACCCTATACCTAGATGGTTTTTAACATCAATTCATAGTTTGCAAAATTTTTGGGGTATATCGCCGAGTAGAGAGATGACAACATCGTCCCAACCCCTCAATGCGCTTGCGGTGCTTAATATTCACTGAGATATGTAGACAATAAAGAACGGCTTTATTTGAATGCTTATAATATACAGCGTGTCCCGCTCTGGTGTCCGGAAGAGGGAAAAGTTTTTTATTCGTGCATGGGTTTACGACAAAAAGTGACTGTTCATAAAAACTCCTGCTTGTCCCAAAACGCCCAAAACTGTTAAAATATTTTTGATTTTTATACAGGCTGTTCAGTATTTCGAAAAATTTAGAAAAATTTTGTTAGTCACCAAGAGTAAAGGGGCCGTTGTTTTTGACAATAGCGAAAAATATTATCAAGGATGTCATCTAGATTCCACAGGGATTTACAAATTTGAGGTTTCAGCAATTTATGTTGGATTTTTTAACAAGGCGGGCAGGTAATGGACTTTTATTTGTGGGGCAATCTAAAACAAAACCGTAATAACGTACTAAAACCAAAGTCTAGAGATAGTATTCTCTAGACTTTGCTAAAACTGAAATCCAGCAATAATTATAAGCAAGTCAATGTATCGTTTGACCGTACTCCTAAGCAAATTTTACATTACAACAATTTACGTCGGGAACTTCAGGAGAGACAGTCTGGTGGCGAGATCAATTTGAAAATCAAGTATGTACAAGGCATACAGAAGATTGTCCAGGAAAACTAACAGTGCCCGACAGATTTCCAACTTCTGATTTGCTATGTTATTTTCAAAATGTTGAGGGTCTACGTTCGAAACTTGAATTGATTTATTCGTCAGTGTCCCTTGGGGAGTTTGACTGCATTGGTTTTGTGGAGTCTAACTTAACTAGCGATATTGTGAACTTTGAATGTTTTTCGGACAACTATACTGTGTTTCGATGTGACCGAAGATATGACTTGGTTAATTTAAGCAGAGGTGGTGGGGCACTACTTGCGATAAAAAATTATATAAAGGCTGAACAAATTAACCTAGGTGATCTCCTTGCTGCCTTTCCAATTATAGATATTGTTGGTTGTAAGTGTTCCGTTAATGATTACTTTTATTTTTTTGTTTATATTCTGTATATTCCACCACGTGTAACAATTGCGGAATATGAGAGTTTCCTCGAATTATTCTCTCTTAAAGTTTGTCAACATAAGTTTTTCCTTGTTATGGGTGATTTCAATGTTCCTTTCTTTTCTAATAATAATATTGATGATACTAAATCGCAGATTACGCTTAGCTTTATGAATTTTTTGGATGTATCACAAATTAACTATGTTAGAAACTCTAATGATAGAATCTTGGACCTAGTTTTTACTAACATGTCAGCAGAGTTAAAGCGTGAAGATTGTCCTTTTATAAGGGAGAGTTTACATCACCCAGCTTTGAGTATTTTGTTAAATGTTGCCTCACCATCCAATGTTCGCTTTGATGTTTCCAATGAGCAAAAGATGTATAACTTTAGGAAGGCTCAATATCCAGCACTGTACATGGCACTCTCGGAGATTGATTGGAGCATTCTTCTTAATTTTTCAGATGTTAATGAGGCTTGCCATTGTTTCTATGGCTTATTATATACCATATTTGACAGATATGTTCCTACATACCGAAATAAATTAAGTCGTAGGTTTCCGAGTTGGTATACTGGTGAAATTCGTTACATGATTAAACTTAAAGAGCATTACTGGCGTAAATTCAGAACATCTAAAAGCAACTCCACCTTTAATGACTATAAAAACTCAGAGCAGTGTTAAAGAATCTTATCCATGAAGCTTATAACTTATATGTGAATAGTGTTGAATACTCTATTGTCACTGATCCTAAAAAGCTGTGGTCATTTGTTCATAATAAAAAAGGATCTACAAGAATTCCTGGCAGATTGACGTCACACCGGGGCGAGTTGACTGATCCGGATACAATTGTGAATGCTTTTGCTCCATACTTTGCTAGCACCTACCAGTTACCATTCCATTCTTGTGCCGTCAGTCAGACCCTCTCTAATCAATTGACTGATACTATCAATATATCAGTGTTTTCACTTGCAGATGTAAAACAGGCAATATCCAAACTTAAAAATAAACTTGTGTCTGGTCATGACTTAATTCCTAGTTTTATTGTTAAAGATTGTTCTCCACTTCTTGCTGAGCCATTAACTTTTTTATTTAATCTCTCAATTAAAACATCAACATTCCCTGATTGCTGGAAACTTGCTCGGGTGTGTCCTGTTCATAAAAAGGGGATTATTTCTGATGTATCTAATTATAGGCCGATTTCCATCTTACCTAACTTTGCGAAGGTGTTTGAGATGTGCGTGTATAACCGCATCTATCCGGAGCTCAGAAACCAACTATCACTTTCGCAGCACGGTTTCATGAAAAATCGCTCAACGACCACCAATCTCGTTGAAATCTCCCAGTTCATTTGTGAGAGGCTCGATGACAGGGAGCAGGTTGATGTGGTGTATACGGACTTCTCGAGGGCGTTTGACAGGATCGATCATCCCACTTTATTGTACAAACTCTCGCTGGCTGGTTTTAGTGATAGCCTCGTTTCATTTTTTGAGTCTAACCTGAAGAACCGCCCTCAGTCCGTATGTTACAATGGCTTTAATTCTAACAAATATATTGCCACTTCTGGAGTTCCTCAGGGTTCCAATCTGGGGCCTCTGTTATTCCTTCTATTTATCAATGATATTACTGATAATCTCAAATGTGGTACACTTTTGTTCGCGGACGATTTAAAAATCTATTGTTCAATACAATCCTTAGAGAACTGCTTATTTCTCCAGAAGCAGCTTTGTGAATTGGATGCTTGGTGTGTCGTTAATCACCTGGATTTAAACCCTGCCAAGTGCAGTGTAGTTAGGTACTTTCGAAAAGAGTCAAATATAACATTTGATTACAAATTAGGTAACACAAGTCTTGCTTCTAAGGACAGTGTTGATGATCTTGGGGTCCGCTTTGATAGTGTCATGTCGTTCAATGAGCATTTCAATAATATTTCGATGTCTGCCTACAAAACTTTGGGTTTTTTGTTGAGACACTGTCGAGGCTTCACAAATATTGCGGCTTTGAAGACTCGGTTCTTTTCACTCGTCCGTTCGAAACTGGAATATTGTTCTGTTATTTGGCATCCAATTTATGAAACCCATGAAAAGCAATTAGAGTATGTTCAAAGAAAATTTCTATAATTTCTTTATTATAAAACTCACGGCATGTACCCTCCTCGTGGATATGACGATCAGGCACTTCTTAATGAATTTAATATGTGTTCATTGATAGTTCTCCGATCCGTTTCTGGTGTTTCCTTTTTATATAACTGTATCCGAAACAATATAGATTCTCCTTTTTTTCTTTCTAGACTAAACATACGAGTACCAAGACCTAATTCACGGCTAACATCTACATTTTACGTTCCTTATGCTCGTACTAATATAATGTTTAAGTCGCCAATTTATTTTACATCCAGTCTCCATAATATGTTGCCTGATGAATGTGATCTGTTTGATTGCTCCAAGCCTTCCTTTTTGAGGTGTGCATTGAGTGCTTTTCATAATTTCACGTTATGTGTTGGGTAGTATTAGTATTAGTCCGCTGATAATTGTACTGTACAGAGTAGATACCCTGCATGGGGATCCCTATACTATGTTGATTATATTGATTGAGCTGTGCTTACTTTATAATCAGTTTTCTTTATTTTTTCTGTGGTGCTATGTTCCCTTTATATTTATCTTTGTATGTTGTCCTGTAAGTGGATTTTTCTGTTGGGCAATAAATAAATAAATAAAACCGTAATAACGTACTAAAACAAAAAGTTTACGCTGAACCGCTTGATAATAATGTGGACACTGTAAAAAACAGAATAAGGGATATTCAAATATTCCTCGAAATATAAAATGTGTATAGAAAATTTATTAGACTAGTTGAAATTTGTGCAGAAGTTGGAGGCAATAAATTTGAGTGAAATTTATTTTTGTAAATTTTAATAACATTATTCCTTGTTTAAGTATAAATTTTCCATATTGTTAGCAATAAATTGACGTAATAGCATTGAAGAAATTGATTATTGTATAAATTCTGCAAATATCAAATAAAGCGGCACAAACAAATTACCTGCCCGCCTTGTTAAAAAAAAATTCAACATAAATTGCTGAAACCTCAAATTTGTAACCACCTCTGAATTCTAATTGACATCCTCGATAATATTTTTCGATATTGTCAAAAACAACGGTCCTTTACTCTTGGTGAGCAACAAAATTTTTCAAAATTTTTCGAAATACTGAACACCTTGTATTAAAAATCAAAAATATTTTTGGGCGTTTCGGAACAAGCAGGAGTTTTTATAAAGAGTGACTTTTTGCTGTAAACCCACGAATAAAAAACTTTTCCCTCTTCCGGACATCAGAGCGGGACACACTGTATAAAACACGGAGGATCCCTTGCTCGACTCCCAGGCCTGCCGTAGCAGACCCATTGGGAAAGGCATGGCTGGGCTGCGAGGGCGTCCCTGTTCTTGGGGGGACTTGTGTTTGTGTCCTATCAGGATGGAAATAAAGGTTTCAAAAGAGATTTTAAAAACATTCACGCAGTTATATTGAGTTTGAGCGGATTCTATTCAAATAATCTGCTTTAGTCCAATGTCTAAATGGCCCAATCTTTTTGGTTTTCCAGATGTGTCGGCAGTAGAGAAAATATTTCAATAGAAGCATGATGTCCGGAAGGAATTTATAATGATTTAAAATTCTAAGCCTCACAATACTCCAAACCAGGAGTACCCCAGTGATAACCACATTCTTCTTGTAACATTCAGCACTCATAAGTTACTCGATCGGACATTGGGCTAGCTTATTCGTTATTTGTAATTTAAAAGGTTGAATTTAGGACAATTTATGGAACTCTACATCAAATCATGAATTAACCGGCTCTATTTTAGCTTCTGTTCGCTCGTTCCCTCGCTCACAAGCTGCTATTCTTTATTGTTCAGTTTGGTACCAGGGGTACCGATACAGAATAAGAATTTATTCTTTTCGTGAATTAACAAATACTCTATTAAATAATCAAGTAGTATATGTACATATGCATATATGAATTTAAATAGTCGGTGCATACTAATGAATTGTAATATATGCCATCAATCATAATACTATTATAGTTATCACGTGTTAGTGAAAGTATATTATATGCATATGCGATTAATTTAACCTGGTACCTACTAAAAGCAACACATCTGCTAAAAAACAAAAAACGATCGGGACGTCTGAAATATGACGATACATTCGCAAAATGTTACTGCGGAAATGTAAAATTTACGACCCAAATGTGTGTGTTTGACTCTCAAAATGGGAACAAAACGGAAAAGAGAATCGCCGTCCCTCCACTTGAGCTTGATATTATAAATTTCACTGTAACTCGTTATATGAAAATAATTGAGAACTTTTTGTTGAGTTAACCTCAGGTGGACTTTTGCTCATTTAGGGCACAGTTGATTATAAATATTTTCTGCAAAATAAGTATAAATACAACGAGCACTCGGCAAGTGCATTTATACCGACATGAACTGCTACGTTGCACCGTTGACATGAGAAATTTAAAATTTTAATAAAAAAATATTAGCGTAACTGATGTCATAATGTCAGTACCCATAGCATCTGATAATATTGAACCAGGAACCAAAATATAATGAAAATGAAAATTTGAACTACTGTAGACGGAGAGATTAGAACAAGCCTGTTTTGCCATAGGTTCTCCAAATTAAATAGAAATTGGCACAACAAATGCTATACACAATAAATCGCCCGGCCGAAATTAACAAGTAAATATAAAGCAATAAATTATTATTGTATGCACAATAAACAAAACAAACGAAACCAAGATGTGACTAGGAGGAATGGACTCATTGGACCTTCGTCTCTGCATTCATGTGAATTATCAAAGATCAGGCCTCTGTGTAAACTTGAAATATTTAATCCTGTGAAAGTTATATTTTCCAAAGCCCATATATATATTTTTTACTATGACCCTTTTTAATGAAACTTCGCATACCTGGAGTTAAGCACATAAGCTACCCTAGCTTTCCTAAATTGGGTCCAAAATGACGAACGTTAATGAGCTGGACTTGAAGGACCGGAAAGTTATAAGATACCTATTTTAGAATACCGTCGTTTAGTATGGAAAATGGGGCAGTCAATTAATATCAGACATTCTTTGCCAATTCGTCACTCTTCGTGAAAGTTCTGGCAGAACACACGGCAAGCTTGGATTTAGACCATACCCAACGAAATGTTTTAGATTGACAATGTTCGGTCATAGCCCCGATCCGAACATTGCGCGTCGCACGTATTAAAACACGCAGGGTCATGGAGGAGTCCCGGCATCTAAATTAGAATTCACCGGCACTCGCATTCCCCAAAATAATCCCCATTCTAGCATAAATTGACCAGAGTTCGTCGGAATTTCACAATTTTGCGGACAGTCCAGACGAGCTATGGGAAAAATTGATGAAAGGCATAACCCCTGCTGATTTTCGCTGGTTTAGTATGCAGGGTGGAGTGAAAGGAGGAACGTGTTAAGCTGTAAAGTACCGGTATAGGAGCGGCAACCGCTTTCTATGACAAAAAGATAATTATTTATTAAGAAATATTATGAATCACAAAAAATATATATACACTGAAAAAAAGTCGAACGTATTATTAATGTACCACGCCCCAGGGTTATTATAGGCAAACAAAAACAGCCAGTAAAAAATTATCTTGTGTGTTACTTGTACAACAACTCAAGCTTGCTTTTGGACCAAAAAGATAGTTTTTAGGAATTTGGGAAATATAGGTTATGACGTCATCAAATATATTTTTTCCAGGACCATACCTGTTTCTCTTTATATTTGGAAAGAGCGCGTTTTTCTGATAAACTTTCGTAAACAGTTTTTATAGGTATCTCGTTTCATTAAAAAGTTATATATATGCGTATTATTTGTAAGAATATTTTTTAATGAAAATCGAGTTAGCTATGACTTATGAAGGTATATTTTTGACAGAAACAACTGACAGATGCTCGAACAGATGTATTATGGAAAAAGTATTAAAATTTTATTACATATTAGTTATAAATATACAGTGTCCGCCAAAAAGTCTGCACCATATGGCAAAAATTTTTAGTAAATAACTTACGGACAATTTGTCTGCGGCATCATGTTTTGCTTGCTCTGGAACCAAAATTGACATAATCAAATGTTGTGACGTAGTCTCTTTTATATGTGAAATTTGACATTAATGAAAAAAATGTCCGAACAATGGGCTTATTTAACCGAATTTCAAAAAAAAAGTCATAAGAAAAATATGTTTCTTTCGCAATTTTATACCTCTATGCAAAATTTCAAGAGCCTACTACGATTTTCATATTTTGCCCTTTGTTGGATATTATTGGACATAATATTTTAAATTTTCTAGATATTTCTGATCAGATCGGCATGACAGAAATATTTGTGTGTTTTTACAGCCATTTACTATAGAAAGAAGTTTGTAAATCGAATTTATGTGTTTATCTGTAAAAATGAGATCAGTTTTGCACCAAGCGTGCTTCTTCAACAAGCCCTCATTTTAATTCTTTTGCCAAAAAAAAGGAAAAGAAGGATATTTAGACCGTAAACTAAGAGTTGTGCAGTATGTATTCAGTCAATGAGTGTTTCAAATTACATAGGATCGACTTTTATGGATTAACAAATATGGAAAAGGGCAAGAAAGGGCAAAAATTGAAAATTCATTAAGAGTAGGTTTTGATTTACACAAAGAAGTAAAGCGCTCAATGTTCTGGAATTTCATGAAATCGTATTACTTTGTATATTATTCATTTTCAAAAGTACAAAAATTACTCGTTTATTTTAAATATGTATTAAATAAAAATTATAAAATAAAATAATTTTGAAAATCCACTGTACCTTTCTATTAAACGCAATGCTAAAAGAATGCTATACTTTCTGTAATGATGAATTTTAAAGTTTGTTCAAAATCAATTTTTAGTCTACTTTAGGTACAAAACTTAGGTAAACTCTGTTCAACGAATGTTCATACCTACGTCACAACTCCCGTCCTTGTCTGACTTGTGAATATACGACCGATATCCATCCTATATTCATAAGCAAGACAAGGACGGGTGTTGTGACGTATAGTATGAACATTCGTTGAACAGAGTTTAGGTACTGTACATCACTTGAATAACTGATAGTTTCTGTGCAAAATTTTCGATAAATCAATTTGTCTTAGTTTTCATAGTATTAACAAATACATTCGTTAAGTCAACGCACAGCGTTCATAGTATTAATGGACGAATTCATTGTTTCAATGCAAATTGCTTCAAAACAAGAAACATGTTCGCTAATTCAACGTTCAGTTTTTATAATATTAACATTGCCATATATTAACATTGCCATCAGATGCAGTCAAGTTATACATTGGTGCTATACATTTCCTTAGAAACATTCAAAATACCTTGTGTCACATTATAACGGATGTGCTATGTACTCAAATCCTACAATACAGCCTCCGCCTTAGATATATGTGACCGTGGATCATTATGGACTAGGAGCGTTGACTGAAGGTTTAAAAAGACCTCTCACGGATCCAGATAAAATGCCGAGCGCTTTTGGAGGCGAAGGACTATGGATATTCGAACTTTTTCCAATGATCCTAGTCATTCGCCTCCGCGCACCAACTCCATCTACTGGTGTATAGCGGTATTATTATTTCTATTTAGCTCTCGTCCAGTACTACTGTTTAGCACCATCTATTTTCGATAATTACAATGACTCTAACAAAATCGATAATTAGTGGTAGGTTTCGTACTCGACAATTTCGTATTCCAAAAGGCTCGTTTGTGTTCGGGGCGGGGCAAACAAGTCTAAAAATAGACACGGGGGGAGAAGGGAGAAGGGGCCAGTGAAATAATTCTACGATTTGGCTTTTATAAAATTAGGAATAGATTCAGGGTTGGGCGTATTTCAGTTTGATATTTGACGATTTTAACGGATTGGCAGATTTTTAAAATTCTCTTTTTTAGGATATAGTGATCTACATTATGTTGCTTCAATTTCTTACGTTGATTTGAAAAACAAAACATATGTCCAAAATGAAAACTTTGAGAAAAGTGAAAAAACTGATTGCCTTCCCTCTATTAGGGAGTATTTTTTTAATGTACCTAGGCGTTTTTCTGGAAAAATGTTGAATACAGAAAGAGGTTGTTATTTATTTTTATTTTTTTAGCTTAAGTAACTAATAAAAATATATACTGTGTGTCCGGCGATTCAGTGCCCAAGGGGTGTAAACGATAAAAAAATTCTAATTGTAAGTTGACATTCTGTTTGGTGTTGCCCCAATAATTGGCCGAACCTATCAGCAAAGTCTAGAGAATACTAGACTTTGCTATCAGTACACAGTGTATACAGGGTGTATTTTTGTCGAAAAAAAACAAGGCTGGAGTAAACTGTACCCTCAATTTTAAAAGCTAGCTAGCTAGGACGTTAAAACGATATTATTGCTTATATCTGCCAAACTATGATACCACACCACTTAATCAGTGGCGGCTCGTAACTATTTAAACTTAAACAGGCGGGGCCAAATATCGGAAGACATTTAAAAATCAATGTGCCTAACTAAACCGGTGTAAAGTTAGTAGCCGATTTTCTGGCAGCAAAAAATTTTCCTCGCCCTTATTTCCACAAATTTATTTTGATAAAAATAAAGTAGAAAGGGTAACTATTATTAAACCTTCTAAGCAGATTAAACTGGAGAATGAAGAAAAATATTCATCAAAAAATAAACGTTGAAATTTTTGGCTCCTAGAAAATTGGCTGCTAAGTGCTAAGTTCAGTTTTAAGTAGACACTTTTGTTGAATTTACGTGATCGCGTTTTTTATGTTCTGCCGTTTGATTTTTCTCTATAGTTAAATCAAGGTAACGGCCTGCCCTCTATAACTGTTTAATTTGCAGTTTTTGCTCAAATTACATTGACGAAAATGAATTCCTTAATAAAAAAACTAACACTGTTTTATGAAATGCTACTTTTATTAGTGATATAAACAAAAATAGTAAAAGTAGGTAAATAAGGATTTTTTAAACTGTTGACTATGTTTGTACCTACATGTAGGAATTGAGATTTTTTAAGTAGGTATTGACTGAACACGCCAGAAAGTAATTACCCATTTTCAGTCAGAATTACCTTTGAACATTTTTTGACAGAGAGGAATAAAATAAAATAGTTAAATGAGAAAACACATTTATTAAAAAAACACCTAAATACCAAATCCAGAAATATTGTCAACATAAATAAATTATATAAGTAAGAACATTTTAACGCATATACAATTATTATACAGGGTGTCCAACTTTAAAACTGTAGAAATCCGTAAAATCTTCATTTTTAGAGATAATCGCCTAAACTTTTTTTGTTTGAAAGGCCTTCAAAAACCGCTTCTTTTGACCTTCCTGCTATTATTAAAATGCAAATCCAGGGCCGGCTACCATTTTTTTATACCCCAATTTAGAAAACCATTTAGCGATTTTTTTATTTAAAATCTGACCCCACAGCGTTAATTAGAACACCCCAAAACCCCTATATACCAAATTTGAATAAAAAATATACAGGGAGTTCTATTCTGCAGGGTGTCAAATTTGAGCAAAATAGGAATTTTAAAGAAATACATTACTTTTGTGTTTATCAATATTTTTTCAATGATTCTACAGCACTCATGACCCATATAAAGTTTCATAAAAATTCAGCATTTTGAGATGGCACAGATAAGAATACTCTGTATATTTTGTATTGGACCTTTGCACACCAATACCTTGAGTGGTCCTATAGACCATTGAACTGTTTTGAGGGGATTCCATGGCAATCTTGACTTGGCAGATACCTTTAAAAGTCCTATTTTGCTCAACTTTGACACCCTGCAGATTGGAACTCCCTGTATATTTTTTATTCAAATTTGGTGTAAAGGGGTTTTTGGGTGTTCTGATTAATGCTGTGGGGTCAGATTTTAAATAAAAAAATCGCTAAATGGTTTTCGTGAAAATCGAGGGTATAAAAAAATCGCAGCCGGCCCTGGATTTGCATTTTGAAAATGACGGGACGGTCAAAAGAAGCGGTTTTTGAAGGCCTTTTAAACAAAAAAAAGTTTGGGCGATTGTCTCCGAAAATGAAGATTTTACGGATTTGTACAGTTTTAAAGTTGGACACACTGTATGGTTTTTGTTTTGGCAATAATAATAGTCCCCCACTAGTCAATAGTTTCACAATGTGTAAAAAGAGTTTCAAGGCTAAAAAAAATTCGAAGTCTCGCCCGCAGCTCTAGGGTTTACTATAGATCCCAACGTACCTACCCGTTGAAAATAAACACCATCTATGGAGCTGGAAATATAAAATTTTGTGTCTGTATTTTCTGCTCGTGTGTGGTTGATGTAATATACGATTTCTATTAAAGGGAAAAGGATGGAATGATACCCCTGTTTAATAAGTGTATTTGGGCGGGTCCTTTCCCCAAGTAAATTTCTGGTCGCGAAAGGGAGCAGTGAAAGGGGCAAATAATATTGTAATGAATCTCAAAAATCACAGTCCAAACTCGTTACCTTGGTTACCACCTTTATTGTTTAGCCTTCAAAAATCACAAATAAACTTGTCAGATTACTGTCACTGCCCAAGAATATTCTTTCAGCTCCAAAATTCGCACAAAATCGCTTTCTAACCTTTCACTTTCTCCAGGCCCAATTCCCAGGTCTTAATGTCAAGTAAAACCCTGTCAAAAGTCAAAATCAAGATATTGCCAGACTCGAAATGTCCCATCTGTAATTCCCACCGAGCTATCCCAGTATACCCCAGAAAACAGTGTGCTGTTTTCTAGACTTTGCTTTCGAGTCAGCGACACCGACTGTGAATAATTGTTACTTCCGCTAGCCGCAAGATGGCTCCGGCGAAAATGCCAGAAGATTTTCGACATCGATCCGCTTTAATTTCTGGTCCGGAATGTAGAGGGTGCCAGCGGGCTCCGGAGATGTTTTTAAATCGGCACGCTGTTCCATGGGCGTAGATTCTCTTTTTAAATCTTCACCCAACGCTAGGAGGCTATAAACAAACAACACAATATACAAATATAATACGATACCTAAGTAGATATATCTCGAGCAGTAATGTTGTAGTGGATTGTAATATATTATGTACTAGCACTAATAGCCGCCAATAATACTGCAGGTTAATAACAATGGAACAACCCGCAAAAATATCTATACAGGGTGATTCAGCAAAATTTGTCAGATAATATACAAAAATGCGTATTTTAACGAAAATATGTTAAAATGTAAAACAATTTATTTTTAATTTTATAACACCCGTCAATATCAGCTAGGTAACATATTTTTATATTACAAAATAGTAATATACAAAGTTTTATATTTAATCATTTGCTTTTTACTATTTATTAAATTCGTTTAATTAAATTTTGATATATTCTATTGTAATATACACATTTTAAATATAAATTTCTAGAATGCAGAATAATGCAGATATTTTACCAATGAATAGAGCATTTAATATCATTTCAGTGTATTAAACGTAAGTAATTAAATTTACAAAATCCAAATTTTTTAGATAAAAATATATATTGTAGAGGGGCGTCCTTGGGCCTGGTGTCTTAACTTGAGCTGGTCATTTGGTGTCACACTTTCTACAAATACGAAATAAAATATTTTTATAACTGGTGTATAAATGCCTACGTTTGCACTATTATAGAAAGCTTAAAGAACTAAATTGTCACAAATTTCCGCATTGCAAAATTTTTCTTAACCTCATAATAAATAGGTAATATCCTAAGTCGTGAATAAATATGGCTTTATCACCCTGGAAAAGAACAAAAAGTAGTGGGCATTTCAAAAGAAATGTAAAAAGAAATATCTGTAAATTTTAGAAAATTGTACTTTTGGTGAAGGTATGCTTTTAAGATTTATCTAAATATTATTTAGCTGGCAAGAAATAAACATAGAAGAGGACAATAGTGGCCCTGATAATGAAATTCGAGATGAAATAGCTGTAGTTGATGAAAGTCAGATTGATTCTAATGACAATAATAGTACCAGATACTAAAATTACTCATCAGGGTAGAAGTTCTGACCAAGAAAAGACACGGCTCTGATCCTTTATCAGACACAGATGAAGATGTTGATAGTAGATATGGCCGAAGAAGGTATATCATCATAAATTTTGATTCCGAACTAATAGGAAAACTAAAATAAAAAACAATTAAAGATATAGGCCACGACTTATAATATAAATCATTCATTTGACGAAACTAAAAATCTCACCCAAGACTAAGCACCTTTAGAATTTGAATACAATTTAGAGGTTATGTCTCATACAGCATACAAATGCAGCACAAAATAAGTGATTAATTGTAAAGTGCAGCTTCGAGAAACTATGCGACCGTTCTGTTTCTTAAAGATGCTTGCTGCTTCCCTACACGATACTCACCATACTCACAGAAAGCTGATATATATCTACGCGGTTGACAAATAGGGTTTTTTTGACTTCAGCGAGCGATAACCAATAATAACCGAATTGCCTAAACGTGTTTGGTATATTTACTGTTTACTGGTTACTAATGTCATTCGCCTAAAATCGACTTAAATGCCAAATTAAAAATCTTACATGATTATTACAAGTAAAAAAAGGTAAAAAAAAACACTAAATACTAAATTTGGCAACCTCTGAAATGAATAAAATCTCGGGCTGCTGTTTGTTTGAAAAATAGTTTTATAGTGCAACTAAAAACAACTCTATTAAACAATAAAGTTCTATTGAGTTTCTTATAAATTTAAATCATTTTATAACGTTTTCATTGACAACTAATTGTCGTATTTCTGAACGCCATGTTTATTTGCGGGGTTAAGCAGTGGCCGCCATTGTCCACGAAAAATATTTTCGGTGTTAATTGCAATTAACACAATAAATATACTTTTTATAAATATATAAGGTATTTTACCTGATATTCCAATAAACATCATTTACTATTTATAATTACAGCTACTAAAAATCTTTCTATGTTTCATTTTCTTGGCTTGACATTGAAGGTTAGAATTTCCACGTTCGATACTTGCATTAAGTCGCTATATGTCGAATATTGTGGGTAGAAGAACAAATAGGAAGTTTACATAACCAACAATAATGAATGGTTTCCCTACACCCTCTAACCCCTTCTAGTAGCTGTAGAAGACGCCGAAGTCTTCTACATCTCACCGCTACTAACTATATATCAATTGGAATAAATAACACCTAGCCGATGGAACCCATATCTCCGGTAGCTTAGTTGGTTAAAGAAAAATATTTATATATTTTAATATTTTTATCAGATCCGCTAATTAATGGCTAATTTAAGGCGCGTCTATTTTTTAATACAAACACACACACATATATATATATATATATATATATATATATATATATATATATATATATATATATATATATATATAAAACAAGAACCAAATTTAGTGGGAAATAAGCCAATTTTTAAGTGTGAAGACTCTTTTTATTGGTGAAAGCTTTCGCAGTTGTTTAACTGCTTCTTCAGTCACTAATTAAGTGAGTTCCTAATATAATGTAAAGATGTTAATGTTTGAATTTTGCATTGGACAGGGCAAAAGTACAAAATTTTAAAATTTAGTTTTGACAAAAATCTAGTTCAATATGACACTTAAAAATAGTTTATATATATATATATATATATATATATATTATCAGAAAATTTTGCTGCGTAGGACAATTCCTAGTGCTAGTGCCCAACAAATCGTAAGATTTATTATATTTTTGCTAACATAAATTTCCTTATGATGGCGATGGTCTGTTTATAAGTTCAGCTTTTCGAATCAGTATATACCAACGAGTCCTTAGAATTCTTATTTCTCTACCTTATATGAACTTTACCCGATATTTTTGTTGTAAGTTGCGTCACAAAAGAAATAAAATATCGTATAAAATTTTGTACTTGTATATAATGTATATGTAGAGGGCGCGCTGAACAGACACATTTTATCACTCTTATAAAATAGGTATAGGAGCGCTAAAAAATATATTTATAATGGTTGTAAAGCGCATATTTGGACAGGTTGTAATAATAGTTTCTTAGACACACTTATAAAATAGTTTTTTAACTATTACATAAAGATATTCTATTGAGATGATATAACCAGGTATCAGGGCCGCCGAGAGCCGAAACGGGCCCTGGGACTCTTCAGCTTTTTGGGCCCCTATACTCTTTCTATTCAAAATAATAATAAGGGATCCTACCTAGTTCAGTTGTAGGATTCAAAATATACAACATTAATAATTATGGTTTTACTCACATAATAAAGAAATAATAGAATAGAAACAACATGAAGAAAAACCAAAATAAATGACTCAGGTAAAAGCTTTAATATATGATTCATTTTTAATAATCATATGTATGTACCTACATAATTGCGACAAAAAAGATACTTAGAAGGAAAAAACTTCCCCCCCTCTAGCCTGTAGTAGTAGCCGTTAGCTGTAACCTGTAATCGGTTCATTTGTGCCTGTGCATAGGATTAAGACACGGAAAAAAGTTTAAATACGAAAGTTGTTTGAACTTAAATAGAGTATAATTTTCTGTATTTTTTGCATATACAGGGTGCTCCATTTTTCGCCCACCAACACAAAATTAATTTTTTTAATGCAACATCCTATATTTTTATTCAGATTCGAATTCTACGCGAAATTGTAAGCCACTTTCATATATATGTTATATCCCAAACTTTACCCTTTTGAATGAATTTATACATTAAAATCGAAAAAATATGCGAAAATGGAGCACCCTGTATATACAAAAATACACAAAATTACACTCTATTTAATTTCATATAAACAACTTTTGAGTCTAAACTTTTTTCTATCCCTTAATCCTGAAAAGTTATAAGGAAACGGAAAATACAAAAAATACAAAATACAACCAATCGCCCTGTTATTAAATAGACGAAACGCCAACCCCGCCCGGGCCCCCAAAGCCTACGGGCCCTGGGAATTTGTCCCATCTGCCCCCCCCTCTCGTCGGCCCTGCCAGGTATAACAATATGTTAAAAGAACCGAAAGATTTTATAAGTTGGGCCTTTTTGGTTGTATACGTATTTTATTAGACCTGTAAAGGGCACTATAGGATTTTCATTGTTCTATTAGATATGTTATATAGCATTTCTTAGAACCCTTATAAAACTGATTTTGCTACTTGGGTAGTAGATTGGAGAGAATAGAGATTTACTATGTATACATATTAATAAAAGTGTGTTTTTTATTTATTCGATAGTACCGATAAAAATCGCTATCTTTACCATCCGTTTTTATAGCAAATTTTGTATGTTTATGAATAAATATGTTCATTTAAGCAGTTATGTATTTGAACAATAAGAACTAGAATAATTTAAATTCGTTTAAAAACGTTAAAATAAATGGGCGTTTGTTAAATGTGAATTTTATTTTGGACTGCCTTCGATGCAAGTGTAAGCAAATACATAAATATTTTTTAATACATTCAAAATTTCTATGCAATTTTTATTTCTCTTGTTTTTAGGCTTTCACAGCTCTTATCCATGTCAGAATGAATTTCTGAGCTGTTGCGCCGTGGTCGATGGAAATCTTCTATAGACATTTTGTTAGTCATAACTGAGAGTATTTTTAGTGTGACTCGTCCATTGAGGGATTGTAACTGATAATCAAATGATAATATCTAGTGGCGATCTTACTGATAATAAGTTGTGATCCAATATATGACGAGTCGTCACTGAAGATGCTTACGGGTACTATCAACAAAAACGTCTGGAAGATTTCCATCGACCACGGTGGGACAGCCTGAAAATTTGTTTGCATATATTAATTTATTATATATATATAATATAAATATATTTTGTTCGCATATATTAATTTATATTATATAATATAAATATATATTATATATATATAATATAAATTAATATATGCGAACAAATTTTCAGGCTGTCCCAGCGTCGTCGGTGGAAATCTTCCAGACGTTTTTGTATATATATATATATATATATATATATATATATTACCAATAAATTATATTTAAATGAACAATTCAATATTTTATCTACTAATATGCGTATATTTTTTCATGAATATTATGACATTATAAATAAATACTCTGGAAAAATATTTTTGAATTGATACACTTTATTAATAATGAATGCAACAATTAGTCAAATTAAAGACATGAATAATATATGTGATATCATCTTAGTTTTTAGATTTAAAACGCACACAAGTTGTTAAATCAAATACCAGTATATTTGATTTGCCCTTATAATACTGCCGATATTATAAAAATATTTTACTTTGTAAAATATAGTGTTGCTGTGCCAAATAGTATTAAATTTCCTAATACGTATTATTATTTTTATTTTATTTTTAAATATATTTTTTTCTCCGTGCACCTAAAGCTCATCAGTTTTATACCTCAACAACGAAATGAGATATTTTAGTTCCGCATAAGCCTATTTTAGTGACCTAAAATATCGCGTTTCGTTGCTGAGATATAAAGCTGGGAAGTTAATATAGACGAGAAAACGACATTGACATTCTTAGTATGTATATCGTTTTTGCATTTCCTTCCTACACCAAATTATAATGATTCGGTATGAAGACCTCCATTAGTTGGGTACTGTCTAAAATTTGCGTGCAAGTCAAGCCTGAAAAATATAATATTGCTGATTTAGGTAGTCCGCGCAGCAGGATCGCGTGACGCATGGTAATTATTGCACTGCACACTCCCCCCCCCCCTTGATGACCTTCTAGGCGATTATGCGGATAGTGATAATAGTAATTATCATCCTTAAGTAGCGAAAATAAGTGGAACATTCGATAAGCGAGAACTCTCTTGTCTTCGGGAAAATTGAGGAACTATACTCATTCTTCAATACAAAAGGGCATGACTATAAAATATTCCAAGATAAATTGTTTATACAAATGAAATAAAAAAGAAACAGCAATGTCACACTGTATTACTAATAGCTAAATTCGTTTTGGAAATATAATCAAATTATGAAATAATTCCTATATTTCTGAAAATAGACTATAATACCTTTCTTAAAATGAAACTCGTGTAATATTTTTTATGATACTTTATATAGCAATGATCCGATACGGTCTAAACGAATTAGGGTAAAATCGAGTATCCACAATATAAAAAAGGTTCCCTAATACGACTTCGGTCAGAAAAGTCCCCTATACTATTTTATGTAATAAATCTTTAACGACGTGTTATACACACAAATTGTTGGCTACAAGAAAAGTTTATACCACGCAAATATATTATTTCGCTATCAAAACAAAAAACTCAATTAGTTAGTGACCCTCAATAAATATTATTCGAAAATGGAAATATAATAATAGTAATTTATGTAACAATTGAAGCACTGTTCCGTGGCGCAGTGTGGAATTTGGAATTTGTTAAATGAGTCGTGGCATTCTCGATTTTCATCGCATTGCATCAAAGTGATATCAATAATTATTATTAGAAAAAAGTAAACTGCAACATATTATGTGGCTTTATTTCACAGTTGTTGGTAGTCAATAATTATTGTGAGAGATACAAGTAGCAAAAAGACAGAAGGTATAAAATTTATATGATCATAATTTCTGTTATGCATACGACTTTTTGCTCATAACTGTCTGTGTATAACAATTCTCTCACAGAGCAAATTAACTGTCACCTAGAAAAAGAACGAAGGGCAACGTCGTTGGTCGATTGCTTAGTCTAATTTGCTGTCACACCCAACATATTATCACGCATTTTAAGAATATTGCCCTTCTATCTACAACCCCCACAAGCTGATAAATAATATATTGCCTATATTGGATACAAAACTTGTTGTTTCAAAACAATAACTATGACTACGTTTATCTCGTGAAACTCGATCGGATTGAAATGGATCCGATTGAGTTATGTAAAATCTTTTATAATTCTACGTTTACATCATCAGTATTCAATCCTCCCTAGGGACATTAACTTATTATACTGATTCCACAGTAGGCTGGTGCACATTCTGGCCAACTTCTGTTTGGAAATAGCGACTTGACTTGAAATTTTAAATATGATTGAATTTCAATCTGTAGGGTTTACGCCGTCTATTTGAGCCCGCTCCAGTGAATTCAAACCTCTCTCAATCGGATCGAACATGTCAGGATAAACGTAGTCATTAAATAGTATAAAACAGAGATGTGCCTAGTGCAAATGTATTTTTACTATTGTTATTAAATGACTGATTAATTGAAAGTATGTATATTAGAACAAATAAATTGTTGCTAACTAATTACATAAGAAATTTAATACATGTTATTGCTATACAAGGTGGTTAATTTTTTTTCTAAAAACAATTATACTAATTACCCACTTCTATGCCACTGGTTGTTCAAGGTGTTTGATATTAACCGGTTTTATGCTAACCCATGCCGTTATAACGTGTACCTACCAAATATGACTTAAATATCTCAACTAGTTTGGTACTCAATACTCAATAAAGTTCACATATTTCTTACAACTTAAGCACCCTGTAACTTTTTTATAGGGCCTTAAAATGATATAGTTTATAGAAGAAAGTGCGGTTATTTTTTGGTTTTCTTATCACCTGTTGAAGTGTCGCAGAATAAAACTGAATCACCTTGTATACTCATATTTAAGACAGCATTTTTTTTAACTGACAGGTTTTATGAGTAGGGACGCCCTTGTGAATAAGTTGTGAAAGCGACTTCTACTACTTCAGGCATAATGGAGACAAAATTATAAAAAACACGGATCAACAAAAAGGGCATTTTTCTAAAAAAATAGTGGGAAAATGCCAAAAAAACAACGTCGGCCTAGACTTTCGAAATTTCGAAGACCTACTCTGTTTTTCATTCTGATTAAGTTTCCTTAATGTCGTAAAGTCACTGAAAATATACGCGTAGCGTATACGCGTAGCGTATATTTTCAGTAGCGTATATTTTCCGTGCGTAAAACCTACAAAAAAGGCACTTTACTGATGTAGAAAATTAGTTGCTTCATAATTTCCAAGGAAAACTAAAATTATGTCACAAATTAGTTTCAAACCAAGCAGGGTTGATCCCCCGAAAATCAAATTTCAATTCGAATTTTTTTTGTTATTTACACCTTATGTGAACTCAATCCGGGGACACACTGTATATTATAGTTGAAATTCTTAAAATATCCATTCTTCCAGACGATCACACTCTCCGGCAACGCCGCGGCCACGCCAAGCATATCGGCCAAGAATATCGCTTCGATTCGAACTGCGTGCACATGTGAACATGTTATATTGTTTCCATAAGCAATTGCGAAGTAAGTGCAAACATGTTTTAACTCTCAAAAGTTTATAATCGTGTATTAGTGTAATAATTTTGAACAATGGGACCCGAAACGTCCGTAGCATGTAAGAAAAGAGCAATCAGTCGGTGCACATAAACAAATATTTGCTTCTGTATTGTTGAATGATTACAATGCCATTAATTTGTTATTATTGGTCTAGTATATTTCCCCAGGGGATGTAACTAGTTCATGTCAGCCCCCATTTACTTACGAACCATACCCACACCGTTACTATAGGCGCGCGTTAGTTGGGAAAAAATTTATCGTCAACATATTCCAAATAATTTGCGGAGGCATCTCGCTTGACTGTGTCCAATAAACTGTGATGTCGCGTACTGGCAGGCGCGTTATTCGCACCGCCAACAAAATAACAACAATTAACGAATTATTACAGCCATCCGTTAGGACAAGTTTTCACATGTCGCACTTAATTGCAAATATATTTTACCGCAATGTACGACTGTCGCCCAACCGGGCGGAACCAGAGAATTGTCATTTTTTTATTGTAAGCCCGATCTGTATTCTATAAATCAGGTAAGACCTGCGAAACATCGACAGTTTTTTAATCGCCAACCATATCCCCATTTTTCTACTTCCATGTTGAAACGCGTAACACCTGGTTATTAATGTGGATGTATAAAAGTTTATTTATGGGATGGTTGCAGGGACACGACAACTATACCAATTATACACCAGTGGGACTACAACAGATAACAAAAACCGCTGCAAATGGAATCATTCCTTTCCCATAACTTCTTTAAACCATAAAGAAATCATCAGATCCCAAAGAGCCTAGAGCAATTAAATATTTATAGAAACCAACATAATTAACATTTATAATTTCATCTCATGGCACCAAATCTCTACTAACACTTTTTCTAAAAATAAAAAATATATTTTCCACCGGCGATTATTTACTTATTTAGTCAATTAAAAACTCTTAATCACAAAAATCTGAAAATATTTACTTTTTAGAGATTTTGTCTAAAGATAATTAAACAGTCCTTCTATATTGTAGACAAGATTACTTGTAAAAAAATTAAGTTTAGTGCCGTAATTTTTGCGTAGTGGGGCAGTTATTTCCGAAACACCCATGACCACAGTTTTCACCCAATAATATTTCTTTTTTTTTAAGTTGAGGCACAATTTGGCCTTTGTTGGCAATGACTATTCGCTTTACTTAGTCTACTTTCATTCATCACAGAGAGGGTTATAAATATGTATGAGAATTTAACGCCTATATACCCATGTTCACCGATCAACTTCCACGCCTTGTCATGCCCTGACCAATCAGCTTCGTCTCATATATAGAAATAATATTTGCACTAAAAAAATAATGACGCTGCCAAAAGTACTACTACCGGGGCATGAGCAATGAGCATATACAGTGTCCTCCAAAAAGTTGGAAACTGTTGAAAATTTTTAATGAATGATTTATTTTGGAATTCAACTTTGGGGTTAGCTTTTGCTTTAAGAAAGATGAAAAATGATTCACTTAAAAGTGCTCACATTACTTTCGCTGTCTGACAGAAATGACATCTAATAAATAAAATCGATAGAAATGAGTTTATTTGTTAAAGATTTTCTTTTTTCACATTTTTTAAATAATTTTGAACTATCCGAAAATTTTAAAAACTTGTAACTGCATAAAAGCTAGGTAGGTATTTTATATGGTTATAACATATATCATTAAGATATATACAGTGTGTTTCACTTCAAGTCGAGACAATTCATTATTTTTTTACGGGTTGACCAATTTTCAAAATCTTTTTTTAAGTATAGTGCTCCGAAAGATCTACATTTTGACACTAATTTTTTTCAGATTCGTCTTTTCCATGACCTACTACGATCAAAATTATATCCCCAAAAACTGCAAAAGAACATTAAAAATTTTTTTAGGAAAAAAATGAATAGCACAGTCGTATTGGCCATACCCGAAAACCACACATACCATGTTTCACGATCATAGCTTCAAACATGGCAAAAATACGGTTTTTCGAAGTACCCTGTACAAACACCGAGAGATATTTTAAAATTATTTCTTTGCAGTTTGATTAGGGCTCACATAAGCCATTAATTCCCACGATTTCATGGCCCTGCCTTGTACAGGGCGTTCGCAATAAAAATACAAAAATCGAAAATAATCGTTTTTTTTTGTCCTGGTGTTTTTTTTACATTTTTTTCTACAATTTTAACTTATGCCGTATAAAAACATAAACATCAACATAATTACTCAGTCCGATAAAAAATATCTCAAAGTGCTGATTTTTTTCAAACTTTTACAATTTAAAATTTTGTTTTTTCCATTGTTTTTATCAAATACCTGACTCAATCGAAGAAATAAAACAATATTCAAAGCAGTATTCAACCTGTTGGAGCAGATACACAACGTAATATTTGTAATCCTAGAAACAATAAACAGGATGTTTCATTTTATAAAGTATTTTCAATATAGAGCTCCCTGGATATGTAGATACCAATCAATTTTTAAATTTTTTCAAATAAAAAAAGGGTGTTTTTTTTATTGAAAATACTTTCTGAAAGTTAATATTGTTTATGTTTTTTAATAGACATTAATTAATATTGTTGAAAAAATGTAAAAAAAAACACCAAGAGAAAAAACGATTATTTTCGATTTTTGTATTTTTATTGCGAATGTATGTATATGGCAGGGCCATGAAATCGTGGGAATTGGTGGCTTATGTGAGCTCTAATCAAACTGCAAAGAAATAATTATAAAATATCTCTCGGTGTTTGTACACGGTACTTCGAAAAACCGTATTTTTGCCATGTTTGAAGCTATTTTCTATAAGCTATGACCGTGAAACATGGTATGTGTGGTTCTCGGGTATGGCCAATACGACTGCTATTCATTTTTTCCCTAAAAAAATGCCCAATGTACTTTTGCAGTTTTTGGGGGTATAATTTTCATCGTAGTAGGTCATGGAAAAGACGAATCTGAAAAAAATTTGTGTCAAAATGTAGATCTTTCGGAGCACTATATATTAAAAATTTTTTTTTGAAAATCGGTCAACCCGTAAAAAAATAATGAATTGTCTCGACTTGAAGTGAAACACACTGTATGTGTATATTGTATATGTGTTTTTTTTAATGAAAATTATATTAAAGCTTTAAAATTTTGTTATGTTTGTTGCAAAGTTGATGTCAATCAATTCATATCCTAAACGCTTGGCGGTACATCAACATATTTTTATCGATATTTAGCAATAGAAATAAATATTATTATAATGATAAAGCTAGTGATATAAAATAGTTTTTATGCAGTTACAAATTTTTAGAATTTTCAGGCAGTTCAAAATTATTAAAAAATACAAAAAAAAGAAAATATTTTAATAGAGCGTTCAAATTCGGTACAAATGCAAAGATAAAAACTTCTTCAAATTTTTGAAATTTTAACAACAATTTTTAAATGCTATTTTTGACAGATGGCGAAAGTCATGTGACCACGTTTGAACGAATCATTTTTCATATTTTTAAACCAAAAGGGACCTCCGAAGTAGAATTTAAATGATGAAAATACTACAACTAACTATAAAAAAAGAAAAAAAGAAATAAGTAAAAAGTTTGTCCCAGAGCGTGGTTTCGAAACCCGGACCTCTGGGTTATGAGCCCAGCCCGCTTCCACTGCGCCACTTCGCTGTTTCAGAAATGTTCAATACTAGTTAATTAGCCGTGTCATCATTGTTAACGAAAATTGAAAATATTACATTAACTTTATTTTACTTTTATTATTTGTTGTTATAGCGACTATAGTGGTACACACTCTGTGAAAATTTGTCTACCTATTACGATTCAAAAGATACAGCCCTATAAAGAATAGATGCTCTCCCGTGGCATTTTCTAAGATATTCTACGAGATTTTACATAAAAATAGAGCGCGCCCGTACCTGAGCCCCCAATGTCACAAATCGCTAGGAAATTTGAAAATCCTCCAAACCAAAACAAACCCAAATGTAAGTCGATGTTTACGAATATCGGGCGTGCGCCTCGGCCACGACGTATACAGTACGATCCCGGGGACCTCGCCAAATCGCGAAAAAAAAAGCGGCTGAAACGGCCGAACGGCTTCTCCGATCGGGGGGCCCTCTGGCAGGCAAGAGGCCCATACCCGTCGGCGGCCCCACGCGAAAATTGAACTCGATCGGCGCTCCCCCTTACAATCGCTAGCCATTTTTCCCGAAAAAAAAAACCGGGAAAAAATTCCGAACGGCTCTCCCGATTCGGACGTCCTTCAATATGATTATTGCCCGTGAGCCCGGGCGGCCGTACGCCAAATTTGGGCTCGAAATATCGAAGACTGCGCCCTGTAGACGAGACCATAGGTACACGTATTACTACACAGGAGTGGGAGCCAAAAGAAGGCCTATGGTCCGGCAGGGCCAGTAGGCGCTTGTTAACAAGACTTTTAATAAAAGACCTATTCCTGTATTTAAAATCATTCTTTTTGGTGTGCCACAAGATCTCCTTGGTACGATAAAGTTCGAAAAGCTTAATTACTTCTTCGTTTTGCCACACTCTGTACTGTTACAGCCAGAACGTGCGTATCTTTAGGATAATATACGCCGAATGGAGCAATATTTCGAAAATAAAATCTAGCTGATAAAGACTCGACTAGTAATCCTCACCAAAAAGCCACGCCATGCCATGACAGAAAGTCGCGAGGAATATAAAAATATTATATTAATTTATTCAGAAAATCCTAAAAACTCAATTTCTAAATATAACTAGTGGCATGTCTAACAATCGATAATAAATTTTTTAATTCCACCATACACAGCTACACATAGACTGTCAGAATCATTGATGAAATTTCCGCACGCTACACCAAATATTTTGCATAAAATTTTATATCTATTAAACCTAATAAGTAAATTAAAATATACATATTTCAAATTAGTCTCGAGTGCCAGGGACTTTAATTTGTTTTCGCTCCAAAATTAAAGTTTGAAAGTTGGTGTGGCGAGATTTTTTGCGGATGGTTTCAACAATGCTCCTGACTATCTATTGCTCCTATAATCTATGCTTCCACTTGTCATTCCAGCCTCAGCACTATAACATATGGAATTAATTAATAGCATATTATCCATAAGCGGCATGCTACTTGTTACTCATAATGCACCAATGGCTGCACTGGATAACCTCTTCTTGGGAAGATTCGGAAAACCATTATATCTTTCTTGGATTTTGGATAGGACAAGTGCCTCATTTGGTTTTGGATGTGGTCCCTAACGTTGTCTTACTATTATCTATTGGCTTTGCATGATACCAAAGTGGATCGTCATTGGTCCTCTATATACAAAATGTATTCAAATATATTTCAATTGACTGATCTGGACAGTAAAGTGTTGACATGAAAATTTCTTTCGCTGCATCTACTCTCCTTCTACCGTACTTTCACCGTTTTAGTATACATAGCCATGGCGGGGCGGCGCGCCGCCGTGTATTCGGCTAGGTTCGTCAGTCGTTGGCGGGGGGCGGGGCGTGTTTTTTGCTCGCAAAACTCGACTGATAAGCGGTGCGGGACTACTGTGTTCTCCCCTCGCCAACGACTGACAAACCTAGCTGGACGCACGGCGACGCGCGGCCTATTCACCAATGTCTACTAAAACGGTGAAAGTACGGTATACGGAAAGCCACGTGGCTCCATTGAGTTGTGTTTTATGTCAAGAGAACTTTAAACAGCAAGGAAAAATCGCAAACAACGCATTATAAGTTTCGATCTCCGCACTCCAACAGACACGGCAAACCCTACAACCAGTAAAAAAGGGATACGCGGCACACGGCAAGCCTTGTTTACGATTATTAGCGGCTTTCTTTAATGCCCCGTCGACTATACGGGCCCCGCCGATTAAACGAAATAAAACTCTGGATGGAGCCATAAAAGAGCGTACCCTTATTACCGATGATTGCATTAACACTCGTTGCCTCCGCCTGGGTGAAACTCTCACCAAATTATACCTTATATTATACATGGTGTTCTACAATAAAGGTATTCTAGAGAAAAAGAAAAATATCATCAAACACGTTTACGAACACACGTACATATGTTTTGGCGATGAAGAACATAAATTCGCCTACCCATGTTCAACATCTTTGGAATTCGTGTATATTTCCGAAGTACTCAGTCTGACCTGGTATCCACAGAACCATAGGTGGAAGCCCTGATTACATTTAGTGCTCCAAGAGTTTCCAACAAGATGTACAGTGTGTCCCTGCATAAGTGAAACTATTGTTTCGAAAAGACACAACAAATCAAGGTGGAATTCATCATTCATCTGGAAAATTTAGAAAAACTGTTTTCCCGGCTGCAGGTTTTACAACAAAATGTTATTAAGGAAACATGGAAAAATGAAAGTAGGCCTAGACTTTTGAAACACACACCTGCTCAGTTTTCATTCTAGATAAGCTTTCTTAATAACATGTTGTCGTAAAACCTACAGAAACGGCCCTTTTCAGGTGGGAATTTTTTTTTCAAAATTTCAAAAACATGCTTGATTTTTGATACTTTATAACCAAATTAGAAAATCCTGTGCAAATTATCCCGAAGAAAATGTTTAAAATTTGGATAATCAAGAAAACAATTTAGAAACCTCTCCTACAAAATAAATATTATTTCAGATACCTATACATCTAAACTGGTGAAATTGAAACAATTTATCATAGTACATAGTCTCTATACATGGTGATTTATTCATAAATATGTTAATTTTAACCACGTCGTATATGCCGAAAACGCAAAAAAAAATTATTACTGCATGTTTAAATAATGGGGCAATTTATCCCAAATCCCACGTAACGAGGCGCACCTGAACGCATGTGACAAAGACGTTAGCGGCAGCACATAGTATAGTCCACCTTACGAGAGAATACGTACGGAAGCGCTGAGGGGCCACGTAGTGATTTTTTGTTGCCGGCCGACTTCGAACTCGGCCGGCCGAATCAAAGTATAGACCTAAACTTTCGAAATTTCGCAAACCTACTCAGTTTTTCATTCTGAACAAGTTTCCTTAATAACATTTTGCCGTAAAAGCTACAAAAAAGTCACTTTACTGAGGTGGAAAATTATTTTCTTCATAATTTCAACTCGAAAATTTGTTGTTATTTACACCTTATGTGAACTCAATCTGTGGATACACTGTATACAACCAACGCACATGCAAACAATTTTGTTTACATAATTTTTATTTAAAAAATATATTTTTTTATTTTTGTTATTTTTGTGAGGAATATATTTTTTTGTGATATCGCCTTATTGAAGTTTTATTGTTATAGTACGTACATAAAAACCGCCAGGTATGCCCCCCCCCTTCACAAATGGATATGACCGCGCCTGTACTGGTGTAACTAATATGGAGCCGGTCATGTTCAAACTCGGCCGGTCGAGTTGGAAGTCGACCGGCCGAGTTCGAAGGCGGCCGGCAGAGTTCAAAGTCGGCCGGCAACAAAAAATCACTACGTGGCCCCTCAGCGCTTCCGTAAATACGAGCCTCAAGAATCTTTACTGGGCTTGCTATAGGCGTTGCCGGATCGCAAAAACCTGTACAATTCTGGTGCACTATCGTAATGGCTTTGGTTTATAATATTTCCTAAGGAGAATTATATTTCGAAGTTTGGCAACATTAGAATTTGTTTACTCGCATTCTTGAGGCTCGTATTCTCTCGTAAGGCAGACTATACCGGCAGGCGACGTTGCCGTTATTTATTGATAATTTAAATATGAAAAAATATTCAGTTTATGAATTTACCTAGTTGACAGGACAATAACAGGGTGTTAGCACACCTTGGACTTGGCGTGTTCTAACTCAAGAGACCCTTATCACTACACACAACGAAAAACCTACGTAAATATAATTAAAAAAGACATTGTGGTAATGAATTTGTACATTAAATTTCAACCGATGCCCGGTTTGATCAATATGATGTTTTATTGGTCATTGCTTGAACTTAAGGTGATAGTGATTATCATTTCAGGGTGATGGTTTAATGTTCGAAGGCATCATTACTATGTCAATACGATCTTCTTCGTAATGTTTTTTTACATTGGCTTCATCACTTCAGGACATTGGCTCAATGTTACAAGTCATTATTGTTATGTCGAAACGGTCATGCTCGTAGTGATTTCCTGTACATTGGTCTATCAGCTCAGGGCATTGGCTTAATGTTCGAGGACATTAATATTATGATATCACAGACATTCTCATGATGATCTATTATCATTGATCAATCACTTCAGGGCCTTGGCTTAATGTTCGATGACATTAATATTAGGATTCGTCATGATGATTTATTATGGGTGTGTCAGAACTCTTTTTTATTGATTATTCTGCTAAAAATGAACGGATTTTGTTTATTAGATAAATTATTCGATTCAGAAAAAATGGAACCAAATGGCTGTTCATACGTTGCTATAAAAGGTATTAAAAACAGATTGTACGAAAAAATTAAGTCAAATTCTGCTAACTTCTGCTTTTGCTAATGAGTATATACCGAGCATATACTGAGTAGGTACGGTAGGTCAGTTTCCATTTCCGACTTCTGGTTTAGCCGGAAGTAGCGGCCACTTAGACAGCATCTTGATCTATACTTGAATATTACCTTCTGGATGTACTGTAATGAACATGTAAAACCCAATATGTTGGTTATTTTCAAATATTTATAGTCATGTTGTGTATATTATATTGCTGGAATCGCTGGAATATACATATATACCAGGTGGCTCAAGGCCGCCACTTCAGGCTGAATGGGAAATCGAAAATGACAACTGAAATTTTTATCATACTTCCCGTGTGTTCATGATAATGTATACAATGGTTCGTATTTTTCTAAACCATATTATTTTTTATAAATCGTTAAATCTGTTAACATTTTTAGTAATATAATCAATAAAAAACGAGTAATGACACACCCTGTATACATACTTCTGTCACTTCTTACCTTTGGTTCAATGTTCGATGTAATTCTGATCTAAGTGCCCAATTTTTACTTTTTGATTTTTTACGTTGGATTTTATCAGTAGTTTTTACCGTTGAATTCCAACGTTTTTTGAACAGAAAATAAAAAAGGATATTTTAAAAACTCTCACCTGTAATTTTATTTAGAAACCAATTTCTTATATAAAATTTACAATGGATAGGTAAAATCTAGGTCAAAAGAACTAAGAACACAACAGCGAAATTCTTAAGAACCATTTATTAAACATTTTTTAAATATTCCCATAAACATGTGTTTTGGAGTAGGAATTTGTAGACTGTATTCTATATAAAAAAATTGTCTAAAAAGGTTAACGCTATTGGAAAATTGCTGGGAGTAATTATTTATGAAATGGCATGTTATTTTATATTTTTAGATAAGCAACATTTTTATGAGGTTTCATTTTGTCATTACTCGTGACTATAGGTACTTACATCATCACACTGTACCTTAATGGACGTTCTACTTTGCCTAATTTTTTTCCTGTTGCAATCTCTCTAGTAGAGTTCTGATGATAGTCTTGCCTTACCATTCATCATTCATATACTCGAATGTGCCTATAGGTATAACTTTTATTGTGGTACTTCCGTCTCCGAGCTTATTAGAAGTTCGACCCCATTCTCTGGTCCTATACCCATAGTAAAGTACATCTTTCTGAAAATACAACAAATTAAATTAAAAATAGAATCAAAAATGCTGTTTATGTAACGAGTTAGGAAAAAGTCTCTTACTTTTCCTAATTAGGACGATTTGACAGCCTTGAGTCTTCCAAATCTCCAACATTATGTAGGTATATATCAAAATTTGAAGTATAAACTTCCAGCCTAAATCTTGATGGTTGTTTGTAAAATGGTAATTTTTCTATAACAGCTGAGGTGAGTCTATCGCACTAATTTCATTTAGACGATACCTGCTGTCCAGCAATGGTCAATTTTTTCTTGTGACAAGTTATCAGATTTCAATGATCTTATAGTGTTTCGTCTGTATCTTCTGAGTGGTACATACTAAAACAATTATGATTAGATATTAGATATCTAATAAATTAATGAAAACAGCATAGGTCTGTAGGTATAATATTTTGAATATGTGTGAAAGTTTTCATAGTTTTCAGAGTTTAATTTCGCTGGTTGTGCACACACACAATCAAAAATTCATTAAATTTCTTTGGATCAACAAAATTGTTGGAGGGCGTTTGATCGTGACTTATCATAACTTAAAGGTTAACCTTTTTTAAAGATGCGTTTAAACTGAAAATATACGCGGCGAGCGGTGGGGACCACTATAAATCACTGTATTTTCTGTTACTTTAAGCAAAGTCTAGAGTATTCTCTTGACTTTGCTTTAACCATAATATCGGAAATTTGCATATTTAATACCAGGTGACTTACCTTAGCAAAACTCTAACAGAATCGTCACACTAACAGATCGTATTAGTATTATACGCACAGACACGCAGGATAACTTGACAAGTTAACACACCGGCAGAAAGTTTCATACTAGAGTACAGCGTGATGGCGTTGGGACCTGGCAGGTCCAC
Organism: Pseudeuparius sepicola; assembly: GCA_963920635.1. Taxonomy (NCBI): domain Eukaryota; kingdom Metazoa; phylum Arthropoda; class Insecta; order Coleoptera; family Anthribidae; genus Pseudeuparius; species Pseudeuparius sepicola. The sequence continues at coordinate 107,867,563 of OY987298.1, forward strand.
AATAAATAAAAAAGACCAGTATTGATAACTTAGGACATTGTCGCAAGGCACAAGGACATTGACAGCACGCATTAATATATTAACTAATGATATTGTTCCTTATATTTATGCTTGGGTACATTGGCTGATGTTTTTGAACATTACTATGATAATACAGTTGTATTAAACTATAAAACTGTACGTTGACATAATCACCACTAAACATTAGACAATTACGTTATACATCATAGCAACAACATACAGTGATGAACGGTACATAATATTAAACACCTTGAAATCATTAAGTCAATGTATTTGTGCCTTGTTTCGATGCCCAATTTGCATTCACACAACGTATTATTCACTGTAGACATCATTTTTTACATTGAGTTAACGACTTTAGTACATTATAATAATGTTCGTTGGGTCATTATGTTAATGAACATGTTGATTACCTAATCACCAACATTCATTGTTACAATCATTTTTGTTCATTGTGTCGATGAAAAAGGCATTGTGACAATGGCTCTGAAGTTAATCACTAGTGGTGATTAATATCATGCCAAGAATTTCTTTCTGTGTACACTTTTCACAGCACGCGCTACGCTATAACAATACAAGAGGCCTTCATAATCGCACGCACAAAACGCCATCAGTGTCTACAAACAGAGGCTGGAAAATACTGAAACTGGTTCCGAAATTCGATAGATTTTGGAGATTTAAGACAAAAGTTTTATTAAAAACAACGCGCGCGTCCCATCCGCGTTCCACAACTATTATTTATTACGTCAAACTTGTCAAGGATCGTTTCTATCACAGATTACCTAGTTTCTATTCTAAATGGCGCCGTGGCGCCATCTCGTCATTGTTATTAACGTCGCCGAATCTGTGGTAGAGCTCTCAGTCACTATTCTCTGTGTTCAAAAGCAAAAGTCGTCTACAGCGCGCTTTCTGACACGGTAACTAGCGAACCTTTCTAACAGACGGCAGCACGTACTACAGAAACCAGAGTTGTCTACATTCTGTTTATGCGGTACTCTTTGTGCAACATTTTTGCTTTTTTCCAAAATGGTGAGTGAAGTTCGTTCTATCGCGAAAAAGATCGTCCTCAGTGGTGTCGAGGTCCACGAAATCATGTAAGCCCCCTACTTGAGTACCTACTTAATAAAGCATCCAAAAATCAAAAGGTCACGCAGTCGTTTCATTTATTTTTCTCGTTGGCATTTATCCCTTAAGTTGTCTCAGGCCAAAACTAACCGTTACCAGAGGCAAGCGTTAACATTTGTCCATAATTTCCGCAAGCATTTGGCAGAACATTCGCCTACAATACAAATAGTTATGTACTGCAAACATTCCTTTAAATTTACGATAGTTGCGTACATCTGGCAACAATGCTGACACCTATGACGGCAAGCGTCATCCAATGCATCATGCGCCCTGAAAACAAGTCAGTGGCAGCCGTAAATAGAGGGCCAAATATGCGGTAAAAATGCGGTTTAGAAAAAAATAATTCCTGCTTTTAAAAAAAGTTTTTTAATTGGGATTTCGCGTTCAGGGTGTTTTTCCCTACCCACTGTTAAAATTAATGTAGTTATGAATAAATCACAAGATACCAATGGTGGGCATCGAAATTGTCACCACCCTGTATACAGATCAGCTATTGAAGATGTAATGCTAACCATTCCAATAACTGAAAAGTGTTTAAATACTTACACTAATCAAATTATATTTTAATCTTATAGATTCTAAGCGATATCATGTGGCAGCAGTGTTGAAACACAGAAGATGGAATTCACATATCCGCAATGCGCATTATTATCACTGTGATGTGGTGGATGTTTTTATTTTGATGAATTTGGCAGATTTACACAAAAACAGCAAGTCGTGATTGTGCTGTTTCTTCTTTATGTAATACTGCGAAATATCGAATTTTCCAAGTGAAACCCAAGCGAGCGTCCGTTTCACTTCGTCTGGGCTGTACTATCGATTTTCCGTTTTCCGGTCTGCGGCGTTGCGCTCGGCACAAAAGACTTTTTCCATAAGAATATCCAGTTATAAAAACTAAACCGCTCAAACGCTTGAGGCGGACTGCACAAGTCCCCGAAGGGCCGTGGGGAGCCTTTTCCAAATATACGCGGCTCCCTTAGCCAAACACCGGGCCGTAGTAACCACACTACATAAGTTTCATTTTGTCTTGTTTGCCTCGTTTTTATAACGAGGGGAGGATGTTTGTACTGGCTTATATTGGATTTCGGTTATAAAACCAAACTTGGCTTGCAAATGCCATTTTCTAATGTACACAAAAATTTGTCTTCCCAGCTGAGGAAACCAAGCAAGATATTTAGAGTATTGTCAGCGTGACCAATATGGTAGTTATCAGAACAAAAAATGATTCTTGGTTGTTTTGGTTGGTGTCATTCATTGTGACCGTCTGAGGAAAAAAGTCAGTTGATTTACATAGCCTTTTGATCAACTAACTAACTCATCCATCTATCTTAGTTATAGATCGCCGACTGAAGTAAATTTTATTCTTAATTGGAGACTTCCGCGGGCTCAATGTGATGCTTCTTTGGTTCGCCTGGATACATTAATGGAGCTCTTTGAGTAATACTGTCAGCCACATCGTCGTGTCCATCTAAAATCGTGGGCACGCAAACAGCTTCATTGACGCAGGATGTATTCGGAAGAACCAAAGTAAATTTTACTGAAATCTTCTGCAGGAAAAAGTTATTTAAATTCTATTTTCTCTTCACTTATTCTGAGACATACATGTATTTGCTTTACAGGTAACAATATTGTGTGAATAAGTATAGCAATATTCTAAATATTTTCTAAAATTTATTTGTGGCGTAAATAGATCCATTGAATTTTAATTGGGTTTTTCGCCACCAAACTGGTTAAAAGACAACTTTTTCAAGCTGCCTGGAAAATTAATAAATTCTTAAATAATCTTAGAAAAACATTTTAAACCAAAGTCAAACATTTCAAAGGATGAAAAAGCAGCAATTAGATCACTTAAATCGGATAGGATAATTAAAATATTACCAGCAGATAAATGATTTATTAAATGAAGGAACTTACAAGAGGATAAACAAAGACCCTACAACTTCAATAGAAACTAAAATATACAAAACACTATATAAATACCGTGAACAAATCACTCAGAGACAAAGGACACTCTTAAATCCGCATCATTCAAAACTTCCACACTTGTATGGTTTAACAAAACTACACAAAACTAACGTTCCTCTTCGCCCCATTGTAAGTTCAATAAATTCACCATGTCATTCGTTGGCAAAATATTTACCTAAAATTGTTAATCCGTTAGTAGGAAACTCAAATTCATTTATCCCAAACAGTAATCATTTTTTGGAAAAAATTAGGGAACATCAATTTCCGGATCATTAAATATTAGCTAGCTTTGATGTAGTTAGTCTTTTTACTAATGTCCCTGTTGACAAATCATTGAATATTTTACGCACAAAGTTAGAAAATGATCAGAATTAAGTGGAAAGGACAAATTTGAATATAGATGCAATATTAGAACTAACAACACTCTGTGTTAAAACCACTTATTTTCAACTAGGAAATGAATTTTACCAGCAGGAATTTGGAATGGCTATGGGGTGTCCTTTATCACCATTCATAAGCAATTTATTTATGGAAGATTTTGAACAAAATTAGTTGACTAGATATGTTCACCAACCTAATGTTTGGTGGAGATATGTAGATGACATATTTGTTATATGGGAACATGGACTAGATGATTTAAATTCATTATTAAATTTTATAAACTCGCAAGAACCTTCTATTAAGTTTACCTTAGAAATTGAAAATAATAATCAATTACCTTTCTCAGATGTTTCTATTCTGAAATCAGATAGTATAGAAACTAGTGTCAATAGAAATCACATACTAATAGATATCTCCATTTTAATTCCAATCATCATATTAGTGTTAAAAAAGGAGTAATTAAAAGTTTGTATGACAGGGCTAAAGAGATTTGTTCTAATAACACAAAATTTGAGGAGGAAATTAAACACATAAAGCATGTTCTTGAGAAGAATAGTTATCCTACGGAATGTATGGAGCAAGTTTTTCAGGATTGCCAACAAAATAACAATGCTAATAGAATTAGAGAAATAAATCTGGAAGACAGACCAGTAAATTTAATTATTCCTTATATTCCTGGACCATCAGATAAGCTAAAACGCATAGGCAATCGTTTTAATGTCAGAACAGTATTTAAAAGCAAAAATACATTAAGATCGATGCTAGTTAAAACGAAACCATTTAATGAGATACAAAGTTCAAAAAATTGCATTTATAAAATTCCTTGCGAATGTGGAAAGTTCTATGTTGGGGAGACTTGTAGGCCATTTAACGTTCGTTTAAAAGAACATAAAAATTATATCAGGCAAAATCAAATTTCGAAGTCGATAATATGTGAACACTCCTTTAATAACAATCATAGGATTTTGTGGGATAGTTCCAAACCAATTCTCAAAGAAGAAGTAGGAAATAGACGAAAAATTAAAGAATCAGCATTTATTCTAGGAAATACAGACAACTGTGTTGCTGAATGTTAAGTGGAATTCAGTAAAATATTATTGCCACTTATTCAAAGAGAAGTTAGTATAAATAATTATAGTCTACCCAAGTTACAGCGGCAGTAGATATAAACAAAGTCACATGACCGCATTGCGATCGATTACCAGGGTCTGACTAATATGAGATTCCCAGTGGCTTGTAATTCTGAACTAATTCTTTTAGAAGTTCTAAAAATTGTGTTTTTACCTTTCGTGGATCTTTATAAATTTCCTTAAATTAAGTAGCAAAATAAATTTACAGAATATACTGCTCGCGATCCGATCTAAAATATGCAGGAAACTCGACTGAAGGAAGAGCCGGCCCTGCATTCTGCTCGCCGCGTAAACACTTGACATTTTATGACGGCCAGACCAATAAGAGAATAGGTCACGTGGTGGCCAATGTTTTGATCCACTGCCTCTGTAACTTGGATAGGCTTTAGGTAGAACACAGGGTACAATATCAGACAGGTGGCTAGGCTATTGTTTCTGTTGTCACGACATTTTAACGTGAAATTTATTAATCTGTCATTTCACTCTGACGTGACATGATCTTTGAGAAAGGAGGAAGATTTATTCTCCGACAGCTCAGGAAACAAATTTGTTGAAGATATTTTTTGAGTTACAAGTTCAAAGTTTAGTTCATTTACTGTTACGAATTTATTAATTTTCCAGGCAACTTGAAAAAGTTGTCTTTTAACCAGTTTGGTGGCGAAAAACCCAATAGGGAAGTTGACGGTTTTTCAAATTTAGTGCCAGTGGATTCTTTTTATTTTCAACAATATCGTAGAACATGCAATTTGCTATTTTACAGCTTTGTTAAAGAGAAAATCCACTTTCTGTTTTCCCGCCAATTTGGGCGGTTTTTAAAAATTTACGTCACAATAGTTTTTTTCCTATGTAAACGTACTCTGCGATCTCTTCTTTTTCCAACCTGGCTGTATCGGTTATGCCGTAAACCGCTGTGAAGCAAGTCACAGAACGATGCCCAGATTGGAATTTCCACTGTTGTCAGGCTGTACGTTTTCGAGCAGATTGAACTATGATACCTATTTCATTAGTTATATTTTACTTTTCAATAATATGTATAATCGATTTTTCATAATATAATTTTATATTTAGAATACCTAGTTACTTTTGTGACATGAAAGTAAAATGATTTAGGACTGGTAAAACTAAAATAAACATAAAGCATCTTTCTAATGTCAGTCACCGATTTAATCTGACAACTGAGGAAATAAAGGCTCGACGTTCGACAGTCCACACCACTGTGGACGTGGACACAACAGTAACATTATATTTTACTATTTCGACGACGAAGAATACTGAGAATCATCGAAAGGAGTTGTATTTGTGTGTATTTCTTCACAATGACTAAAAAGTGCTATGTTAGCTATTGCACAAATACGTCCGATAATACTAACAAAATGTTCGTGACCGTGCCCACTACGCCAGATAAAAAGAAACTGTGGTTTATTTATTTTATCAGAATCTCTTACTAACACAACGTAGACATACTGCAAGAATACGTATATACTGATAAACTTGTACCTGTAAACGATAAATATATACCTAAGCTGTAAACCAAATAAATTAAGTACATTAAAGGATAATTCAATCTGGGATTTCCTACCTACCTTTCCCTACAGTAAATAGAAAAATTAATCCTTTATACTCATGCCTTCCTCTTCTTTATTATTGTTTAGACAAGAAGATAATAATAAATAATATGTTTCTACGACAAAAGCTATCATCAAAAACAAAACTGTCCAAAGTTTGGATTTGCTGGTTATGATGTCCCCTGTCAGCTGAAGGATATTTCACAATGTCTAATTATTTTTATTTCTTCTTCTTCTGAGCTAGCGTTCGGCAATTTTCGGGAACTATTGTGACGTAGAAACCCCCCTCGGCAAAACGAATGAAGACTTAAAAATTAATACAACACTTTTGAGGAAAGTTATATGTGCTAGTAGTGTAATTTGGAGACACTTTATCCGCTGATTAGCATTTTATCTCGAAATTCGATTAGAGGAAACTTCCCTATTAAAATTCAATGGATAGCAATATTCCATTACATTTTCACTTATATTTTTGGCTACGTTTCTGATAGTTTTCAAGTTGAGATGAAGCTTGAGGCCCTCTATGCGCAGATATATTTGAACGAGCATTGAACGTTACATTCAATCAATATCTAGTAGGCACCGTCGCTACCCCTGCCCCAATTTGTGCTAATCCTTGGAACAGGCAGATCCCGTGGACCCATTAAAGAATATCTACTTTCGGGCATTCTCTTATAAATTTCCTTTAATGGGGGAGGACAAAAAATGAAAATGGCTCTGCTTCCTGCGCAAATTCAAAAGATTTATGACTCATTTATTCTTTGTCATACTGGGTGAGAGGGGGGCGGCCAGAAAATTGGGAAAATCAAGAGCTGAGGGGCGCGGATGTAAACTGACTCAAGCGCAGGGTATAGCAATTTGGGAATTTATCTCATCCCCAAGCGGTAATGCTTACCCTTTGACCCTGACCCAAGATGGGGTGTTCCGAGGGGCATTTTAATATTCGTGGGTGTTTTATCTGGGTACGTTTTTAGGAGTCGTAACTTTTTGTTATACTATGTAATACGCAAGGCAAGTATTGAGGGCTAACAAAAATAATATCCCATTTTAGGTCTGGCAAGAAAATATGACGAGCAAACGAAATTGTTCGCAAAGGAGTCGCGATAGCATCGCAGTCGAAGGCGGGCATTGTCTGTCATATTTGACAGTAAACTATCCCTAGAGCTTCAAAAAGTTTGAATTGTTAAACGAGCCCTCTCAAGTAGCAACAAAACGGCGTGTATTTTTTTTAAATTCTCTGTTGGATGCACACTACTTATTCAGGTGTTACTTTTGCATCTCCCTTTCAGAAAATAATTCATCTATTCTATTGGTTTTATTCTACGCCGGCCCTTATAGGCATTTATAGTGGCCCCCGGTTCTCTCAAGGATGTCTGTTCGTGTGTGTGTGTTCAGGAAAAAATGTTCGTACGCTTTTATGCGCCGAGATCTATAAGGCGCAGTATTCGATTTTTCTAGCTCAAATGGTAACGAAGACAAAATAATAGTAATTGCTCCCCTCCCCCTCGCAAGCATTTATTTGCTTCTAAGGTACTCCTAGTTTGGAGTATTGTGAGGATGAGAATTATTATTATTTTCTATCTTTATAAAAGATTGGAAGAGCGTGGACCAAAATGGGGAAGCGACGTGACTTCAAAGAATATTTACTTACCAACACAGGGAAGACCAGAATTCAGAGAGTTCATCTTGTCAAATATGTCAAATTATTCTGGTCTTTTCTGTGCTTACCATTCATATAATTCATTACGACAGTAGCGTCGCAAAAAAAGTATAAAAATTGTTTTTTTTTGTGTAAATCAATCCCACAGATCAATGTCACAGATATTTTTCGGTGACGCCTGTAGTAGGGTAGGTAGGTGCCGTGACAAACGTCGCAAAAATATCCGCGTAGGCGGTTATAAGCCTGCCGCGGTTTCATCGCGGCAATAACTTGGCACCCTTCAAGTTGTTGGCGCTCCGAGTTCGGTACTTTTTTGTTATTATCTTCATCACACCAGAACAATAGTGTCCCACACCCATCTCAATGATATTTTAGCTGCAAAACATAGGGGTGAAACAAACCTACTTTGCCTTCGGGATGCAGAATGCATTCAGACTTACACCTCGGCCAGATAAGATAATTCCATGCGACCCCCCCCCCCACACCCACAGACCACTGGGACGTGTTTTCCATTTTTCAGCACATGATATTGGGATGACGCCTAACCCCGAAAAGGAGGCCAACCTACATTTCGAACGGAGCAGTAGTCTCCTTCAAAGAAGTGAACGGAGAATACGAAAATTCCGTGGTAAAGGTGGATCCGTTATACGAATCCTTTGTTCTTTTACCTCCCTACACAAAGTCCGATATCTGAGAGAAAGTCGCAAGATAGAATTCAAGGCTGACGAAATGCCGGAATTTCTTAGCAAGTGGTTAATATTGTCCACTGGTATTTTCGCCTATGGGCTTACTTGGAGATACACGTTGTTCATTTATCAAAAATCGAGTTCATACTATCTGCTACTCGATGCTGACACATTACGAGATATGTAAGCAATCTTCCATTGTTATATTTTCTCTGTTGCAGACTTGCGTTAGTGGAACATCGATCCAATCCTCGTTATCCCGTCGAAACCGAAGAGAAAAAACCTATATGCCAAAGGCGACCGTACAATAAATATTCGAACGAATGGCGTGTATGTACACCTCATTAGCTACGAATAACAAACCCAGCAGCCGGGTCCCCATTCAACGGGATAAAGTGCAACCCGGGGTGTAATGTGTTCTGGAATTCCGCCTTTCTTACATAATACCCCGAGCAATAAATAACCACGTCGAAATAAAGAGCTCCACTCCGAAAGAGTATCGACACGTGGGGGGCTCCTTTCAGACGGAACGAGAAGTTTACTTTGGGGTTTATTCCGACAACAATAATTAATCTCGCCCGAGCGACAGCCCCATAAATACAAGTAAAAGTTATGTGCCGGAGAGGAGCGATCGGAACCACAAAGGAGGTGTCTTAACCTAATTGGATCCAGAGTTTCGGTTGTGAGTTACTGATTATTTTGGCGAGAATGATGGCGCCGCGGGTACGGATCGGCACTGTCCCGTCGGAAATATTTTTTTAACATAGACTGATTTTTTAAAGTTATATAGATAAAGTTTAATTCAAAATTTCAAGAACTAGAGAAGAAATATGCAAGGTACCACTAAATATTGATAGCAATTGCTACATACAGTGGTTAGCATTTAAAAATGAAATGTAAAAAAATGCCGACGTGGGGCATATCAACTTTAGCACCCGAGTCACTTGACACTCCTGTGCCCTGTTGCTAACTGCGGCGAGTTATACCGTACCCAGCCTACGCAGCATGCAGCTTGCTGAGCGACTGCGTCCATGGCATCAAAGATAGAGGGATAGGGGACATCATTTGAAACAAGAAAAACCCCATATGTTGTTATCCAATTCTTTACCGTTTTCGTGATACAGGGCGTTGAAGTTTTGGAGAATAATTGGATTTTTTACAATATCTTCTTAACTGTTTGAGATATTTTTCAACAACTCTGGTACACAATAGTGTCCTGTCCTCCTCTCAGTCTTCTCCTGCTCGCCTAGTTGCCGTGCCCGTGTCTGTTGCTTTGGGACATAGAACGGCGCTCGGTCTGCTACGCGACTCAATTGCTATATAGGTAACACTCCAATCTCATGGAAATATTTTATCGTGGACTCCTTAAAACAGCTAGGGGAGGGAGCAAGTTCTGATGGCACCGCCTGATAGATTGCTCTGATGCTGGTGTTTTACTCGTTTACGAGCAGAGTAGATTTGTGTGATGGTCGCATTTCGAACAGCCCCTTTAAACAGTGAATAGGTAAGTGCGTTCTGGTGCGTGTTTACACATTTTGTGCCTAGTTTTGTGATGTGCACCCCACTAATTTCTACTCAACCCATTTTGAGATGTTGATATTAACAATAGAAGAAATGGATTGAGATTAGAAAATCAAAAGGTAATAAATTACCTTAGACCATTATTTATCGTTGCGGCAGAAAACCTCTACCTAAAAATTTAAAAATTCCAGAAAAAATATCGAACTTTTAGATTTTCCCAATATTTTGACATTTTGAGACATTTGTAAAAAAACTAAAAATAAGTAAACTACCCAATATCAGTGACTATATATAATTCTTTCTACAGGGTGTTTCATCTTAAGTACGAACACCCCCGTAAAATTTGTATTTTTCATCCGATTTTAGCCGCATTTTTTTTTTAAATAGGCCACAAAAGACTCTATGTTGGTGCAAAATTTCAGGTCTTAATGTCAATTTTCAAGGCCTACTACAATTTTTTTTCTAGTAAAAAATGACGAAAACCATTTAGCGATTTTTTTATTTAAAATCTGACACCACAGCGTTAATGAGAACAACCTAAAACCCCCGTATACCAAATTTGAACAAAAAATATACAGGGAGTTCCATTCTGCAGGCTGTGAAAGTTGAGCAAAATAGGAATTCTGGCGAGTCAAGTGTGCAATGGAATTACTTCGAAACAGTTGGATGATGTACAGGACCACTCACAGTGTCGATGTGCAAAGATCCAATAAAAAATATACAAGGTGTTCTTCTCTGTAGCAACTCGAAATGCTGAATTTTTTAAACTTTATACAGGTCAAAAATCGAGTATATCAAAACCACCCCAGACATTACAAACGAACTAAGTCTAAAAAATACAGAAGCCTGCCAGTCAGTAAGTCCATATGAGTTAAGGTGGCTGGTGTGTCACAACAGGAAACGCACAGAAAATGTATCATCTTAGACAGTGACTTTATTGATAAAGGTCCAACAATTTGAATTGTTTTTATTTGTTGGTTGGATGATGTAAAGAAATAAATTGCTTTTGTATTTATTAATATTTATTCAATGATTCCAGAGCCCTCCTGACCAATATAAAGTTTAATAAAAATTCAGCATTTTGACATCGCCCAGAGAAAAAGACCCTGTACATTTTTGTATTGAATCTTTGCACACCAACACTTTGAGTAGTCCTGTTGATCATCTGTTTTGACGGGATTCCATGGCACACTTGACTCGCCAGATGAGTTTAAAATTCCTGTTTTGCTCAACTTTCACAGCCTGCAGAATGGAACTCCCTGTATATTTTTGGTTCAAATTTGGTATACGGGGGTTTTAGGTTGTTCTGATTAACGCTGTTGTGTCAGATTTTAAATAAAAAAATCGCTAAATGGTTTTCGTCATTTTTTACAAGAAAAAAAATGTGTAGTAGGCCTTGAAAATTGACATTAAGACCTGAAATTTTGCACCAACGTAGAGTTTTTTGTAGCCTATTTTTAGACAAAAACGCGGCTAAAATCGAATCGAGAATACAAATTTTACGGGGGTGTTCGCACTTAAGATGAAACACCCTGTATACTCACTGCTAATACACTTGCCAAGCAATATAATTGTCCAGTTTTATAGATATATCTACTAAATGGATTCCTTAGAGCACTGATTTTACAGGTACTCTATTTACCGAAAGCTTTGGCTTGAAACTGCGTAGGTTTTCTCCATAAGGAGAGAGGCCCCGATCGAACCTTCTCGCATTTTACATTTTAAAACAGGCCGACGGGGGAAAAAGGTCCTTAACCCGCTCGAAGTGTCGTAAAGCTGCAGGAGTAACTGGGCCACTGGCGATTTTTGTTTCTCACGCGCGAAAGGGGCGCCGCGTGCCGTTTTCATAAATTCCCGGCGCCTCGCCCTTATCAATATTTATAGTATTCTTCAGGAAAGGGGCCCGGCTGGAGGGCGTTGCAGGGACAATTTCATTTGGGAGGGGCGAAGGGCGAAGGGCCAAGGGTCGGCAGACGACGGGGCAACGGCGTTTCTCTTTCTTGCTCCTTCAAGTTCGGTCGACCCGATACTACAATGCAGCAATTTTTGCTTACAATGCAGTAGCTTGTGCCATTTATACATTTTAACAAATAAATTGGTTGCTAACACTTCAGATAGGAGCAGGAAAGTGTAATGGCAACTTATACATATAAATTTTAATCTTTGTTTACAACCTTTAATAAAGATTTAAAAAATAGGTAGTTATTTGTGTAAAAGTTCAACTTTTTATAACAAACGTGGAATTTAGTTAACGAGTCTTGCAAGACCGAGGTAGGAATTATAAATTATATGTCTATTATACAGGGTGATTCAGTTTTATTCAGCAACACTTCAACAGGTGATAGAAAACCAAAAAATAACCGCACTTTCTTTTATCAACTATATCATTTTAAGGCCTTATAAAAAAGTTACAGGTGGAATTTATTGAATATTTTCCAAACAAGTTGAGATATTTAAGTCATATTTGGCTAACAGCATGGGTTAGCAGAAAATCTGTTAATATCAAACACCTTGAACAACCAGTGGCATAGAAGATGGTAATTAGTATAATTGTTTTTAGAAAAAAAAAGAACCCCTCTTAGCATTTTTTCATATATGTGTCATTGTTTCATAGCAAATTTGATTTTTTCGTATTATTTCGGGGTACTTCTAAAAAATTAACTTAAAACTTCCCTCCATAAGTAACACTCAAAATAGAAAAATGTGTTTTTTACTTTAAATAATGTAACTTTTCCCAATAAACTTACCCATTCAAGGTTTTACTGTTCAAGATACAGAGCGTAACATTAATTGTATCTTCCTTAAATGTTTTAGACCCTGTATCTTCAAAAGTATAGCCTTAAATAGGTAAGTTTATTGGAAAAAGTTACTTTATTTCAAGTAGCAAACACATTATTTCTACTTTATGTATTACTTATGGAGCAAATTTTTTTAGATAATTTTTCAGAAATACCCCGAAATAATACGAAACATCAAATTTGCCACGAAACCATGACACATAAGAAAAATTACCAAGAGGGCATTTTTGTTTAAAATTAAAATTTACATAAAAAACTGAAAAGATACATTTTATTGCTATACAAGGTGGTTCATTTTTCTAAAAACAATTATACCAATTACCTACTTCTACGCCACTGGTTGTTGACGGTGTTTGATATTAACAGGTTTTATGCTAACCCATGCCGTTATAACGTGTACCAAATATGACTTAAATATCTCAACTAGTTTGGTAAATATTCAATAAAGTCCACATATTTCTTAAAACTTTAACACCCTGTAACTTTTTAATAAGGACTTAAAATGATACAGTTTATAAAAGAAAGTGCAGTTATTTTTGTTGAAGTGTCGCAGAATAAAACTGAATCACCCTGTATATTTCCTTGAACTCTGGAAATTAAAAACTTAGAAAAAAAAATTCTGGCGTTGTTCCAACCAACCGGATTGCTCATATTGAAAGATTACGTTGTTATGGGTAACAATTCAACAATGAGTTTAAAAACCTGACATTCTTGTCAACATCGATTTAAAGAAAAAATCATACAATAATGGATCACTTCACGATTGCCGAATTTGTGATGGTCGATTTACGAAAATATATATTTTATTCTGGTTATTAGAGGTTTCATAGGTATTCGTGATGGTGAGACAACAAAACTTCTTTACATCGCTTTGCTATGTTTCGGAATATAGACTTCGGTTATTCTATTAATTATCCAGGCCCGCTTTTTAAAACTATAACTGTCGTTTGTGCAGTTTGTTCAGGGAATGTTCGGCCCTACGTCACAACTCCCGTCCTTGTCTGACTCGTGAATATACGACCGATATCAACCGTATATTGACGAGTAAGACAAGGGCGGGAGTTGTGACGTAGGGCCGAACATTCGCTGAACAAACTGTAGTATTGTCGTAATTGGCCCTGGGACGCCAAGTTTGAAATAGGACGACTAACTTGAACTCATCATCAGGAACAAATTATTTGATAACACGATACAATATTACAAGAAAAATTTAGCAAACATTTTATTAGGAAAACCAGTTTGCTTAAATTTTAAAAAATCATCTCATGCTGAGACTTTAATTATCTGATCTTGGTTGGTGGCACGATCTTGCCAGCTGGCGAAATTTATGTTTAGCCTCAAATATATTTTTTTAATACAGGTTGTCCCACTCATCTAACTCATCAAAAGCAACAACTTTTTTCAAATATTTCTTTTCGGAAACATTTTTGTCTTCAAGATGTGTTTTCCTATCCGCATAAGTCGAAACTATATTGGTTGACTAAGTAATAACACACAGTATGTCTACTTTTAACTTTTAAGTGTATAGTAGATATACAAATCGATAAAAAAATTATTTTGTGAGATATTTCGAAACCTTCTTTGTCCGAAAAATCTTCAAAAACCGCTTCTTTTGGCGTTATTACTTTTGTCAAAATACAAATCCAGGGACGGCCAAGATTTTTTATACTCCGATTTTTACGAAACTCATTTAGTGATTTTTTTATTTTTTTTACCAGCTTGAATCCCCTGATTCTTCATTCCAACCAAGGGAAGAAAAAATTTGTTCATCCCAAAACAAGAGAAAAGTTTTTACAAGCATGTGTCAAAATCATTATTAGGATTGGATGTTAAAAGCCAAGTCGAAATATCATCCTGTAACTTTTTTTTCTTGAAATCGGCATTAAAATGTCTCAAAATCGTCATTAAAAGCACAGAAATCGTACAATAATGTAGCCCATTATTGTACGACTTTTTCAATAAGTAGGCCTTGGCGAGATGTAAACATCAAACGTCAGACGCGGAGAAATCGCCCGTCAAGAGTGACCAAATATTCAAAACCCGGCCGATAAAGGCTCATTTAACTTTTCGTACACATTGCGAAATTGTTTCCTATAGAAGCGCAATCCTTCAGTATACATATTTTAGTAAATTTGAATATCAATAGATTTGTTGTATTGTGTAGGCTGCACAAGAAGCAGCAGTTTGGTTTTTCTATCAGAAGGTGCCGTGTCTCATTATACTTGTCCTAGGTAGAGCGATCGTCAAAGTCAAGCAACGCCGCGCGTAGTCGGTTCATGGACGGGTGATCCCTTAATATTATTTTCTTGCCTAATAAAACATTTTTTTCCGATTTCAAAAAATATATATATAATATGTACCTCGGCACTGAAGTTCTTTTTATGACTCATGTGGTTTATTTGCCTCGGCCAGAGGCCTCAGCAACTAAACTCCACATGAGTCATAAAAAGTTGAACTTCAGTGCCTTGGTACATAAATAACTATTATTGCCTTGCCCTTGGGTCGTGTTAATTTCTGGTTATTGTGCTCTTGCCAAAAAGTAAAATATATCTCTATTTCTGTGGCACCCTGTATTTTATGCGCACCAGAATTTTTCTTATATTTCGAAATTCGAGACGTACATCCTAGCAGGCCCAGCAGGACAATAAATAACGAATTCCGACATATGGATTCCTCACGCAATTTATGTTCCATTGATGTGGCATTAAGCGGTGGCGTGACTGGGCGCCTTATAATTTAGCACCCCGTGTTTCCAGAAACCATTAGCGTGCGCCGTTATTTCGCGCTCTTCTTGTAAATATTTCCTAGTAATGCTCCTTGACAGTGTGAGAGACGAGATGGCTGTATAAATTTTCCGTTGGATCCATTAATATTCCTTACGGGCCTGGGCTGGACTTGTTTAGTTACTTTACTTGTCGTACCTTAATTAGTGAGTCACAGAATAATCAATAAAGGAGGTAGGTGAGGGTATTAAGATTTCATAGTTAGAGGGTATATATAGTTCCGTCTTGTAGAAGGCGGAAGGCGACGTTGTGTAAAGACTGCTAACGTCTAGACGGATGAAATTCTAATCCGCGAAACCTTTTGCAGATTCCTAGGCCTCTACAAATGTACAATAATTATACGAGGATATTTATAAAAGGTGGTAAAAATTAGGTACTAGATACTACATAATTTTTATAATTTTTTATAACTCGCCTGGTACATACTATCGTTATCTACACTGTGTCTACTTTCAAACATATACAAATGCATAAAATCTTTACTTTTGAAGATAATCGACAGAACTTTTCTTTGTTGGAAAGACCTTCAAAACCTGCTTCTTTTGACCTTCCTACCATTTTCAACTCTTAAAGCAAGATTGTGTCATTGTGTTACAGAGTCAGACAAATACTTTTAATATTACGGACTGTCAAGTTTAAGGTAGGAATGAATTTAATTGTTTAAATTTCCATGGCAAATAACACTAGACAAAGGGAACTGAAAACAATAAAACGGTACTGTAAAAATATTAAAAGTAAAACCAAAAATTCTTTTTTAATTACGAATGGAGTGATTTACTGTGAAGAAAATAAATGTATAAAACGAAATAAAGTTGTTTTCACCGACATCAAATCGAGTATTATTTACCTTTATCGACATGAATCGTCTTAGAGAAGGGTCCAATAATGTCAAACCTGTTTTTACATGTTGGGCAGTTTTTCAATACTTCCAGTACGTTCTGGACCCCCCCCCAAAAGGTTAAAAAATTCTGCATATTGAGATGACCCAGAGCAAACATCCTGTATAATACTGTATTGGATCTTTGCACACCAACACTTTGAGTGGTCCTGTTGACTATTCGACTATTTCGAAGAGATTCCATGGCACACTTGATTCACCAGATACCCTTAAAATTCCTATTTTTCCCAACTTTTGACACCCAGCAGAATGGAACTCCATGTATATTTTTTGCTATGTTAATACATGTTTTCGGTACACTATTGCACATAAAAAGGGTCGTAACGTCATAGCCCATGTCTGTCAAATTTGAATTTGACATATAAAATTTAAAATTGGGTTTTGCCTTAGAAATATCGGAAATATCTGGTTATTAAGAAAATGTATTCGTATTGTAATATTGCGCCTCTGTGGCAATTTTCAGAACGATTCGTTTTTCTTAATTATTTCTTTTCAAATCGGTATATAAAATAAATTTCAACGCAAAATTAAAGAGAAAAATATATTTTTTAATAGTTACTAAAAATCCATTTGGTGAAAACTTTTTAAGAATAGCACTGTACCTATGTACAGGTTGTTCTCGAGAACGGACCACCCCATAACTTTCTTATTTTTCGAATTACAGAAAAAAAAATAGCATAAATTCCGAAAATCCAGTAATAAACAGATTGGTTTGTTCCGCCTTTACGAAACACCCTGTATCAATTGTAGTAAGACCGTGGAAATGCCCACCAAAAATCCCACCAACTTTTGGGTGCATTTTTTCTTTAACTCGAAAAATAACAAAACTATGGGTGGTCCGTTCTCGCGTGAACACCCTGTATCATAGAACATAGAAGGAGAACATCCTATTACTAACATCGTACAAAATAGTATAATAATAGCTTCCCTCATATATTCTTTAATTTCCTTTCTCCACGACAAAAAGGATAAGGACGATAATGGCATACGAAGGAAAATGGGTTCTTCTTTGGTCGATTTCCCTTACTCGAATTTCATCGTTTTCATTATTTCAGAGACAACAAAACATTTACGTTTGGGGAGAATTTCGTGGTTTTTATGCCTTCAGGCTTACCATAAAATAAACGAAACTAGAGATGTTCTAAAACTTAAATGCCGGGCGGCTATCTATTTCAGTAAGGGTGAAACTTAAGAAAGAAGATATTGTTACCGTTAAGTATTTTGAGATAAAATTAGAAGTAGTTGTACTTACGCGAGTCAGCGTCAATCACTCTCAAAGTTCAAGTTTCTTACCTGAAAAAGACAAAGTAGATCAATGTACGGAAAAAACTTCACGTATTATTACATGCAAGCAATGTAATTAAATCCGCATTTTGCACTTTTTAAGGTAAATATCGATTTTTACTAATTTGGGGTAGCTCTTTCGATATAGTACATCAGATACAAGCAAATACCGATAGAATTTTAAATTAGAGAATTCTGTACCAAGGGAAGAAATCTGTGATTTAAAACTTTATATTGGTTTGCTAATGATATCTAAAAGTGTAATATTAATACGTGGTAGTACACTCATACACTGTGGCGGAAATCATATTGGCCCTTTTCTTCCTGTTTGAGATATTTTTCAACAACTCTGGTACACAATAGTGTCCTGTTAGTTGGCATAGTTTGGGAAATTTCCGTGTCCCAAAACAAACCAGTGGCGGAGATAGAGGGGAGGAGGGTCCATTGATTTGAATTCATTTTTAGATAGGCGACTTCATTTTCTACAAAAATTGTTTCCTCCTTTTTTTACGTACCTGTCGCCATTTCATTGCAATTTTTATTTTTTTTTATTTAAGTTAAAGTTTTCAACCCCAGAATAATAGTTATTTATGTACCAAGGCACTGAAGTTCAACTTTTTATGACTCATGTGGAGTTTAGTTGCTGAGGCCTCTGGCCGAGGCAAATAAACCACATGAGTCATAAAAAGAACTTCAGTGCCGAGGTACATATTATATTTTTCTTGAAATCGGAAAAAAAAATGTTTTATTAGGCAAGAAAATAATAATAAGGGATCACCCGTCCACGAACCGACTACGCGCGGCGTTGCTTGACTTTACCGATCGCTCTACCTAGGACAAGTATAATGATGTACGGCACCTTCTGACAGAAAAACCAAACTGCTGCTTCTTGTGCAGCCTACACAACAAATCTATTGATGTTCAAATTTACTAAAATATGTATACTGAAGGATTGCGCTTCTATAGGAAACAATTTCGCAATGTGTACGAAAAGTTAAATGAGCCTTTATCGGCCGGGTTTTGAATATTTGGTCACATTTGACGGGCGAATTCTCCGCGTCTGACGTTTGATGTTTACATCTCGCCAAGGCCTACTTATTGAAAAAATCGTACAATAATGGGCTACATTATTGTACGATTTCTGTGCTTTTAATGACGATTTTGGGACATTTTAATGCCGATTTCAAGAAAAAGTAATTTATATAATTTTAATTTTATAATTATGACATCTCATTAGTTTTGATAAGATTTTGCGGAAAAATGCGACAAAAATCTCTTAAAAGCATATTAATTAGTTAAACACCCTGTAATTTCCAAAAATATTGGCCTAACCAAATAAGTTTATCAATAAAAATTACTTCATTCTGATGAGTGGGTCATTTTTTCATTCTTCATGAAAACTATAATTTAAATCAAAAAAATAAAAATTGCAATGAAATGGTGACAGGTACGTAAAAAAAGGAAAAAACAATTTTTGTAGGAAATGAAGTCGCCTATCTAAAAATGCATTCAAATTAAATTGTGCACAGGGCCGTACTAAGTTTTTTCTTAAATTAATGGACCCTCCTCCCCTCGGGGGGACACGGAAATTTCCCAAACTATGCCAACTAACAGGACAGTATTGTGTACCAGAGTTGTTGCAAATATCTCAAACGGTTACGAAGATATTGTAAAAAAACCAATTATTCTCCAAAACTTCTTGTTTCAAATGACGTCCCCTATCACTCATTTCCGTTTGGACCATGACTTACGGGACACCCTGTATATTAGGGACAAACAGGAAGCAGTTTCCAAACAAATACTTTTAATATTACGGACTGTCAAGTTTAATGTAGGTATGAATTTAATTGTTTAAATTTCCATGGCAAATAACACTAGACAAAGGGAACTGAAAACAATAAAACGGTACTGTAAAAATATTAAAAGTAAAACCAAAAATTCTTTTTTAATTACGAATGGAGTGATTTACTGTGAAGAAAATAAATGTATAAAACGAAATAAAGTTGTTTTCACCGACATCAAATCGAGTATTATTTATCTTTATCGACATGAATCGTCTTAGAGAAGGATCCAATAATGACAAACCTGTTTTTACATGTTGGGCAGTTTTTTTAAATTAATGGACCCTCCTCCCCTCGGGGGGACACGGAAATTTCCCAAACTATGCCAACTAACAGGACAGTATTGTGTACCAGAGTTGTTGCAAATATCTCAAACGGTTACGAAGATATTGTAAAAAAACCAATTATTCTCCAAAACTTCTTGTTTCAAATGACGTCCCCTATCACTCATTTCCGTTTGGACCATGACTTACGGGACACCCTGTATATTAGAGACAAACAGGAAGCAGTTTCCAAAAAGAAAACAGCAGAACAGGGAAGAAGTTACAGCAAGAAAAGTCAGATTCAATAAAAGCACTAGAGGGTGATTTATTCATAAATACAATAATATTAACCAGGTCATCAGGGAGGTACATATATTGCAAAAAAACGCAAAAAAATGTACTGCATGTTTAAATAATGGGGCAATTTATCCCTAATCCCACGTAACGAGACGCACCTGAACGCACGGGAATGCGGCGTTCTGGCGGAGCACATGGCGCTGGCTGCGACGTTGCCGTTAAGTTTTCATAATTTAAATACGAAAAAATATGGAGTTCATGAATTTAAATGGTTACCTGCTTGATGGGACAATAACAGAGTGTTAGCACACCTTGGACTTTCCGTGTTCAGCATCTAACTGACACATATTCCTTGAGAATTTCATTACACTTTTCACAGGACGAGCTCTAACGATACCTACAAGAGCACAAGAGAAGAGGCAATTGTTTTCCATCGCAATCACAAGCACGAGACGCACACAGTGTCAACTGCCAACAAACAGTGATTGGAAAATACTGAAACTGTTTCCAAAATTCGGTAGACTTTGGAGATTTAATACAAAAGTTTTAAAAACAATGCGCCAGTCGGATCTACAAAGTACCTATTTACGATGCGTGTAGTGCATTAGTGAGGCGGAGAGTGAGAAACGAAAGGAAAACCACAGTGCCCACTTCAGAAACTTGACAAGAACAAGCCCTACGACTTAACCGGTGTGACAGGGGAGGAGCACCCCCACAGCGAAGTTTCGTACATCTGGCAACAAAGCCGACGCGCATGACGGCAAGCGTCGTCCGATGCCTCATACACGCTTGACGCAAGTCAGTGGCAGTGGCAAATAGAGGGCCAAACAGGTAAAAATGCGGTTTAGAAAAAAATAATTCCCGCTTTAAAAAAAGTTAGAATATTTTTTATTGTGATTTCACTTTCAGGGTATTTTTTCCCACCTACTGTTAAAATTAATGTAGTTATGAATAAATCACCCTGTATACACCTAATAGAAGAAAATCTCATCTTCAACCGTTAATTTGTTAGAATCTGTAGAAATCAGTAAGTAATTAGAATTTGCATAATGGCCAAACCGAAATTAATTCCTCTATTATAGTGAATTTAAATTATTTTTAATTTATTTATAAAACCAATCAGTGCAATTCTTGCTATCTCCTTCTTTCAGAAAATGACACTTTTAGCCTTTGGGGACAATTGACTGAACTTCAAGTAAATTACAAAAAAAATGATAATAATATTCATGATTACCTACTTTTCTGTTATCTACTTATTTTTTTCTTTCAAAACCGAAATTTATAAAATTGAATAATAATTATAAAGTGGTGTTTGACACGAAAATACAGGGGCATTAGTGTGCCATCGGTCTAAAGCATGTAAACTAGAGAGAGAGAGAAAAGTCAAAGTGGGTCAGAACAGAACGCATCACCTAAAATAATTTTCTGTATATATATATATATATATATATATATATATATATATATATATATATTCTATAGGGTGATTCAAAATTATTAGGCTACACGAATTTTTTTTCTTAAAAGGAACACCCTGTATATTATTATCTTTTCTGATACAGTATGCCTCCCGTAATACAACGGAACCAAGTTTTTGGATTTTCATGTTGGTTTGCCAAATTATACAATTTTTTATGAGAAAAGATCAGAATGCAGATTGCAGAGGTTTCATTATGGTTAGTTCCACAGAAATGTTCACTTATCAGTTATATCTCGAATGGGTATATTGCTAGCTTTGATTCTTGTAAAAGACACCGAAAAGAGTGGGCAATTACTGCTGACGTTTACGAATACAGCTGTCCAAAAAATTAATCAGTCGAGTTACTGCTATACAATTGTACAGACACATACAGAAGTACCTACCTATCACCTACTTAAGCAATACGCCGTATGTTAATTTTCTGGGTCGCTGGTAGTCAGTAATTTCAGTGGCAGGCTCCGCCCGCTTTTCTTTAGTGTATCTTAACATGGAAGCTTTTAAAATTGCGAATATTGTATACGTGTATAAATATTTTACTTTTTAAATAGGTAAAAGCACCATTTCCACGAGGATTTCAACGACAGAGTTAATATGTGGATCGAAGCCGGTTTACTCGATTCCAAATCAAACCGAATGCGGCTTTATAGGAATGAGCACAGCTGATGGAATAGTTAGTGCGTAAATGTGCATTCCGTATATCCAGGCATCAAATCAACAGATGCTAAATTCATACTTCTCCAAATTAACTTCATTAAGCAGGAAACAGACATGACAATGTAAATTAAAAAGACATTTCAGTAATGTACCCCACTATAGTCTGAAAATATTCAAAAACGGTATTGTTCTTACAGGTAAAGATACTGTGTACCAAATTGGATTGAAATATTGGTTTTATTTTCTCTAATTTTCTAATATCCCCAAATATACCTCGCGTTGAAACAGATTCAACGCAGACCAGTAATGTTTTAAACTGCTAAATACAAAGTATCGCCAGCAGAGATTTAATTTGTCTATATACAGCGTGTCCATTTACTATTCCCTTCTTAGATTGTGGCTATACTTTTCAGGACAAAAAAAATCCGTTCGGGGGATCCAAATAAGGGAAGATGTAGCACATTTTAAAATTAGTTTGGTATATACAGAGTTCCAAAAAAGTGTGACGACAAAAAAATAAATTTTTTTAAATGGAACGACCCGATTTTTTTTATCGCAAATGAAGCCTATTAAAGTAGAGTATACATCCCTAAATTATTTCCGCTTCCATCTGCGGCGTTGCCAAGTTATAATTTTTTAAGGTATTTTTTGCTAAATACCAACCCTTCATTAATATTGCTATATTTTTCTTGCGGCTTGATTTTTGCTCTTGAAACTTTGGTTGTGGATTTACACTTAACCATTTTATTAATGACTAAGAACAAAGTTGAAAATTTTTGTACAGGATGTTTCACTTTTTTCCGCCAAAACTCCGACATTTTCAAATTTAATTTACTATTTTTTTTTTTCAAATGGAACACCCCATATCTAACATTTCTATTGGATAGAGCATTCATTCAGCTTTAATTTGATACCTAATACAGTACCTCTATCTCTAGCAGTTTTTTCAAAAATCCAGTATAAACAGAAAATTTGCAACTTTTTTACTTATTACATACATGCAAATTACTCGGGAATCAAACTTGTACTTATTTAAAAAGCTGCATATCAAAAAAGCGTTAGTACCAGTTACAATCTGTAGTTTACCATATTTTTGTATACCTACTACACCAGCAATAGAATATTAAATTATAAAAAGTTAAAAGGTTTAGGAGAACTCATAGGTGGCCATGGATTTGTTTCTAGTTTGACATTTGGTAAATATTTCATTTGCTGCTTGTTTCTGTGTTCGTTGTTTAATTTCAAACAGCAAAAAGTTTTCACAAAATGAATTATTGTAAACAAGACTTGATAAGTATTACGTAATTGGTGAATGTTTTGGAAATTGTTTTTTGGCATCTCGAGTCCTACTGAGGACTTTTTTATTTCTAAATCCCAACTCAGTTGTCTTACACTTATTTCAGGGTGTTCCACAACAGCCAATGTTATAGCTAACTGATTTTCTTCATTTAAAACTGGTTTTGTTCTAGTTTGCTCTTTATAGGCAACATTTCCTGTGCGATCGATGCAGCATTCTGGTATCAGGATGCCTTCTATCTGGGAATTTTTGGGCATAAACTCGAGATGCCAAAAAACAATTTCCAAAACATTCACAGACAAATTAAATCTCTGCTGGCGATACTTTGTATTTAGCAGTTTAAAACATTACTGGTCTGCGTTGAATCTGTTTTAACGCGAGGTATATTTGGGGATATTAGAAAATTAGAGAAAATAAAACCAATATTTCAATCCAATTTGGTACACAGTATCTTTACCTGTAAGAACAATACCGTTTTTGAATATTTTCAGAGTATAGTGGGGTACATTACTGAAATGTCTTTTTAATTTACATTGTCATGTCTGTTTCCTGCTTAATGCTTAGATATAGGGTGTTCCATTTAAAAAAAAAATAGTAAATTAAGTTTGAAAATGTCGGAGTTTTGGCGGAAAAAAGTGAAACATCCTGTACAAAAATTTTCAACTTTGTTCTTAGTCATTAATAAAATGGTTAAGTGTAAATCCACAACCAAAGTTTCAAGAGCAAAAATCAAGCCGCAAGAAAAATATAGCAATATTAATGAAGGGTTGGTATTTAGCAAAAAATACCTTAAAAACATTATAACTTGGCAACGCCGCAGATGGAAGCGGAAATAATTTAGGGATGTATACTATACTTTGATAGGCTTCATTTGCGATAAAAAAAATCTGGTCGTTCCATTTAAAAATTTTTATTTTTTTGTCGCCACACTTTTTTGGAACACCCTGTATATACCAAGCTAATTTTAAAATGTGCTCCATCTTCCCTTGTTTGGATCCCCCGAACGGATTTTTTTTATCTTTAAAAGTATAGCCACAATCGTAGAAGGGAATAGTAAATGGACAGGCTGTATAATATATAATCTATTTTTGGAAGATTTAAGGAATTTATTGCGCCCTGGGTCATACATCAACCAGTTCGTGGCCTCGGAAAGGAAATTAGGAATAAACAAAACCTAGAAAGGTGTACGACCCCTGAATATTTTACTTAAATCCGGAAAGTTAATGCACTTGTAAACTTCCATTGACTCCTAATTCGTTTTCTACTTGCACCCGTAAAAGTAATTTTGCAAATAAACCGAGTTCTTGATAACCTCACTCGGTATAGGGATAAAAATATTGATTTAAAACTTACTCATATTACTTGAAAAACTTTTTAATTAGCGTTAATTGGTTCTATTTGCAGATACCTACTTGTTTCGTTAATTAATACTTTCGCAACAACTGTAATCCACGTGTAGTTTGAAAGCCAAGTTTTTATTCGCAATTATATTTTACATCGCCGTACCGCCGCCGAAAACCATTTTAATCCCTTTTTAGAGGGAGCACGGAAAAGGGCGGGTCAAAAATTAAAAATAAACCGTGACAAAGGAAAGCAATTTCAGAGCGTAGCAATTTTCAATTTTTCCGTTGTTTAATTACTAGCATAATAAATATGGCGCTCTATATAACTGGTTTCATTAAAACCGGGGTGTCTGGACTAAATTAGGCGATTTAGTTAAATAGTCCCAATATCCACATAACTAAAATGCGAAATGGAAATTGGAAATTTCTTAACAATTTTTGGAGCGGAGGTATGTAAGGTATGAACGCAAGGTTTTTTAAATATTTATATCAACAGTTAGGTTTCACGCTCTATGTTTCGTAAAGTGCCGTAAAGTTACTTTAGCGCAGGATCTGGCCATGCGGTAATAGGACATTATCGCGCTCCGTGCTGCACTTGCTAAATCATGCAAAGCGTCTGTCTAGAGATTCATGGCTTGACTTGACATTCAAGCTACTTGACTTGACTTGAAATCAAGTCAAGTTCAAGTCAAGTAGTAATTTTCCAATATCAAGTCCAGTCAAGTATTTTTTTATTTCTCAAGTAATTGAAAAATCAAGTTTTTCTTGAAGCTACTTGATTACTTGATTTTTTCTCAATTTCAAATTTTATTATCAGTTAGGACAGTTAGGTAAATAATAATAATAAACCTTTCCATTGTACACTTTTTTTGCAAAACTATACTTGACTTGATGAAACCCTACGTCTGTCTGTGTTATTATTAACAAAAAAAATATACAGTGTCACACATAAAGTCCGCATCATATGGATTTTTTTTATTAATTGATTTAAGAATATTATCATGTAGTCAATTGTTTTGTTTTAAAAAATTATGTTATTTAACGCGCTTACAAGCAACAATGTGATTTTCTTCAGCTACTTTTTTAATTGCTGAAATAATAGCATTATTTCTCAAAATTTTGTATGGAAAAGTTGTTGTCCTTTCAATTTTATAATATACAATCAGATTTCAGACTTACTCCCCAGTTTTACTCCTTTTACTGTTTACATACATTTTCAGTGCTAAATGTCATTCTAAACCCACTTTTTTGCAAAAAGGAAAAATTCCCGTCTTAAAATTCTTCAAATTTGATGCAAAGTTTATGTAGTTACGATAGCTTTCACTAAAACTCGCTTTATTACAATATACCGTGAAGTAAGAAAACCACAAGTACATTCATAACAAAAAATGTAGTATAAAACATTATCACATTCACATCATGACTTAAAAAAATTACGTACATCTTCATTCCAATGCATCTACAAGACCAGAAGTGGGTAGTGGGTTTAAACGATATTTAGTAAAGAAAATTCATAAATATAAGTATATTTAATAAACGTAGTAAAATTGGAAGATGTTATGTACGTTTGCAAAAAAAATAATTTGAATGAAATATGTGTTTGGAACAAATAAAAAAATAAGAAAAGTATTTTCTGGAGGTCTGAAATCCAGTATAGTATATACAACTCTTCTATACAACATTTTTCAAAATGTTGATAAATATAGGTAATTAATGATATTTTCAGAAAAAAAAAACATTATATTTGACTTACCTAAAAATAAATCAAATGACGTGATTGCTTTTGACGACATAAATTGTCATCATTTTTTAGGTACGAACAACTGGCAACATAAAAATTTAGTTAAATCGAATAATAAAAAAAAATCCCATATTCAGCGTGATCAGTTAAGGGCGGCCCTCGGCCATTTCTCGGGAACTATGCAAGCTAGAAAGATGCGGTAAAAAAATTAATAAAAGTGACCAAAATAATTTCAATGAAAATGTTTTCAAGTTATTTCATTTGCCGTTCGTTCGTTTACTATTTCAGATCCAGATAAGGTAGGCGATTTGTGGAGGAAAAGACAGTTTTATACAACAACATGGCGAATTCGCCCCCTGGCGGCAACCGAAGGAACTTGAAAACATTTTCATTGAAATTATTTGGGTCACTTTTATAAACAATTTTTTACCGCATCTTTCTAGCTTGCATAGTTCCCGAGAAACGGCCGAGGGCCGCCCTCACGATGTATATACAGTGTGTCCACGGATGGACTTAACTATACTTGTAAAATTTTTTATTTTCAATTCTTCGAAAAAAGTCATTCTTCATAAAAAAGTCTGCTTGTTCTTAAAATAAAATTGGCATGGAAAAGTTGACATTACTTATATTGAGTGACCAGAAAATTAAAGAAACGTTAATTAGCATAAGAGTAAACTACTTCTATTTGTAGAGATAATGAAAAAAGTTATAAAGAAAATTTGCTCAGCGTGGTAAGCTACTTAAGTGTACAAAATTTCAAAGCGTTGGGCCTACTTGGATTTTTTGATTGTATTCTCCAAGTTATGCTAATTAACGTTTCTTTAATTTTCTGGTCACCCAGTATAAGTAATGTCATCTTTTTCCATGCCAATTTTATTTTAAGAACAAGCAGACTTTTTTATGAAGAATGACTTTTTTCGAAGAATTGAAAATAAAAAATTTTCCAAGTATATAGTTAAGTCCGTGGACACACTGTATATGCGGACTTGTGTGACGCTATACAGGCTGTTCCAAATTAAGTCGGAACTATTGGTAACTTTTTTATTATTGAAGGTAGACCTTAGGTGATTGATTTTGGAAAGAATTTTTCCGCATCTAACTGACACACATATTCCTGGAGAGAACCTTATCACTACACTTTTCACATTACGCGTTATAACAATACAAGATACCATTTTTTTCCTTCAAAATCCGAAATTGGAGAATGAAGACAAAAGTTTAAAAAACAACGCGCTCGTCGCATCCGCAGACTGTCAAACTTGTCACTTGTCAACGAGCTGCTGCTGGCTTCTATGTGGCGCCATCTCTTCTAATTGTTACTAACGTCGCCGAATTTACGTAATTTAGACTAAAGATCTCTGTAGACCTCTGAACCATTCTGTATGTTCAAAAACGAAGGTTTACAGGCGCGCTTCATAACGTTTCTAACAGATGGCACCACGAGTATAGGTACTACAAAAAGCCAGTTCTCTATTTTCGGTTTATTCGGGACCCTTTGTGAAATATTTTTGCTTCCCTAAAAAATGGTTGGCTAGACAAATGCGGAAATAGTAGATATGACGCTCCTTTAAGCCTGCAGAATTCCAATCAAGCTACCGCGTCACCTGTCGGCAGGTAGCGAAACTAAGAGAGCGGGTCTCGTGCGACTTCATTAAAGGAATGGTTTCTACGAAGGCCAACTAGTAATGTCAATGAATGCGACATAACCTTAAAATATCCAAACCAAAATACGAAGATGGTATTCTGTGAAACACGAAACACGAGAAACAAATATCCCGAAAAGTTCCAAGAAACCCGAACATATTTACAATGCGTACCAATATGTGCGATTAGTGAGGCGGAGAGTGAGAAACCAAAGGAAAACCACAGGGTGTCACAGGGGAGGACCACCCCCACAGCGACGATTCTATTGCAAATATGGATCCCTATCTACCACAAGAAAACATAACGAGAAAAAGAGGAATGAGAAAAATGTGTCGGTGTTAGAAACGACTTAAGCAGAAAGAACGGTATTTTTTAATC
Source organism: Pseudeuparius sepicola (assembly GCA_963920635.1). NCBI lineage: Eukaryota > Metazoa > Arthropoda > Insecta > Coleoptera > Anthribidae > Pseudeuparius > Pseudeuparius sepicola. The sequence goes on from OY987298.1 coordinate 107,896,318, forward strand.
AACTAGACCCTAAGAGATGTTGGCTAATGTTGACGTTCTTATTTCAGAGGAAGCGGAATACCCACTGAACACAACCACTTACTCTAAGAGCATCTCCGTACAGTAAAAGGGATTATCAGTGAACTAGTTAGCGGAAAATTAGCAACCCAAGCGAAAGTGAGTGAAGTTCATTCTATCGAAAAAAAGATCGTTCTCAGTGGTGTCAAGGTCCATGAAATCATGTAAGCCCCATACTTGAGAAGATAGTCTAAGGCCAAAAACTAACCGTTACAAAAGGTAAACACGTTAACTTTTGTCCATAATTTCCGCATGCATTTTGCAAAACATTCGCCGAGACATTCGCCTACAATACAAATAATCGTGTACTGAAAATATTCCCTTAAATTTACGAAAGCTTCGTACATCTGGCAACAATTCTAACGCGCGCACGACGGCAAGCGTCGTCCCTTGCATCATATGCGTTGGAAGCAAGTCAGTGGCAGTCTTAAATAGGGGGCCATAAATAAGTAAAAATGCGGGTTAGAAAAATATTAATTCCGGCTTTAATAAAAAGTTGAAATTTTTTTAATTGCGATTTCGCTTTTAGGGTATTTTTCCCTATACCCACTCATAAAATCAATGTATTTATGAGTAAATCACCCTGTATACTCGAAATGGTATTGTCACCAGTAAACAAGAACGGCGTCTTATAGTTTCAAATTACATTAGTTATTATTATTACCATATAAACAAAAATAAAATAAAAATTATTCCAGAGGGATGTTTTTGTAGCAGAAAGTAAAGTATCCGTTGAAAAAATGCACTCCAGCTAGGATTCGAACCCGACACTCCATCTAAGGCCAACTATAAGCTACAGAAACATACCGGTTCCGTATCGGCTAGTTGCTATTTGTTTCCACAGACCATTGGTGCAGGGTGCAGGTATCCTCTAGGTACCTTCTATACAACAAAAACATTCTTCTTGATGTATATAATTATTATAGATAGGTATACAAAAATTAGAACTTAATAGAATTTTATCATTATTCAGGTCACGGGTAGAATGCAATGATATGCTATGCTTCTCTAATATTTCAAAATCTATTTAATTTGGAAAGAACCATTGTGATAATGAGCCGGATAAGAAACGTCCCCAACCGAAAAATCTCCACGTAATAATCTAATCTGGAAAACTATTCGGCTTCATTTGGCAACGTCTCAGGAATTTTTCATTGATAAATACCCGGCGTTTCTGGACAAATCTAGCCAATATCTTATTTTCCGGGTCGGCCTTTGTGGGCCGCAGTCGCCAGTAATCAGAACAAAAGTCGGACGATTTATCAAGCAAAGTCCGGCCATCTATCTTCTTTTTCAGTTTCATTACATTGGAACTTTCCAAATTTGTTACCTTTAAATGTAATGCTTCAGCTGCAACTGAAACGCCGCCGAAAGTTCGGGGCCAAATTTCAGCCGACACGCGTTGTACAGTTGATATTTCTAGGGAGAAGTTTGAATTATTTAGTTTGGGCAGGTGGCAAATAAAAAAGCTGGAATTCGCCAAGTTCTGTGAAAACCGAGTTATTATTGACAAATATGGCGTTCTTTAGGCTGAGAACGTCGGGCGCCAGACCATTACATCTCCCATCCATATTGGATTCAATAACTAGTAGTATTCATAGGTTCAAACCCCTAACGTGTGCACCAATACGGTGAATTAAGAATGAAACTTGGATAAATAGAGACTTGCATGTTTTGGTTCTAAAGGTCTTAGGACATGAGCACTGGACACTGCAAATGATACACAACGTACTGCGGTAAGCAAAAAGCACAGTAAGCAAATCGCACGGAATACAGGCTCATATAGGGGGCCAAATCACAGGCAGACATAAAAAATAAACACAAATACAGGGTGTGGCAAAACAAACAGTGCAGTTTTGAAGGGCTATTAAAAAAATGGCATGCACAACTTACGAAAAAGTGGTTTATTCTGATTGAGCCAGTACTACACCCCATTTTTTCACTTGAAGTTTTCAACTGCGCGTTCTGGCACATATCGATCGAAATGGCGGCGATTTCCTCTCTAATACGAAACTTCAGTTATTCCAAGTTGCGAGGAGGATGCTTTCTTTTCCATGAGATAGCCCCACAGGAAAATATCGCAAATGCTTAAATCAGGTCGCCCCTCAGAGAGACGAGGCTCGCTCGCTCACAGAGACTTAGCGCATCAGATGCGCCGATAATTCAATTATTACAGAATACCTAGTTATCAACCGCAGCTAATTCATATCAATAAAATTATTTCAAGGTACCAATTCTTTAAAAAAAGTAGTCTCAATTCGTTTTAGTCCTATATACGTTAAAGTAAATTTAACGCCCCCCCGAGTTTCGTTGATGTGAACTAACTGTGGTTGAATAACTATTCCCAAAACAAAAGCAATGATCGGGTGGTAGGGATAGCATGCGGTAGGAAGGAACAGTAACGACTGTAGCGCTCTAGCGACTGTGGCGACAAGGCGACTCAGTATTGTCAATATCTTGAGTACAGGTGTGTGGACCGTGGCGTGTAGAGAGTTCCGCGATTCGCAAGGCCACAAACTTGTATTGTATTAAAGTTGAAAGTAATCAGTGATAGAGTGTTTTAATTTATAACGTTTGATCCTTGTGGTACATGTCTTCGATAGTCATAGCTGGAACAGTAGATCAAACAAGAAATAATTGATATTGAAAATAAATGGGAACTATATTATTCAGGGCAGGTCATGCCGAGTTAGGTGTACGATTAATCTCTTTTACCGCAGCATCATAAAACATAAAAGGCAAGCGTATCTTTGGACTTAAAATCGCGGCCGTTTCTACTTTATCTGTGCGCGAGCCAGGCCAAAAAGAGGATTACCATTGGGGGGCCGGCGTTTAGATACTATCGCACCGCATATTAAGTACAGATTAAAGCCATATATTCCAGCGGCCTTTGGAGGTATATCGGTATTCGGTAATCGTGGCGCGCTTTTGCGTCCGCATACTTCCGCGCTAATCCGCTAGAGACGCGCCCCGGCAATAAATATCCCCCCTTTTACGGCGTTTTGTTTGAAAATTTCAAGTACAAAATGAAACATCGGGATATTTATTTATTCCCTGGGGCACGGCTCATAATGGCCCCGGACCGGGGAGATATAAAACCGGAATTTTGTCGTTTAGTTTTTGTTTTGCCGGGAAGCCAAACGGGCGGTATGCGGCGTGGCGGCGGGGGCGGCGGGCGCTGCCGCCCGCCCGCTCTCGCCGTCATCATAACAAACGGTTTAGCCCGATTGGCGATCAATATGGGTGTAACTAGCGGGTGCGCTAATGGATTATGCTCGATTTTTCAATTCGAAATGCGAAGTGCGGATTACTCCGACTAGGATGACAATGCTGCTGTGGGGTAAACTGCGAACAGAGTTCCCTATTCGAAATCAATCTTAATTAGAGTTTACAAATTCTAAAATTGCCTAACAAGTAGGATTTTTTAAGCTTTTAATATTTATTTTTGTTGCTTGTAGAAAATGCAAATTGGACTAACGCTCAGGGTTATACAACGTTTTGCATTTGTCACTGACCTTGTTTTAATCTGTATAGTGTATATACTGTAAATATAATTAGTTGGTTTATTTGGTGTGTTACGGGTTCAAAACGGCCTTACAATTAATTTATGATTATTTAATTCAGGGCCCTAGGCGACCACCCTGTATAATGCAACCCGAACAAATTTATTTTAGAGTGGGCCATCTGAGGCCACATAAAGCAAATTAAAGTGCAGACGGCCCACTAGGAAGCTCCGTCGGCGTAATGGGTGGTTCTTATACAGCTGACCAGTCGCGCAACACCGGGATATTTAAATGAATAAACCAACAAAAATTGTATGAAATATATTAGATGCCTCCCTTTTCACCTCTATTATCTATCAAAATAGTTATATTCGTTATTCAATAATTATATTCGTTGTTAGAAACTGAACCAAGCAGGTGGGTACTACCAGTTCTCACGTGAGCACGGTTTACAAATTGTGCAATATATGAACTACAGTGTACCACAAGTGTCCACAAGTATTAATCACTGGGAAAAAAAATCTCAGAGGTAAATAGGAGTGCTTAATATTTAAAAAACATACTGGCTGAGTAAACTACTGAGTGCCATGGTGCCTAGGTTTTGACAACAATAATTATTAACACATTAAAAAAAAATGAAAGCCGAATGCAGCTACAGATGTAGCTATAAATGCAAAATCCCTAAAATTATTTACTTGGGGGAGCCAACACGAGTCTGTGAACCTCATATTTGCTAAACTTATCTGGCTCGCCACGTTGTAACGGCGTTCAGCAGCTCAACCACCATCAGTGAAGACCTCGGCGCAACCCTGGACACGTCACCACTCGCCCAGCATCTCTGGTTCCCACAGATGAAGCCCACGGTAGTTCCGAACCAACCAAGTTTGCTGCCCAGCAGGCCCGATATGAGAGATGCAGAAATCAGGTGTAACCTCGCAGACAGTAGGAATAGGGGAAAAAAGAAGCCCTGAAATGTAGTTACGTAATACTCGAATAGGTATCCTGCAAAATCAATGCTTACTCAGTTGATGGGTAGCTTTATCGCATCCGAATGTTCACAAGAATCGTGCCATGGATTATTCTCATCAAGTTTTGTAAGACGAAAAGGAATGCAACGTGAATTGCCGGCCCAACGCCAACATGGCGGACGACTTACCAGTACAACCGAAGAAAATAGAAAATAAATCTGGCAGACGCCGTAGTCACGCGCCCATACACACGGGCTGCATCAAACAGCAGTACGTGTGACTATTTTGCACTTATTTGAGCGTTATCCTACACAGTAGCGCCGTAACTATTAGCCACTCAGAACACCAAAAGGACACTCAGTAATCGACCGAGAGCCAACAACCCTGCAAGACTTTGAGGGAAAACACCTAATGGTAAGTAATCGATTTTTACACTATTTCCAATAAAAAAACAGTGATCATATTTTTCCTTAGAGATTGCTAAACGCACAAAGGGGTCCACCCAATACACCAGTTACATAAGGAACAGAGGCCAAGCAAAACTCCATAACGGAATGAATAAATTGTATAAGAATTAGGCCAATTCATTCTGCACCAAAATAATTATTTGTATTTACACTTTTTATCTTAAATCAGAAACAATGAAGCTAGATATATTAGAATAAATCGCCAAAATTTCGTTTTTTCGAAATATCTAGTAATCCATGATTTCAAAAATCCACAAGGTGCGTTAAATTGGGCCTACAAAACTGCAATTCTTTCCCCATTTAACCTTCCTAATATCTCCGCTAGTTTCCGAGATCTCCATACTGATCATCAAAAAAAAAACTCACCCTGTATTATTGAAATAATAAAACGAATTTGCTGGTTACGTTTCTTATAGATAACATTCATATTGGTAAACGACGGTAACAGGATATACAAGAATTCAGTGTGAATTAAATATAGAAAGAATATCGGTAAAATGATATACAGGGTGATTCACGTAAGTGGTTCATTAGAAGGTTACGGGGAAGGAGTGCGAATTTTGATTTGAAATTTTGGTTACTTATATAACAGGTTGTAAACTTTCTTTCTAAAATATTTTCAACTTCCGATCACTTCCGGTTATACCGGAAGTCGATAGCAACTTTGTTATTTCAAATAGAACACCCTATATATTATTACACTATTTGGTTCCAAATTAAATTCCAAATCTTTTTTCTGAATATAATGTGTACCCTATTCCTAACCCTTTTCGAGATATTCGCAAATTTTTGATTTTTTTGAGTGTTTCAGCCATCGACCATAGTGATGTTAACTTTGAAATTTATGAATCTGGAAAACTAAAATTTTGGAGTGTCGTAGGCGAAAGTCAACTTTAGTAAGTGTTCTGTATGCCATTTCAAAATATTGTACAGGGTGTTCGGGAAAAAATTCCCAATATCAACATCGAAAAATTGAAAAATCTATTTTTTTTTCAAATGGAACCCATATTTTTTATTGCACCATTGAAATGCTTGTGAAAAGACAGTTCAAAAAGATATAACACACTATATGTCTAAATGAAGCGGTTGCTTCGATATTACGCAAAATACGTATGATGTCATTTCTCAAGGAGCGTCACATTATAGGGGGCCATGGAAAAGGAAATACATAATGCAATTATATGACAAGGTTAAGGGCTATTTAATAATATTTTTTCCCTGAGAAGCAACAATAAAAAATTAAATAATACTAACAATTACATAATAATAGGTACTAGAAGAAAAAACAAGAAACTACAAATAAGTAAAACACTTTATTCGTATTATGCTATTTATCTGTTACGTAGTTACGTTTGCTTCTCTTTGTTTGGACCTTGCCATGGACTATGAAATTTCGTTCGAACTTTCTGAATTTTCTTTTCGTCAAAGGTGGTAAATGTAAATGCCTTTCATTAAAAACTAATTGTTCTTTCTAAAATTCTTTTACACTCTCCATGAGTGTAAAGCACATTCAAAATAGCCGTTCTTGTCAACAGTTAATATTTTATTGTTTGGAACACGATAAACTTACCCACGGTATGTCATTGCGCACCTTGTGACGTAGTTGAGAATCAGAATTTAAATTGCTCCATGTTTTACACAGCAATAGATACTTTTTTATGGGTTTTTGCTTATTTTAAACGTTTTCTTTTAAATAAATGTTGTTAAAAATATGTAGATTATATTACTAGATAAATGAATGAATATTCTGTTGATAGAAAACACATTTAATTTGATAATTATTCTCCTTGGGAAATCTATATTTGATTTTTGTTCCCTTACTGTTTGGACATTCGCTGACTGCACATCCGCATATTTGGCCTATTTCAAAGCACTGTCGAGCTGGACTGACGGGCAGTCAGTTGTTTACACTTTTTTCTTAACACATTAAACTGTAAACTACACTCAGGTGCAAAAAAACCGGCCCATCTAATATATTTTCGTATCCTCGTTTTAAATATATGTTTTCCTTTATTTATGTTATTGTCCAGGAGGAAGTCCTTTATATCAATAAAAAAATCAAGTTTTAACTGAAAGCCAAAATATGAAAAAATACAACCGATTTTGAAAAAATATTAGGTGGCCCAGTTTTTTTTTGCGCCTGAGTATATAAAAAGTCGTAAAACACAACGGCTGCCGCAAATTATTTAGAATTCGTGATTCGCAACTGACGTAGATGCGCCGAGTTGCCTTGTTTTCGGATTGGTTACTGACATACCGTGGGTAAGTGTATCGTGGTTTGGAACACAATAAATGACAATCACAAATGAAAAATCCATGGCCGCCTATTAGAAAAGGTCCGTTGTTTCTTGATATGGAGCAGCAAAAATACGTATTTTGCGTAATAACGAAGCAACCGCTTTATTTAGACATATAGTGTGTTATATCTTTTTGAACTGTCTTTTCACAACCATTTCAATGGTGCAATAAAAAAATATGGGTTCCATTTGAAAATATGAGATTTTTCATTTTTTCGATGTTGATATTGGGAATTTTTTCCCGAACACCCTGTACAATATTTTGAAATGGCATACAGACCACTTAATAAAGTTGACTTTCGCCTACGACAGTCCAAAATTTCAGTTTTCCAGATTCATAAATTTCAAAGTTATCATCACTATGGTCGATGGCTGCAACACTCAAAAAAATCAAAAATTTGCGAATATCTCGAAAAGGGTTAGGAATAGGGTACACATTATATTCAGAAAAAAGATTTGTAATTTAATAGGGAACCAAATGGTGCAATCACATATAGGGTGTTCTATTTGAAATAACAAAGTTGCTATGGACTTCCGGCATAACCGGAAGTTATCGGAAGTTGAAAATATTTTAGAAATCAAGTTTACAACCTGTTATATAAGTAACCAAAATTTCAAATCAAAATTCGCACTCCTTCCCCGTAAACTTCTAATGAACCACTTACGTGAATCACCCTTGTATAGCAGCTACCACATAAGAATGATGATGATGGACCAGGCACAAAAACAAAAGATCTCCAAACTTCGCTGAACTTGACTTTGTGGTATTTGCTATTCTCTTGACATTCTCCCACTATATCAATTTCTCAACGTATCCCTTGCTTGTCTGCGGGCGCCTCCCAACCTAGCCAGGCGCCACCTTATCCCTTTCAGAGGCGCGTTGCCATTCAGCGAGCGGCACCCGGAGACGCGCAGCTATACAATTCCGGCGGCTCTTAAATTATTAACTTCCCATTCACGTCCCCTTTTATGGTAAATTGTATATAGGAAATGGGTAGCGGGCCGCGTGGGCCGCAGGCTCCGGGTAATGAGCCTGCTAGCAAATTGTCTATGAATTAGTAATGCGCCCGGGCTCGGCAAAGGCAAGGGTTGGTTTTCCGCCAGAAAGTTTCGACGTAAGGGGACCGGGTGTGGATGTGGGGAAAAATCCCGTGACATGCACGCCAAAAAAGGAGTTGTAATGTTATATAAAATTACGACCAACGTTATGTTATGTAATGTTCCATACTCATCTGTAAAATAGATTTCCTTAATAAAATATATCATGAAATTTTCATAAATTTTCCAGTAAGGCTTCTGTTTATAATAATTATGTCATTATCCATAAACGTTTCTGTAAAATTACGTATATTAAAAAAATCATATAAAGGAACTTATATTATGCTGTTATGTGATTTTCAATATTGTTACATACATTTTCGGTTTAAATTTGGAAAGTTACATAATCTTAAAAGTATATAATTTACCATGTTTTGTTATGCGTAATTTTCCCATCTTTTTGTGGATTTAAAGAAAACTAATAATATAATTGATAACCACAACCATTCAAGTGACTTAGTGGCAGGTGCCTAAATGATGATAGTAATTTAATTAATCCCAAAGATGAGGAACCACTACCAACTGAAAAAAAAATCACTTACCTCGTTTGAATTTTATGCGCATAATATACAGGGTGAGTCAGATTGTATAGTAAATGCTTTAAAGGGGTGTTCGGCAGGTGGTTTTGGTTTTAAGGGGGGTCTTTCATATAAAATTTTTCGATTTGGGCTTTCCTTGCCAAGTTATTCGGGTCTACAGGGTGACCCAAAAGTATTTCTTTTTATTTATATCTCAATAACGGCGCTACTTAAAAATTTGAATTTTGGTATGTTTTATCTAACTAGAAGACGCCTTAGGGTAGTTTATTCATTTACACGGTGCCCTAAAAAAGGGTAAAAAGTAACAAACCATATTAATTTTTTTACTCAAACTTTTTTGAGGTTGTCTTTTTGGTCTTGCAGGTCCATCATTTCAGTGTATCTTTTCATTTTACAACAAAAGTGTACTCTTGTTTCATATCGATAAAATCAACCGTTTGCGTTGAAATTGGCAAAACGTGCCCCAAAACACTTCAACATTCGAAACATAAAATTTTTCCCTACCGCTTTCAAATGTTACACATCGACTGTGACTGTACCATTTAAACTGAGAAAAAAATTCCTATGAACAATGTACCAAAACTTATTAGCTTTCAAAATGGAAAGGATTGAATTTAACAAAATTTGAACACCCTATTTCAAGAAAACCAATGCTGTTTTTACGAATGTCCAATTGGTATTTTTTCCTTATTTTGAATTTACAGTCGATCTGTAACGTTTGAAAGCGGTAGGTAAAAATTTTATGTTTCGAATGTTGAAGTTAACAGATGTTTTGGGGCACGTTTTGCCAATTTCAACGCAAACGGTTGATTTTATCGTTCTGAAACAAGTGAAAAGATAAACTGAAATGATGGACCTGCAAGACCAAAAAGATAACCTCAAAAAAGTTTGAGCAAAAAAATGAATAGGGGTTATTAGTTTTTACCTTTTTTTAGGGCACTGTGTAAATGAGTAAACTGCCCTAAGGCGTCTTCTAGTAAGTAGATAACACATACCAAATTTCAAACTTTTAAGTAGCGCCGTTATTGAGGCAAGGAAAGCCCAAATCGAAAAATTTTATATGAAAGACCCCCATTAAAACCACCTACCGAACACCCTTTTAAAGTATTTACTATACATTACGAATTCGAAATAAATTTTCTTTCCCTTAAATGGAAGACCCTGCATATACTTATTTTCTGCATTTTTCAAATATATTGTTCATTTTGCCAAAAACATGACAACATTATCACATATTTAATATAGTTCAATAGTTTTGGAAATTGATATTTTTAATATAGACGGCAGATTTGAAAAATGAAAAATACCTATAGGGTATTCCGTATTCCATTAAAGTTTGGATCTTATTTGGAAATCGACGTGTTTTCTTCTAGGCTAAGCCCAGACAATTTCCTATAAGAGGAGAAATGTTGTATACAGTATGAATCACCGTGTACTACGAAAAAACTTTTGTACTTTTTTGCTAGATTTACAACTTCGCAAATATTAATTCGGTATACCCTCTCTCCGTAACATTAAATACCGGTATATTTTTGAATACACGCCAAATCAAGGAACTTCAAAAAACGTAATACTGTTTTATAATAAGTATGTACCTATATAAGTATATCATGATTTTGATATTCTATCTGTATATGCACGTATAAATAAACACTATAAACAGCACGTATATTTGGAATTAAAAATTATATATTTTTTTAAATAGCATAGAACAGTGAAATAATATATTTTAAGTAATACTACACACACAGAATAAGTTATGTAATGTATTTATAAATATAATAATATAAATATATAATCTTAAATTAGTCGGTGTAGGGCCCAGGACGCACAGGTTAATTTTCTCATCCAACTCCATTTAAGGATGTCAGCATGGATGGGCCAAAAGTTGCCCTCTAGAGCGACAAAAACTATACAAAAATGTGGAAAGGCTTCTGTTCAGATTTTATTAGGAACATATACCTGTAAAATTTGTATTTGTCGTCCGATTTTCAAAACCTTTTTTTTTGTTTTGAAGGGAATAAAAAACTTCATCTGTTGACTGTCGAGGTACAGACACAGAGCCTACTACGATTCTTTTGAAAGCCATTTCGGAGAAATCAGGTGATCATCTTTTTATCGGAAAACTGTATTAGAAAAAGTTAAACAGAATTACCTCAAACCCACAAATACCGATTTTTGTCAAAATGCGAAAGTAAAAGAAAAATCCCAGTGCTTTTTCTCAATTTTCATTCCTAGTAATAAGTTTGTTCTTATTGAAAACCCCCAACTACCATTTTCTCTAAATAACCTAAAACCAGAAAATATAAATTTCCGTTAATTATATTTCGGTGCATTGTTTTTTTTTTTAATTTCTACGGTTTTGGTAATTGTGGGTTTGAGTTGATTCTGAACAACTGTTCCTTATACAACTTTCCGATAAAAAAATGCTTAACATGATTTCTCTAAAAATTATTTTAAAACATCGCACAGTAGGTTGACTGCAGGGTAATAGAGTCATCATGCGTAGTTTTTGATGCATTCCAAAACGAGAAAAGTGTTTTAGAGACAGACAACAAATACAAATTTTAAGTCAAGAGTAGCAAATGGGTCGTTTGTTTATCTTTAGAAATCTTATTATTATTCTTCGGGAGAATAATGGCGTTTCAAGAGTAAAGGTTTCACACGAATCTATTATAACATGTAATAAAAGTTTTGTTATTGCGTAAGATGTCCCATTTCCACTTCTGTGTCTGTGGCTGTGCGGAAAACACGCAGCTATCACAACATAACGTGGATTTTTTTATCTGCACGACTGGCTGCGAAAACAGCTACATCATCGAATTCGCCTGATATCGACCAAGGCCGTGTTTATATAAGAGCGTTTTATATGAAGACAGCCTCGCCTTGTCCCGGGCGCGTTCCTGTCGCGCCAGCAAAAAACCCTTATCCCTTATTATGCCTCCCTGACGTACATTGGAAGTGCATTATTTAGAACTCAGAACCTACTAAAAAAACGTCCCTCGGCATAAATAGACAACCGTATGAATAGTAAATTGCTTTTCAATGGGCCCATATCCATACTTGGCGTCCACTTCGCCTTTTGTAATAATTGAGCGTTGAGTCACGTGAATGATGACTTCATTATGATGAGCACTTAGTAACCGACGTGTATTATCGTAAGCAATAGAAAACCCGTCTAGACCGGATCTGAATGTTTAATAATCATATTTAACGAAGGCCTTACAACGAAAAAATAATATGTGCAAATTCAACGAGCTGACAAGTAACTAGAAGATAAACGGTGACTATTATATCCATTCGACGTGAAATCGACTTAAGTGGGGAAATGTTGGAATGTAGAGGAACACTGATGCTACACATTATAGAAATTTAACGCTAAACATATACCTACCTAAAGTATCATTTTCGTGGATATATCCAACACGAGTGAAACGAGTTTATTTGACGTAGATAATTATAACAATACTAGTTTATGTTTAAATATTGACATTTTTCGGGCGGAGCCCATGATCTAAAAGAATGACATTTACATGGTGTGTTCTAATTGGTCCGTGAGCGCCCGCAATAGTATATTTCATTATACGAATATAGAAAATTGGCTTTACCCGCGCGCGCACGGGTGTGAGGAGTAGCCGAACACGGAAAGTCGTGCTAGCACCGCCAACACTGCAGAAAGTATGACATCTTACGTGCTGAGCATAACATTTACCATTGCCACAGGCAACAAATAATCTATTGCTTTTCATGTTTGTAGATCGTAGTTTCGTCTATAACTGTAAAACTTCGTGATTTGTGATTTTTGCCATCTTTTAGAAACACTACCAGAAAACATCCGTTATCTTCTATGTTATCCAAAGTCAAACGAATTAGATCATCTCTTCGACATGCGCCGATAATGCCAAATATTAAAATTAGGTACTTTTGATGGTACCTCGGATGGTACCTACCTAACCATTTTTCGCCTGGGGCTTCAAGGATAAATTGAGTAACTTGGTCTGCAGTTAACACCTTCAAAAATGCTACTGTTTTCAAAAAAATTGCTGACATCTACATTTTTTTAGTGTTAAACAATTTTTTATCAAGGAAAATCGGCTACATAAAGTGGTCTTGGCTTTTCGGATAAATTTAATAAACTAGGAGAATGTCGTCACTCACGCTGTTTACATTTTTGTGTTTATAAACTAACGCGATATAACTATCGTTGTTTTATGCGTTGCTATGGTGATTTCTCTCATTATTTCTGAAAACAAATTATTTAATGTAGCATCCAACTGGCCGTGCGATGTCAAAGTAAAAAACGAAATTATAGGCTCCAAAATTAAAGTATTAAGGCAAATACTTAACCAGGAATGTAATACTAAGTTATATTAAACGATATTATTCCATTACACTGAATATTATCCTTGTTTTCTAACTAAATTTATCTATTGTTATTTTGACGAGGAAGGTTAGCGCACGGGAAAAACCATTTTCCCATGCAATGCACCGAAAATGAAGATGAGGCGGGAAATGCCCACTTTCGATATAAATATAAAAATCGACGCGCAGCAGGGTGTTTTACATTTACGTCGAGTTCTAAATCCCGATATGTTAGCATTGGTTTAAACTAACCAAACTTGCTGCTCTTATCTCCGGAAGTGTACCCCATAATGCATTCTTCAGGAGAATCTTCATTTCTGTTCATTTTTGTTGTATTTATTTTAATAAAACGATTAAAACGATCATATTAATTTGACCTGATTGACACAAATATATTGACAGTTCAATAGTTTTCTCTGTTCCATGGCAGACTAGAAATTCGTAGGAAACTAAGATTTATTGTAATGAGAAAATAAAGTATCATTTACAATTTTAATTTTCTACTTTTTTAAATACATTTCTAAGCACATTCGAATAAAAAATAGTGTATGACACACGGACGAAAAGTAGTTTTTCGTCCTTACCATAAACTAATATTATGGTACAAAGACGAAAAGTTTAGTTTTTCGGACGACTGCGGAATTGGCCGGCCAAGGAGTTATGCTTCCTCGCATATCATATCTGTATGTTGATTGTGCCTAGAGAATCTCTAGATCAGCTTTAAAACAACTATTGTATAAAATTAGTGATTTTAGAACGCGTACACGGAGTCCACCTGCTGAATGAACTTATTACGACCTAGAAATAGATTCTATTGCCCGAGTTGCACTCGCAGGCCATGAACCCTCCGACATTCGCACCACATCGGACACTAATGGCGCCCACCTAGCCCGCGGGCTCGTTAATGAGGACCCTATCTGGGTTATTTACCCTGCTGTTATCCTATGCCCTGCCGGACCTGGCTCTTGCTCTTATTTTGGATAACGACCCGATGGTTGCGGTTAAGTCTATTTGGCCAGTTTATGAGGCGGAAAATTTGTGGAACACCAGGCAAATTCTGGTTTCATTGTAGGTTTGGAGTTAGGACAAATTTCTCTAAGTTAGTCCATGTTTCAAGGTTTATATAGATCATACCCTTGGCTCTTTATTCGTATGAATTCCGAACTGATATTTGAAGTTGCTCTGAGCTATTTTCTTTCAAAGGTACCACACATAAGTTTCCGGGTAAGTTTCTAATAATGACGATTTTAAATTAAGGGCGGGCGCATACATCCTACCGTCGAATCCGATTGTCTGAAACGATTATCGGATCCGACTACCTGAAGTTCATGTATAATGTAATGCAATGATCACCCCGCACACATTCGATGCGATATCGGATCGCACGTCCGACTCGGATGCAAAGAAAGTGCGTCCGATCAAGTTGCCCGATAAAAAAACTGAACCGATTGTCTGAAGGCGCAATATACATGTTTGTAAATTGTTTCATCGCACACATCAGACTATTTTCATCAGTTTATAGCATTCTCGGGAGAGAACCAGTGCCGGTGAGGTTTTTGTTTCCATTTGTTTTAGTAAGTAGGTGAATATAGGTACTAATATTTTATAAGGCATTTCGCTCTTATAAATAAATTAATTAATTAACAAATATGTGCGTGTATTTAAGGGATGCACCCAGTAGCGACGCTTTGTCTTTTTTCTGCTTCTCAAGCAAGAAAGCAATAGCCACCCATTCAATGTTGTCCATTGTGGCACAAATTATTATAACACTTTGATGACACACCACTGGGCAGGCGGAAAATACTGTGCTAAAACCCTACTCAAAAATTGGATATGTGCGGCAGTTCTCAGATTCTCGTGTCCGATAATCGTTTCAGACAATCGGATTAGATAGTACCATGTGTGCGCCCGCCTTTATAGACCGCCCCCTCCACTTTCCTCCCATGGAATACCATGGCGTTATTCCAAGCTTTTAATGGCAACATCTTTGTTCCTATTTTTATAGGAATGAGAAATATTTGCAACAATTTAACGTTTAGAAATATTATCATTAAACGAAAAAGCGGTAATGGGAGATTTCCATATGCGCAGATTGCTTTGGCACAGGCCACAAATCCAAGGAATGTTCTGACTGATGCTGCAAATGTGCTGTTGATTGTCAAATAGCATGAAACTTTGTTGTTTGTTTGTCATTATGGCTTTTTCTTGTAATAGTTATTTATTTATGTACCAAGGCACTGAAGTTCAACTTTTTATGACTCATGTGGAATCGAGGCCTCTGGCCGTGGCAAATAAACCACATGAATCATAAAAAAACTTCAGTGCCGAGGTACATATTTTTTTTTAAAATCGGAAAAAAATGTTTTATTAGGCGAAAAAATAATCATAAGGGATCACCCGTCCACGAACCGACTACGCGCGGCGTTGCTTGACTTTGACGATCGCTCTACCTAGGTCAAATATGACGAGATACGGCACTTTCTGACAGAAAATCCAAACTGCTGCCTACTGTACTACCTCCATAACAAATCTATTGATATTCAAACCTACTAAAATATGTATATACTGATAGATTGCGCTGCTATAGGTAATAATTTCGCAATGTGTACGAATAGTTAAATGGGCCTTTATTGGCCGGGTTTTGAATATTTGGTCACTTTACATTCCGCCAAGGCCTATTTATTGAAAAAATCGTACAATAATGGGCCGATTTCTGAGTTTTGAATGACGAATTTGGGACACTTCACTGCCGATTTCAAGAAATAGTATATTTCATTACGAGTCTGGAAATAAAGATTTTTCCGTGCGCGCGTGACGGGAAGTCATGCAAGCACGGAAAAATCTATTTCTGGACGTGTAATGAACGATATTTTTTATTATACTTCTTTGAAAACGGAAACTTAAAATATTTTATCGGCATATTATATAATAAATGTAATTGACAAAAAATAAACAATGCAGACAATATAGTGTTTGGTATGTATGATGCGTTTCCATGGTTACTCTCAAATTATTTCAAAGATGCTTTGTTGTAAATTAGTTATTGTCAGATAAGGTGAATAAAACGTCAAAAATATTACAGAAATGTATCTAAATATTGAAACACTTACGACTTAAAATACAAAATAGGTACATGTTAAATATCAGAGAACATATAGAGTTTCTTAAATTTAGTTTACTTTGCTGTATATTTCTATTTTAAAGCCATATATTCGGTATTTTTATTCAGCGCACGGAAAGTTTTTCCATGCGCTGTTTCCGTGCGCTAGCCCGAAAAACCCCATCTTTCATTATTGCTAAAACAGATGAAAATAAGGTGTTTTCAAAGAAGTATAATGAAAACACTTTTATACACTCTTTAATTTTACATCTTTATTATGTTAGGCCTTAAGCCATTGTTTTGGTATTTTTCTCCTGGGCATTTCGAGTTTGCGTGCGAGGACATTTTTATAAAAACTATAAAAGGGAAGTTTCGTGGAAAAGACGCTGTACACCTGCTAATTATTGTTAAATGGTATTTTTAACTGCAATGAATTGTAACTTTCATATTTAATTGTGTATACAGGGTGTTGAAGTCATGATGTAAAAAGAGTTCACACAAGTTCAAAACAATAATTAATAGGAATCCGAAATTAAAAAATATAAAAATTATTTTCAGAGATGTATTAAAACCCTTAACTGACCACGCTCGTAATGAGGTAGAGGCTGATGACTTCGAGCGCGCAGTTGGCAGTTAACCGTAAATTTGACGATAAATGCAGCATGGTCTACGTTCATTGATTACACCTACCTTTTTTAAATGTCAATCCTTTTCTGCTTTTGTTTATATCAATGTTAATATGAAAAAATGCGTTAAAAAGTCCTAATTAGTGGGGTGTGCCCATAGGAACTTCTGCTTGGTTGCCTTAATTCCACACAATTTGTTTTCGGCGAAGTACTCAGTAGCAACCAAATTACTACTGTTTAGAGGAGCTGTTTAAAGAGTATGTTTTATTAACTTGACTGAAACACAAGTTTATCCTGCAATCTATCATGCGGTGCCGTCAGAATTTGGCCCCCTGGGTGAAATATGTAATAAATAAGTCCATTGGCGTATAATGCTGAGAATCCACGATGAGATATTTACATAATATTGTAGTGTTAGCGATGGAAATTTAAAAATTATGAGAATGTGTGCGCAGACACTCGCGAAAAGTCCTCAAGTAAGAAAGCCGAAGTGAGCATAGGCCGACTTACAATATTGGATCCATCAGTATACAGGGTGTCCCAGAAAAGAAGGCCAACCCATTAACATCACATTGATGGCTACTTAACCACACTTACCTATGTTCCAAAATGCTTTCCTTAAAAGATACAGGGGGATATATTTTGCCAATTTTAGAGATATCAAGTTGAGATTTGATATAAGTTAGTACAATTTATGTCCAATTCGACCACTTCGTTCTCATTGTTGCAACTAAAAACAAATGAAAATCGCAGCTAGACATGATCTTTAATCTCCCCTTCCCAACTTTTTTGAGGTACAGTAATGGAGTCTGTGAAACACTCTTATGGTATAGAATTTAATTTCCCTAATTTTTGTGATTTGTAAATTTGCCTTTAAAACCATTGTTGCCACCACATTTATAATTTAAAATTCCCTGACTTTTCCCGGTTTCACGAAAATAGGAAAAGCTACTATGGACAATAATAACACAATCCAACAGAAAAAAGTTTTTAGAAGCATGGGTTCCGGTTCCAGTATCCTTCTTAGCAAAGGTACAGGATGTACTTCATATATTTATTAAGAATGATTTTGGGTCCATGTTTATAACAACTTTTTTCTAGTCTTAGGTTTTGTTACTATACTTCCATGAGCATTTTTCCTATTTTTCATTTCCTTTAGAATTATTCCAATGACTTTAGGCACCTGCAGATAATATTAATAATAATCATCTTTATTGATATTATTCAAACAATATGCATGTAAGCCTTGATCTAGAAGCAAGAATAAGCGATTTAGGATCAAATGGCAAAGTTTGTTACTAACGCACACAAAAGTCGCATTCCTCCAACTTAGCTAGAAAATAACATATACACTACAAGTACAAAATAACAATAGTGTTTCAATAAACATAATTATTAATATTTTAATATAACACATACATATTCACCACACTTACTATGACTATATTTTGTCACAGACAGGTAAGAATTGTGATACACAAATAAATTTTACTGTAAATTCAGAAACATGGCACGGACATTATGTAATTCTTAATTCGAACACCTTAAGGTGGTCATAAAAAGATGCATGAAAAGAGGCGATATTGACTTATACAGTTTGTAAGTTACTATGTATTATATACATGATCTTTCGAACATTGGCGTACGGTGGAAGGGCGCAGATACCTTAGAATTTCCTCTGGTAGGTATTACGACTGTGTATTTGGTTTCTGAAGCACACTTTTTCATATACCTAAATAGGATGAACAGCTGTTAACTATAATACCCTGATAAAATCATAGATCATTTGTAGAGGAAAAAACATACGAAAACCAGTACAACATAAATTCTAGTAATTAAACGACAAATCAGAAAAGAAATGGCATTGCTAGCTACAGACCAGGACGCCCGCAATAAGTAGGACTTTGCCGAACCTGAACCGGTACGCAAACGAGTGACCACCGGGTTTTCCTGCAGAACTTTTTCAATTTTAGCCTTCTTGGTAGTAGAAGAATGTGCAGAGACCTTCGATTAATATGTCACAAATTCCTTAATAGGAACGCTATCTCCAAGCGTTTGTAAAGCAAAAACGTTCCTAAAGTCAGACTCAACAGTGTCTACTTGTAAGGTACTCTTAAAAAATTTAATTAAAAAGGTAATAACTGGACATTTTCCTTAGGAGGCTTGAGACCAAATATCAAAATATTGCTTTTCCTATAAACGCAGAAAATACACCCGAATATCGACACACGTCTTTACGATCAGGAATCTTATTCCATATCTCGAAAAACTAAACGGTTTATCCATTTTTAAGACAATTATTTGCAAGACACAAATGATACAAAAATATGCGGAAAATTAAATTCTACACCAAGAAAATGTTTCACATCAGACTCCGTAAACGTAGCTCAGAAAAATTTGGGGGGGGGGGGGCAAATTGGACATAAATAATAATATCCTAACTCAGTAGATATCTCAAAATTTGACAAAAATTTAATCAAAAACTGATTCATCTGTAACCAACTGTATCATTTAAGGGAAGCATTTTTGAATATAGGTAAGTGCGGTTTGAATTGCATTTATAGCCAATTTCATGCTTTCTTCATTCTACGTTTGCCTTTCCGTTTTTCTCTTATATTATGTTAAAGATATTATTCATAATAGGAAAACTGTTATTAGGATAAATTGCAGAAATATATTTACTTATATTGTCATATCATCTGATAAGTTGGTATGTAATCTTGTCCGAATTGTTTACTCCAAAGAAAATTTAAATTTGGCGCATACAGAATTGATTTGAGATAATTTTACCTGCAGATAATTAAACGCGAAAAATTAGTTTCTTATCATCCACCAAACACAACAATGAAACTTCTAAAAACATTCTTACCTGCTGTAACTTTATTTTTTCAAATAATTTCGTCAAAAATACTGGAAACTTCCCGAAACAACGTAAATATGACTCTTCAGCACGGGTGCAACTAATTTCACTATCATGCTCTCGTCTCGATGGCGTGAGTTGTGATAAACTAAGGTTATGTCATCTGATCCGACATCTCGTCCACATTTCCCCTACATACTAGGCATTATTATTATCCTTGCAGCTGTACCTATAAACTGATAAAAATCGCCTCAAAACTCCATTGGTGAAAACTCCTATTGAACAGTGAAAACGAACAAAATCCAAATCGGAAAGTAGGTATTCCCTTTTCGGAGGCGTGTATCTGCCATCGGCGGGCCAAGGTAATCCCGCAGTCGCCCGAATCGAATTGCCGTTATCGAATTATCGGCCCGGCTATTTCCGAAGCTGCGTCGCAATATTTGCGCTCGGCGCGTCTTCTTCGGACCCCACTCCCGTCCGACCTGGGGATTACGGTGACGCGCCGGAGGGCTTTGAACAAACAGATAATAATTACATTCGCGAGTCCAGACAATGTGTGGCTTCAAAGGGTTTAGTACAAAATATGGCGGTAATGTAAGCTATACAGATAAAAACATGTACATTGTTTTACCCTGTAGGATAAGAAAAAGTTAAAGTGCATTACTCACCAAGTATAACTAATATGGGGTATATACCCCATATATGGCGACGAAAGTTCAATCTCTGCGCGCCGCTGGACGCTAAACTGGAAATTGCTCGACCCGTGGCAAAAAACCAATTTGAGTCGATTAGTCAGTGTCCCCTACATGCCTGCTTTAAATATAAAATTGCCCTTTTGACGGTTTAAATATTAACGGGACTTAGCGTGGGCGTTTTATCAAAATTTAATAGATGGAAAGCACAGAGTGCAGAACGATGCAAAAACGGAATTTTCATTATTAAAGCACAGCGGACTGTTAATCTTTTAATTATTTTTGGCGAAGCTCCACTTCCATATTTTTTACCCAAACAAAGTAAGTAGCTTTCGGTACGCCGCACAGGTTATTTTCTGGATGACAGAAGATCTCATAAATTACCAAAACTGGCACTTGATTGAGTTTTAGTACAACTCATGCGATCGCAATATAGTTATAACCTAGTATCGTCGATATTGTACGAGCCATGATAGAAGGTATTCGAAATTTGTCGTATGAAATATTACCAGTGTATAAGATTTTATCAGCAAAAAAATCATTATCTGGAAATATCTTCAGTAAATTCACTAAAGTAGGTACCTACGTTTGTATATCTGATTTAATCACTGATTAGATTGGTAATGAGAAACGAGTGTTATTTAAGTAGAATTGTCAAATGAATTCCTAATTAATCGTATTTCCAATATTATGTATAGATAGGTATAGTAAAAAATAATCATGCTAACACATAATATTGTATAACGAATGGAAAAATTCAGACCATAAGTTCAAAATACAGATCGCGATTTATTTATTTAACTTGAACGGAATATAAACTACTACTGTAATGTTTTGATTATCAACCATAACAAATATAGACGCCGCAAAGCAAACCCAACGATAATTTAAACAATAACACTAATTTTGTACGCATAAACATTGTCGACCATAAACAGCAAATATCAAGTGCTCACCGAGTTCACATGAAGCCCCCGCGTGGGGATTAAGCATAATAATAATAACAATAATAATAATAAACCAAAATCTCCCCTTGCAGAACACAGTGAAAAGTACTAACAAATATTTAAAAAAAATTATCAGGGGCCAACCATGGAATAGAACCGTCAAAGTAGTGTTGTTCTCATCGTTAGTCTTTATCTCGTACAGAAGATTGCATAACTATAAACCAAAAACCGCTGGCAGTTAGCTCTGAACTCGTTCCTGAATAGTAGGTACGTTGTGGGAAACATTTTGGGAACTGAAAACGTGGCGCGAACACAGCGTCAACGGTCGCATCCCGAACATAACCTATAAAAATAAAACGAGGGTTAATCTACGACAAAGTAAAAATGTTTAGTTTCTTCTGCTATGCTACATACTATCCAACAGGATATTTGTTAAAGTTATCGACCACCCTCAAAGATTCACTAAGGGCGCGATTCATCCCCCCTATAAAGGAAAACCCAAGAATTCGCGTTAACCCCGTTAGTGATAATCGAAGTCCCTTATCTTCGAACAAGGGCACAAAGAATCGGATGCCTAAGCATTAACCCTCGCAATCAGTGACTCGGCAACCATCCTCCGCCTTCTACGATCCCACCGAGGGCCAGAGCCTCTCGAACTATGCGAAGCAGCATCGGGCCTCAAAAGATATTTACGCAGATTGTCCAACCTTGCCAAGGATGCCAAATTTATAGCAAGTATGAGAAGTGTCTCCGAACTGCTCCTATGGGCAAAGGTAAAATATTGCTTGGGGTAACATAATATGGCTCGACCTAGAATAAAAAGTTCTCGTTTTTCAATTTTTTATAACAACATACCTATTTCTTTGCTTTGTTCCAGTATTCTTGCCGATTATATATTCCTATTCAAAATAATAATAAAATAAATAATACTAATGAAAGCCAGCTTAATTATCCAAACGATGCATGGTCTGAATGTTTACTCAATGGTCATTTTTAAAAAGCAGATCATGTCTAAACAATTTTTTGAACTCTGTAAATTGCATTTATAAAATTCCTTGCGAATGTGGAAAGTTCTATGTTGGGGAGACTTGTAGGCCATTTAACGTTCGTTTAAAAGAACATAAAAATTATATCAGATAAAATCAAATTTCGAAGTCGAAAATATGTGAACACTCTTTTAATATGTAACAATCATAGGATTTTGTGGGATAGTTCCAAACCAATTCTCAAAGAAGTAGGAAATAGACGAAAAATTAATGAATCAGCATTTATTCTAGGAAATACAGACAACTGTGATGCTGAATGTTCAGTGGAATTCAGTAAAATATTATTGCCACTTATTCAAAGATAAGTTAGTATAAATAATTAGGTAGAACACAGGGTACAATATCAGATAGGTGGCTAGGCTATTGTTTCTGTTGTCATGACATTTTAACCTGAAATTTATTAATCTGTCATTTCACTATGACGTGACATGATCTTTGAGAAAGGAGGAAGATTTATTCTCCGAAAGCTCAGGAAACAAATTTGTTGAAGATATTTTTTGAGTTACAAGTTCAAAGTTTAGTTCATTTACTGTTAAGAATTTATTAATTTTACAGGCAACTTGAAAAAGTTGTCTTTTAGCCAGTTTAGTGGCGAAAAACTCGATTAAAATTCAATGGATCTGTTTACGCCACAAATAAATTTTAGAAAATATTTAATTGAAACATATTACAATTATTGTAGGCTTCATTTTTTAACATTTTCAAGAAGTTGTTGGATGACGATGCAACCGACAGGCGCTTTCCAGGTCATTACTTGTTTAATAATTAATTAACTGGTACTAAATAATTAATTTACCCAGTTTTAGCCTTGTGCTAAGCATGTTAGTCCGTCCGCTAGCTCTTAGACTGTAACGCAAAATGTAATTATTATTTTTATTCTCCACACCCTTCCATATATTTTATTACAGAAAAGTTGCAAGAGTTTCAAATAGATACATATGTAAAGCTACAAAGATTACATGCCGAATATAAAATTGAAGACACCCATGTTAAGGCTAAATTGAAATTCTTATCAACAGATTTTGAAAAAATTTCAATGTAGTCAAATGCCTAGACTCGACTTTGTTAAATGTAAGTCGTATCGTTCAAAATATGGTATTAAATGTTGTTAATATATGATTGCATAATAATCAATTTTGTTCCTTTTTGGCTTTATTACCACGTTTGACGGGGTCTCTCTGACATTTCGACGTTAGTCTCGACAATGCCAACTTAAATAAAAAATCGTACCTACAATAGTGATTTACTTCGGTGAGGATTTCTGAGCTTTTGATTGATAGCATTTGCCGGCCCTTACGAAATACCAACATTTTCGTACAGATTACGGTTCATTCACAAAATTAGAAAAGATTGCATCGTGTTAGTACATACAAATAAGCCCATAACAATACGCACTATACAGACGTTTACCTTTATTAATAATTATAAGAATAATAATAATAAACGGACTATATTGAATTTATATAGAAATACAACTCAAAGAAAACTCATCAGCTGGCCAAAGAGAGGCGAAGTCTAGCGTGTACGCTTACTCTACTCAACCTTCCGTCGGCAAGCTAAGAGCAAAAAAAAGCGATAAGCAAATGGAACACAAAAAACAACAAACAAAAACAATCAATAATAATATAATAATAAAAATTATTAACCATATTAGATACTACCCAAATACATCGTATGTACACACTTGAAAAAAAAAAAGAAAACAACTGAAAAATATCCCAAACTAACAATATCCAGATTATGAAAAGTTATAACTCATACTCACTACTAACGAGAACTTCCTTGCAGGTACTTATGTATACAAAAAAATCAATATTCAAACGTTTAAAATTTTTTTTGTATTCGGCTTTAAACGTTTGCCAAGACAATCGTGTTAAATATGCAGGTAAACTATTATACAATTTTACCGAATTATGAACAAAAGATCTTGTATATAAAGCAGTATGATGACGTGGAATTGAGAGCATGCCGTGGAATCGAAAATTAAATGAACAGTGAGCGGATCGCAGGGTAAAATGATATTTTAAATTTATGGGACCATCTGTAGAGTTAAAGATTTTATGTAAAAAAACTAGCTAATTGAAGCTTCCAACGATCGTGCATATTAAGCCACCCCAAATGCTTAATTCTCTCAGAAACATGATATCTCCTTTTTAAACCGAAAATAAATCGACAACACGAATTTTGTACGCGTTGAATTCTGTACTTGTCGGCTGCTAACAAACACGGATAAAAAAGAAAATAGCAATATTTAAAATTTGATAAAACTAATGTCTCACAAAGTTGGACTTTTAAATTATGATTTAAGAGGTGACGACTGGAATATAATAATTTACGGTTAGAGAATGCCTTTTGTCTAAGTTTGACGACATGTTCTTGAAATCGAAGTTGAGTGTCTATCACAAGACCCAGATTTCTTGCACTGTGGACAAAGTTAAGTTTAGCACCACCTACAAATAGGTTAAAGTTCATCATTAAGAAATCAACATTAGCTCTGGAGCCAAACGGTAATAAAAGTGTTTTCGAGGCATTTAGCATTAGATTGTGTTCATCAGACAACTGTTTGAGACCCTCCAATTCATTATTTAAAATGTTATTCGCCCACACAGAATTATCCTTGTTGAAACTAAGGTACAACTGCGTGTCATCAGCATAAGCTTGAATTTTGCACTTCTTGATCGAGTTTATTAGATCCGCCGTATAAATAATAAAAAATAGTGGGCCAAGAAGAAACCCTTGCGGTACACCAGAATAAATGTTACGTTCGGATGAAATGGAACCATCATATTTAATTGACTGAGATCTATTATGTAAATACGATCCAATAATCGATAGCGTAAATTTGTCAAAGCCATAATACTTGAGTTTGGCACATAACAATTTGTGGTTTATGATATCGAATGCCTTCGAAAAATCAAGTAAAACAAGTACGCTAACTAAACCCTTATCAGAGGCCTCGATCAAATCATTAGTGACAGTAGCTAAATCCAGAACGAAATCCACATTGTTGATCAGGTACAATTCTTTTAGACATGACGTATTCACAAACTTGCTTGTAGATAACAGATTCCAAAATTTTAGAAGCAACTGGTAAAATACTGATTACACGAAGATCAGAGAATTCCTTTGGATTTGATTTTTTTTTTGGCAACGGCACACCAATGGCCTTCTTCCAAATTGCAGGGAAATATGACTTTTCTATACAAGAATTTATAATATGTAACAAGTACAAATCAATATGTGGACTACACAACTTGAGCATTTTTAAAGATATATTATCATAACCATAAGTATCTTTCCTGAGTTTGTGCAGAGTATCATGGATCTCATCCAAGTCAACCATACGCAGAGAAAATTAATTTAAATTATTATATAAGTTACTATTATAAAAGGCCTAACCTATATTGTCACATTTATTATTTACATTCTGGAAAAATTGTGAAAAGTATGTATTAATAGAATTAGGGTCACGTAAATTATGGGGGAGCGTCACATTAGACTTTTTGTTATGGATATCAAGATCCCGTAATGCCGACCAAGTTTGACGTAAGTTATTATTGTCACAGATCTTACTTAAATATGTTTTCTTAGCTCTTCTCACTTCCGAGAGACATAAGTTTCTTAACCTTCTATATTTACCAAGATCAATAAGTAATTTAGTTCTTTTATACACTTGTAGAGATTTATCCCTTTCTCTCATCAACCGCTTTAAGTCTTGATTTAACCATGGAGCTTTAGGTTTCGTGACCCTAATATTTCTAACAGGGGCATGTTTATCAAATAAAGAAATTATGATGTTATTAAATATATCTAATTTTTCATCAATAGAAGGAGCTAACACTACATCAAACCAAGGAAGAGCAAGGAGATCCTGCGTAAATAATTCGTAATTAAAATTTTTATAAGATCGATGAAGAACAGTTTTAGGAACATTTGGAATCTTAGTGGAATTAATATTACAAAATACCATCTTATGATCAAAGGTAGGTGCAGTTGCAATTGTACCTGATGTCAAAATATCCACTAAATTAGAAACTAGCATTGGGTCAATCAGCGCACTTGAACTATTAGTTACTCGAGTAGGCTCATCAAGGATCTGTCTCAAATTGTAGCCTTCTAAGCAAGAACTTTACTGCAGTAGATAAGCTTAAAAAGTTTATATTAAAGTCACCAAGACATATTACACGATCATACGTACTACATATATAAGAGAAAATATCATCCAGAGTGTCAATAAAGTTAGTTACGTTTGATTTAGGAGGGCGATATACAACGCCAATAGCATATTTTTTCACTGCAGAAACTTTAATTTCAAGAAATAATATGTCAACGGGTGGATTAATTACAAAATCAAATTCGATTGTCGAACAGGCCAGAACAGATTTAACATATATCCCCACACCTCCCCCACGGCCACACTCACGGTTCTTATGGAAGAAAACATACCCAGGTATTGAGAGGACGGAAGGTTCCACGGCATCACTCAGCCACGTCTCCGTAATCGCCACGACATCAAATTATTTTGTTGCACCAGACTGGAGAATTCGACAAAATTGGCAAAAAGAGACCCTACATTCAAGTGAGCAATTTTCACTTTAAACGGCTATGATGTAAACCTAAAAAAATTATGAGACATAACACCTACTGAATTAAAGAAAATTAATGTGCTGAACAGATGCTACAATCTAGCAGAAAAAAAGATAGAACAAAATCAAGTAAGTATATAAGAAAAGACTAAAAGTTTTTAACAAATTTGGTAGTACAAATAAATACAATGTCACAAATCAACTAGGTATAATAATATAAATACAAATAATTGAAATAATAATGATAGCAATAATTATCTAAGTATAAATCTAAAACAATTAAGCAGATACGAGGTAAAAGAAGAGAAAATCAACAATTCCAGCCCCGCCAGACAAAATATTAGTTGAAATAAATAAATATCACTTTGGAAAAACGATGTGCTATTAACTACTCATTTTACAAAGAGGCACTTTTAATAGGAAGATCGACGGAAGCAGACAATTTCGCAACTAGAAGCCCACCAAGAAATCCAGAAACTCCACTCTCATTCACTCATTCCAGGTACCGCGAAGTAGAAATGCCCAATATGTTCAGCTGCTTTTTGTTAATAAAACTCACTGTTGACATGGTCATTGTGTCTTCCCGAGCGGTCTTGAAAGGTCTATCGCGCAGATGAAATTCGCCTCAGCTGTATTATGCATGCCGGGCTGTCTGGACCGCTGAGGCGAACCTATTCGGCTTTGAAGCCCGCCACCGCCGCCGCGGCGATAATCTCTGGGCGGGCGAGTCGCTGATTCGATTTACGCGACGGCGAGCACCCGAATTATTAATGGGCATAGGCCGTCGCGACGCCGCTAGTCCACCCTTCGTCCCGGGCCCCGAGCCGAGCTAATCAATCATTCGGGCCGGACGGACGGGTGGATATTTTCCTTGCGGCGGGGATAAAGCCAACGGAACGGATGTCCCTCGGGACAGTTGGTGTATGCCACCCAAATACCCTTAGCGGCATAAGATGGATTTATGATGTGAAGAAATCGTTGGAATGTAGTGGGTAAATATCTTCTGTAGGTCAAGCTTTCAGTAGATTTTGCTGATTTTTTATATGTTGTTAGGGGCCTTAAGAGAAAACTGAATATCCGCGGAATTTTGTGAGTACCAAAGTTACCGAAAATGGGGCCCAAATCGGTAACTTTTAAATGCATTTATTGGCTCTGACAACGAAAAAAAAAACCTGTCGTGCAAAAAGTACCTTTAATTGTTGTTTTTCACAGTATATACAGGGCGCGGTATTCGTACGTGAAATATTTGAGATCTGCAGGGTCTCCCAGTTGCAAACCACAATTTTGAAATATATGTCCACGGTGGACCCAGATCGACTATACGATAGGTGTAAAAGGCAAAAAAAATCGAGTTGAAACTTGACCTTTTGGGGATCAGCCATGCTTGATTAGAAACTAATTTGCACCATATTTTTATATTTAAAAGTTTTATTAGAAGTTGTTCAAAATGCAAATCTTAGTCTCCGTTACTAAATTTTAAAATAATCGTCATACTTATTTTTCAAATTTCACCTTGATTTTTTGGAAAAAAAAATCAAAGTACTTATGCCGATTGTTTGAAAATTTGGTAAGGGGACTTAAATTTATATTATGAACAACATTTTATAAAAAAAAAATTCGATATCTCTTAAGGAAAAGGTAGTTTACCTGTACTGAAAATGAATCAATTGCCCCTGTCAAGGCCTGCTAAATTTTTAAAATATAAAAATATGGTGCAAATTAGTTTCTAATCAAGCAAGGCTGATCCCCAAAAGGTCAAATTTCAACTAGATTTTTTTCTAGATCTATCGTATAGTGCATCTGGGTCCACCCTGTATATAGAAAATTTGGTTTTTAGCAAAAAGTTCGTGTGAATATGGATGCGAAAATCATTAATAAACAGATACAAGGTGTTAAAACTTATTTTTTAAACGGTTTTTTAATAATATCTCAGAAACGACAAACGATAGTAACTTAAAATTTGGTACACGGTATGCGGTTATAAAATGGCAATAAATAATGAAGCTACCTACATTATCTTTAGCAGTGGCGGACAGGAAAGTAGGACAGGCCCCCTTTTAGGAAATTATTTCTATTTCAAAAAGGCATACTAGTATATAATAAATTTAATAATGATATTAAAGATGAAAAGAGTTTTAAAATTAAAAATAAATTGAAAAGTTATTATTTGAAATTACAAAATTAATATACCCTAATAAATTATAAATAATACTCTTGATGAAATTAAGCAATATCATATATACATCGTATATATAAAGGTTAAATGGGGAAGAAGTTTTGAATGCTCAATCTAATGTCCCTTTTGTATTTTTAAAAAAGTTCATGGCTCACTAGATATTTTGAAAAGAGTGATTTTTGCTATTTCATCAGATCTCTGTAGCTCCGTTATTTCTGATTATACAGAAAAACTGTAGAGACAAAAATTGTAGATAATTTTGGGTTTAATAAGATAATCTACTCCAATTTTTTATGCGGCCATTTTTTGAGCGTTCCAAAGATATAATACTCGGCAGTTATTATAAAAAATAAAAGAACTATGGCTAATTTTCTGATTTTTTTAAATTTTCACATAGTCAGCCACGGAATATTTTCATAATTACGTTCTATTTTATAATTACACATACTTCAAACTTTCTAATATTTTGTTTTTAGCTGCTAACAAAATGTAACAAAATAAAACAAAAATTAAAAAACTCAAATTCAAATTATTATTATTTTAAAAGGTCACCTTTGCTAGTTTCAGAGATCCCCATAGTGGGCATCGAAAAAAACTCACCCTGTATATGTACCTATATTATACAGTTTCCCAACGAAAACATCCCCCCCCCCCAAATTAGAAAACCGAAAATTATTTGAAAATTCGCTGAGACCCGTCGATTTTTGTTCTTGGGGGGGGGGGCATTTTTTACGGTCAAGTCAACTCGATATGTTCATCCCCCTAGTCTCTAGCAACACCAACTTTAAAATATCAAATGGAACTACCCCACTTGTAGCGCATAATTTTAAAGCCCTTTTTATTGCGAATTAAGTGATGCATCGCTTTTAGAAATCTGTTGAGATTTGACAAAATTATTGGCTAAAAACGGAAAGTTGACAATCCACTAAACCCGTAGTAATTTCTACACAAATGCTCGCCACTAATAAGTTTTTTATCTACTACACACGACCAAATTACCTAGTTTTTATTGACGTGTAGATCAGTTTACAAAACAGTCACAAATGAAAAAGCTGAAGCAAAACAAAAAAGTTCATACTTCTTCAGTAATCTTAGCTGTCAGTTCTTTAAAATGTTATGGCCTCTCTTTGCAAACAACATTCTAGTCATTGACATTTCATTTGATTTCCATGGCTAACTGGATAAGAACTGGATTAATGAAGTCGTTGAAATTTAAAATTTTTAAAAACCACCCTCCTATATTTTTAAATAACATGATATAATAATTATCACCTCCTATCGGCATATAGAAATTTTCTCAATTTTTTTAGAAAAAATTTCTAAATTTTTTCTTAAGGAACCACATTAAGAGGGGGTTGCCGACAGCGAATGTGACGTTAGATTTCGTATTTTTTAAGTTGTCTAGCATAAAATCTAATAACATTTTACCTGGCAAAAATTTAGTACATCTCTGTCTTCATTTTAATCATAAGATCTTAAAAGCATATTCACTGGAATTATTATTTTTCCCGAGGTTTTCATAACCTATAAAACAAAACACGGATTGTAAGATCTTATGATTAAAATGAAGACAGATATGTTTGTACTAAATTTTTTCCAGGTAAAATGTTATTAGATTTTATGCTATACAACTTAAAAAAATACGAATTCTAACGTCAGTTTCGCTGTCGGCAACCCCCTCTTAAGATTTTATAATATAATATAAAAGCAAAGAGAGTCATATGATGCTATTTAAAAATATATTGCCATAGCAACGAAATTGTTTACCTCAGGATAAAATGAATGTCGCCAAGTTATGGCAAAAAATATAATTAAAAACTGTTGTTAAAACAATTTTTAAATAAGGAATTTTGCAGGAAATATAGGCGTATTTCCATACTTTTTACTCAATCTGTAAATGGTAACCAACATATAGACGAAAATATACATAAATACCGCAATTAAGAATAGATATAGATGTTTCGAATGAAATATATTAATGGGTGTCAATTGAGAGCCTTACTACAATCGCTATCGACATATTTCAATTTGTATTTACTTTTATTTACATCGATTTAAAACAGAATAATTTCAATTATACAGGCTGATTCTTTGATCGCGCAGCTCATGAATTCTTTATGAGTTGCGCGGCCACTGCCACCTCTCCTGAGAAAAAATAAGCTCTCAGCATATCCATCTCTGGAAGGATCGAAGTCAGCGGTCCCAAAACATGTTTTAAATTTAACTAAAATTTGGTAAGTACAGGCTAGCTACTAAGAGAAAAACTGGACCGCCAAAATTTTGAGTATAATATCGCCCTACAAATGGACGATATGGACAGCCCTGTATATGTACGCTTCTTTGGACCCGTTGAGGCGAATCTGCCTGGCCCGCAGCTTTGAAGCCCGCCACCGCCGCGGCGTTCATCTACGGGCGGGCGAGTGGCTAATTCGAATTACGCAACGGCGAGCAACCGAATTATTAATGGGCATAGGCCGTCGCGACGCCGCTAGTCCACCCTTCGTCCCGGGCCCCGAGCCGAGCTAATCAATCTTTCGGGCCGGACGGATGGAAAGATGATTTCCTTGTGGTAGGGATAAAGCCAGCCGACTGGTTACGGATGTCCCTTGAGATAGTTTGCATATACCACACAAATACTCTTCGTGTGAAGTATAAACAACACCTTGGTTGTTCAGGTAGGGAGTTTTGTTCACTACCAGGCAGAATACTACAAAATAAGTTATATTCCACTAGTCCAATGCCACCTGAAAGCTATAAGCTGACATGATTTCGTTGAGAACTGCTTGACACATTCGAAATAATCCTACACAGGGCCGTATCTGAGGGGGGGGGTTGGGGGTTCAAACCCCCCCGAAATACCACCATTTTTTATGCTTTTGCACCATCACTAGACCGAGCTCCCCGAGATCAGTGAATGTAATAATTTATTAAACTGGTTTTCTAGTAGAGCATGGAAACCCGCCCAAAAACTGCCAACAAAAAATAATTTTATAATCAGAATATTCTTTCAAAAATTTGTTTTTAATGGAGTAAATAATTCCTCGTCGGGGCCCCGCTCTTTTATCCGGCACCCAGCCCCACAAAAGCATGAGCTGATCCTGAACCCCCCCCCCAAATTTTCGCTAGATACGGCCCTACCTACAAAGGATCTATATTAAAGGTTTCAACCATTTCTGGACGTGTAAACATGTGACATGAACATAATATCATTTCAAGAAACTCAATCTAAATGACGCCTTAGGTATTCAAACAAGTAAATCTGTATTTACATGCCTAGTGTGGTATGAAACAATACTTATTAGAGAAACTAATTCTAGTGATGCATGTTCACTTCGGGGTGATGGAAAATATTGTTGTGCTTCGAACCAGTTTTGTACAAAAGTAGATGATCGTTGGAAAGCCCATCGCACACCAATTTACGTTAATGTATGGGCAATAGAAATAAAAATATGTCTGTTATTTATACAAGTAAGGTAAAGAGGCAAGCATACCATGTGTCATCGATTATATTTTTGCAGGGAGTATTTTTAGAATGAACCAGCGACAGATGTACGTTTTGCCCGATTTTCCATTTCAATTAGTATTGTTCATCAGATCGGATTCGACGGTGTAAATTCTAAAAATCAATAATAGTTATTTCGGTCATTGGCTGCATTCATAATCCTTGTATAAAACAGTGGCGCACCTTAATTCATTTTTAATTTAAAGACATTATTAAAAGGATTTGAAATCTTTGGTTATTTGTCATTTCAACACTTTTACCTGATCTGCATCTGAGGTTCCATTTGGTCGGTTTGGTTCGCGAAATATGTGTCTTTGGCTTACCTGAAAAGAAAAATTACGTCAATTTGAAAGTGTACCCTCGAGTGCGGTACCAATGTGATGAGTGTATGAATCAATCACAATAATCTTATCTCCGACAAATTTTTGGTTCACCATGTGTTTTCCGATGATGTTTAACAATGCAAAATGCATTGTTAGATATCAGTCCCATCTGTTTTCCAGGTCATGAAGATATAGACTTGAGAAGTCTTATAAAAAAGTCAGTCAACGCCACTACCAAAACCATACATTGAAATCATTAATGTAAGACGATGTAAAGGCAATCTAGTAAAATCAAAGTAAACTTGTATAAGTCACAGGGCATTCCGTATTTAAATACTAAACACAAAAGTAATTTTATTTTTTCCAGTAAGTTCATGAAAAATATCAAGAGTAAAAAAAAAGTTTCGAATACGAATTTTTTTTTTTTTAATAAACTCACTTACAACAAATTTCTGTAAAAAAGGTTAATAAATATTTTGGATAGGTAGGGTGCAAAAACTAATTCTACGGCAAAGTGCCTTCCAACTTGCTGGTAATATATCCCAAAATTAAAGTTTCAAACTACCTGTAGAACACTTTCCCCAATTATTTGCACGTCATGACGGAACAGCCTGTATAAGCAATATTGCCTGTAGTTTCGAAAGTTTAGAAAAAAATTAGTGGTATGTCATCCAAATCTTTCCGTGAGATCAATTTCCGTCTATCGTGCATTGCATAGGTAATTTAATACTCGCTTTATTTTCGTAACGTATAAAAACAATAAACAGCTCAAATACACGTGTACTACGTGCACAATTCCTAAAAATGAGAACAAAAGATGAAAATCAATTTATAGCAAGTCAATTTTTACCAATATTATTTGGTCTCGAAATTGAGAACTTATTACTCCTTGTGCACGCCCAGGTCACTGAATGTTGATTATGGGTGGAACCGCGCATTAATCGTAACGGCAAAGTATTTCACCTCCCGGAAGGCTTAACCAAGGGCTTAATAATTAATATAATTTCATCCTTAATATTGTTCTCTAAAAATCAGAGGTTGAGTACCTACAATATATGAATTTTTGAGGATTTTTTCGACCCAATGTGAATGTGAACATTAAAAAGTGAGTTTAGTTACCGCCCTGTATCGACAGAATTTTATTTACAACTACAGTGTGTCCCAGGATAAGTGAAACGAGAGGTGTAAAAGACCAAAAATTTTCGAGTTCGAATTTGGCCGTTTGGGGTCCAGGCCTGCTTGCCTAGAAAATGATGTTCCCATATTTTTAATTTTGAAAAATAAAGTAGGCCCTGACAGGAACGATTTATTTATTTTCTGTGTAGGTTAAGTGCCCTTTCTCGACAAGATATCGAAAAATTTCATTAGAAAAAGTTGCTGAGAATTGAAAATTATGTCCCTGTGCCAATTTCCAATATAATTGGCCTACTTTCATTTTCGTCCATTTTATTTCCTATAATAGGTAGGTGAACTATCCTTGTCGTTTAAAATATCGAAAAATTTCATTAGAAAAAGTTATTCAGAAAAAAAAGTATGCAAGACTGCGAAATTTGGACTCAATCGGCCTACTATGATTTGTTTGAAATAATGTCTTTATGAAAATGAAAATCAAAGTAAGCCAATTATTTTGAAAATTGACACAGGGTCATAGTTTTCATTTCTAAGCAACTTTTTCTAATAAAATTTTTCGATATTTTAAACGACAAGGATAGTTCACCTTCCTATAGGAAATAAAATGGACGAAAATCAAAGTAGGCCAATTATATTGAAAATTGGCACAGGGACATAATTTTCAATTCTCAGCAACTTTTTCTACTTGAAATTTTTCGATATCTTGTCGAGAAAGGGCACTTCACCTACACAGGGCCTACTTTATTTTTCAAAATTAAAAATATGGTGAAAATTATTTTCTAGGCAAGCAGGCCTGGACCCCAAATGGCCAAATAATTCGAACTCGAAAATTTTTGTCTTTTACACCTCTCGTTTCACTTATCCTGGGACACACTGTATAGTTGAAAAAACTAGTGAATTTTTAAGGTTTAACTTTTCTTCGGAATTTCTAGAGGCTATAATTTTTAACAATAGATTATTATCTATGATCTAAAATACCCTTGTTTTTTGTAAACCTTCCAAATGCACTAGTTTTTCCAACTACGTATAATAGTTGTAGATAAAATATTGATATAGGCAACCAAACACTTTTTAATGACGTTTTAATGATGTCCTTAAGGAAACGACTGAGGAACAATTAATTATTTATTTTCGTATATTCTGCACCCAAGCGTCCCAAGTTTATACGGATAATTTCCCCTTATGCGGCTTTTTTTTTCAATTTTTAAAAGTAATTTACTTCCAGGCTACATAGCGGCCGCTATACGTTGTACATAACCGTATTAAGAGCGCGAGTTCATCACAGCGCCGGATAAAATCCCGATTTTCCCCCTGCAAGATTTACCGGCCGGCGCCGCTGTATCTGCGCGACTTCAGCTGCCCAATCCCGTCCATTACCCGACACCGGGTTTGATTTACAATTGGATGTGTGCCTTCCGATTACGTAAATCTGATGATGTATTGTTTTCCGCAGGGCGCACTGCGATTTTACGACGGAGGAGAATTTTATTTGGGCCGGAGTTCGGGATTCAATATTTGTTCGCCGCCGCCAGCGGAACCACATATGGAATTTCGTATATTTGCTGCAGGCGGCGCATATACGTATCTGTGGATGGAGTTTGGATACAGGGCGCTGGGAAGTTCCGCATTCTCCATAAATACCGTGGATTTTTTGTAAAACGGACCCTAAAAATGAAAACTTTAAAACATAACAAAATAATCACATAAAATGTAATACTCATACAGTGGTGCGGCGATATCCAACAGAGTTGTTCATATATATGCAACCACCCTATTAAAGTAACTAGAAAAAACTAAATAACCTATGACAACATTAACCTAAAAACAATATTGATTAGAGGGCAAAACAGGGATGCCAAAGACAAACAAACGAATAATAGAAGCAAAGAATGCAAATCTGTATGAACATTTTCAGTGAGTAGAGCTATGACAGAAAAAGATTGTGAGATTCTTCACAAAGGCACGGAGACTAGGGGTCGAGCAGACATCGCGAGGGACACTGTTATCAAAGTCTAGAGAATACTATAACTCGGATCACTCCTTCGTCGAAAAGCCTCCGATTTTTTGCGACTTTGAATTAATGTCAGCTCGCCACTCCGTTATTTACGAGGGTGGGCTATCCAAAACACCGTAAAGCTGGTTGCGCCAAGTTATATACGGGGGCACCTCTATATTGACCTTCCATTATGCACAATAGGAGTACCTAATAGGTATAGCAGTATAAAAAATGCAGGTACTTTACTTTTTCCGCTTAAATAACGCAAGATATACCTAACTAAATATAGGATAAGTAAAAATATACATAAGTGTGTACCTAGGAGCAAACTAAATTATTTACATAGTTTACAAGTTTTGCAAAATTTTAAGTTTTGGATCTGATTTATTTTGTCTTTGGGTTGTTAATTCCCTATTCGCAAATTTAAGTGTGTAGAAATACGAACTCGCGTATATAATGAAACCAAATAGTCATGGGGAAATTTTGCACACGGGATATTTTCTAAATTTATTATATATTCACTAAATTCTCGTGGAGGTACTGTCAAACTGCCAAATGGTCTTGAACTGCCTTCATAGGCTTTTAGTTCACAAAATATTGTTGACTTATCTCTGCCTGCCAGATTACGCATACGAATATGCTAACCATAAGCTTCTGGTAATAATTTTAAAGGAACAGCAGTTGTTAATAAACTTTTTCCGGACAAAGTGAATGGTTGATCAACAAAATATGTCTTACAAATTTGTATACGTTTATGTGCCTCTTCAGGTGCAATATTCGCAAATTTATCGTCTTTGACGAACCCTAAGACCTTCTTCCATTGCTGACATCTGCAAATATCAATAATTTTATTTACAACAAAGAAAGAAACACACATGTGGCATGTTGGCTTTATATTATTCAACATATACAATGTATATGTCAATATAATATTATGCATAATACCAGTATTATGTAATAATATAATAATATTTCGATGACTATATAAATAATGAATTAATACATTTTTCTTAATTATAGATCAAACTAAATCTTACTTTTCAGGGTCTTTAGGAATTCGAAAGACACACAGATTTTGAATTGCTTTTACAGCCATCCGTAATAAGAATCGTGATAAACCATCATTACTCAAAATTGGCAACGGTATTGGATATAATTTACGCGCACCCGGTACAATACGAAGCACACCGTTCCGAGAGACACTATGTAACAAAGTGACGCTCGGAATCGCCCGCTCAGCGGGATATCGATCGAGGGCTAAGGCGAAGGGAGCGGGATCGGGCAGGAGGGAAATATTTGTTTACACAGGCCAAGTGAGCGGACTTATAGTATTCTCTAGACTTTGCTGTTATGTTTTAGTTGCAGTGTAGCTATAAATGGAGCCAGACTACCAAACAGGTAAGGGTTGTAAGGGATAGAATACAATTTTTCTTTTTTCTTCAACGAAAAAAGCATTTTGAATGCAAAGATATTAAGGTTATCGGAGCTTCACTCAAAGCGAATTTAATAGGTAACTTTCAAGGGGACCAACTACATAGCAGACTAAACTTACAAACTAAGTGTCTTCAAAACTGATTGCTGGTCGCAAACGTGTCGCAAAGATTTAGGGGACAGACACGGAACAAAAAGTATATTTCCTTTCGATATGATTGTAAAAAGTGATTTCTTTTAGCAGAAAAAATAGATGGAAAGGAAATAATTGGGGTTTGGTTGAGAAAAAATATATTCGGAGGCGCCGCGACGCTTCAGTTCGTTTTCAAAAATTCACATGCAATGGCTCAAATCGTGGAAGATAAGATGTCATTTTCCCCTAGATTTTCCGAAAATCCAGGGTGGCGTCCAACTTGAGTCACTATAGTTTTATTTACCGCAATAGTTATTTCCAACTAAAGCTTGCATACTATAGTTTGACTGCGGGTAATCGTCAAAATAAAAAGCTAGGCACATGGCTTTCAATATATTATCTGAAATTACCCAAGCATATATTACATATTCATTTGACGAACATACAGCGCTTCCGAGATTACTATATTTAGAACAATGAAAAGGCCCCGGTATTCTAGTTAATGAATATTTGTTGAGCATAAAGGGGTAAAAAGGGCGTGCGCTCCTACAAAAACATATTACGTAGCTGCACACACAATCACACAATAGTTTGTGCCAACTATTATGGACCAGGTACCGCAAGTACAGGGAAGGGCGTGTTAAATTTTAAATGGCTTATCCATTTACTGTGACAGCGCGTGAGAAATAGTGAGGGTTTCGCCCGGTTTCTCATTTTAAACTCATGTGTTTATAAATTAGCCCGTATGCGCGAGTTACAGCGACATCTTTGCATAAATCAAAATACCGCACACGAATCCGGAATGTTAGATACGAGGAGATTTACTAGTACCTCCACGAACGTTGTGGATACAGAAATAGAGCATGCCGCAACCCAACAAGTCTGCATGAAACGGCAATTTTTACTAAAATATTAGG
The DNA here is from genome assembly GCA_963920635.1 of Pseudeuparius sepicola. Classification (NCBI taxonomy): domain Eukaryota; kingdom Metazoa; phylum Arthropoda; class Insecta; order Coleoptera; family Anthribidae; genus Pseudeuparius; species Pseudeuparius sepicola. The sequence continues at coordinate 107,935,075 of OY987298.1, forward strand.
GCACCCGGAGAGGGGATAACACGATGTCACAATGTGTGGCTTAAGCCTTGTTGGATGTAAGCACAGCAGAATATACTACGACAAGAAATCCTTATAGTAGCATTTAAAATGCCTAGGGGGAATAAAGTGGTGTAGTGTTTGCAGTATAGTAGGCCAAACCGACTGAAACAGTAAGCGCCATTGCCATATCCACAAGACTAGGTATAGTCAAGCTCGAATTGAAAATCAAATGTGTCAATTCCGATTGCCGACTACCTGGGCTATTTTTTTCGAAAAATCGTTCATATAATACATGCTATGCTCACTGGGTCGAACAATCTTATAGAATGGAAAGGGAAACGATTACCGAATAATTTCTCATATTATAACGCGTACGCACTCCCTCTACGGGCAACATTCACTAAAGTCCCAAAGGATGTGCCTGCACTCCCTATAGATGAATTTCCGCAGGGATGCAAGCACCTGTAGATTTTCGGTTAGTCTCATCACTTTAATGTTTTTCATCAAACTTATCGGTATACCACTAGTTGTTGCCAAGATGATTGGATTGGACTCTGCATTCCTCATTGTCTTCCTACCCATTGGCCTAAACCCCTTCACGATCTTTTTGGCATGCTTGACGCGCAAATTGTTCCCAGGAAACACAATAGCATCTAATAGACATCTAATTTCGGTAAATATAGTCTATTTTCCGTCTTCATCTATTATTCGATCATTTTTTTAAATCTATTTTTCGACATATTATAAACCCCACGTCTAATTAATGTCTAATAAACGTAAGTTACAGATGGACAAAGTTACTTGACAATATTATGGTTATTAGAAAATCTTATTACTAACGAATCACATTTAAAAACTGCCTATTTTATACAGAATTGTTACTGATATGTTTTTTAACTTTAATTCAAGTAAACAGAATATATAATATATGTGTTTATAAGATAGGTACGTGTAGGTAACTAAAATTACACGATAGATGTCTAACTTGAGTAGAAACTATCCACTTTCTGTAATAATCTAGAAGTCGATGGTTTTTGTACATCTATTTTTCGATTGTTTATAGACCTCTTGTATAATCAATGTTTACTAAACATATATTATAGATATACAAAATAATTTGAAAATCTTTAATTTAGAGCGAATATAATATTGCTAATATAACAAAATAAAAAAGGGGCATATCCTACGAATACTTTATATCGATATGTCAATTCATTTAATAAAAGTAAACAAACGATATTTTATAGGTGTATACAAAATACGTGTAACAACCATTTCTAGATAGATGTCTAACTTAAATCGAAGAAATCCAATTTCTGTAATAATCTAGAAGTTGACGATTTTTATACATCTATTTTTGGATTGTTTATAGACCCCACGTATAATCAATCTTTAATAAACCTATATTAGAGATACCTATACAAAATAATTCAAAATTTTTTAATTTATAGGGAATTTAATATCAGTACCTACCTAATATATCAAACAAAAAAACTGCGTGTCTAACGAAAATTGTATATCGTTTATTAGTTTATTACAAGTAAACAAAAGATATTTTATATGTGTTTACAAAATACGTGTAACCACAATTAGTTGATAGATAGAATATTCATTACGCAAAATCCAATAGTTTTTGAGATATTTCAATTTTTCTTAGTAAACAAAAAATCTACAAATTCTTTTTAAACTTTTCAACTGGATTACTTGCCCAACACTTGATAATCTGTCCGGACACATTTAGATCATAGGAAAATTTTAAATAATTTGTTATCAAAAACATTTAAAAAAATGTGTTTTGCATAATGCATATAGGCATATAGGATTAAATTAACTCCTTACCTCCTCCCCTATCACATCTACAAAGGAATGTATCGAATTATCAATAACTATAAAACTTTATGTAATAATCTAGAAGTTGATGACTTTTATATCTATTTTTCTATTATTTATAGACCCCACGTATAATCAATGTTTAATAAACGTATATTACAGATATTATATAAAATAATATGAAAACCGTATATCGACATGTTTATTAATTTATTACAACAGTTATTTATGCAACGAGTGCAAAAATTACGGGTCTATTGCACGGGCGGGCGTAAAAATTACCCCCGACGCTGGGCAATGACCGACTTTTTGCACAAGATTGCCCATAGTTATAACTATTTCTGAGTGAACAAATATAAAAAATAAAAAAAAGTCAAAGTTCAGCGACGAGATTCCATATTTTACAGTTATTGCTTTATTTATAATGGGTAATTTTTGAGCGAAATAGGTATCGCCAATAGTAAAATAGTTGTATTCTAATAAATAGTTATTTTAAACGAGGCATTCTTACAAATAATTTGTATACCGACACCGACGAGTGCCTTAGGTATACATAATAGGTATTAGTTGTAAGTATAATTAATGGAAAGTTTCAAAAAGTTTTTTTCCCAATTATAGGCAGTTAAAACTAAATTAGAATCCTGAATCCTCGGTAAAGGTAAAATCAATATAAATCATAGACGTCTTTTAAACGTCCATTAAAAATAGAGGGTTCATGCGCAAGCGCCTTGGCGCATCTGACGCAGGCGCACTAGTCCGCATCTAGTAGTGCTAGTCCGCGTCCCCTATTTGTGTCCGCGTACTGCGTAGGAAGATAGGAAGCAAGGCAGCCACCAGCCAGGCAAACGCAGTTCGCAGTATGTAGTGAATCCGTTGAAAAACGTGTTGGAGAGGAGATCAATCCCAGTTTTTAAGTTGGCAGCTAGGTAAGTATTTCATATTTTGTTTTGTTTCACAACGGCAAGTGTATATTTTGATAAACAACGAAAATGTTTTGTTACTATACCTACTTACTTATTTGTGAGCTGTGAACGTGAACATTAATGGCGTCGACGTTGAATCCAAAAGATGCATTTGTGGTATCTAGTATTAGTGTATTCAGTAGACGATTGGGAAATTTATAAAAAGCAATGTCTGTCAACATTACCGACAAAAAATTCTTGTGTAATCCTAAAAGCACGCCCAACAATTGATTTTGTTTATGTTTAAATAGGTACATTTTGAACCATTTCGGCCAGCCTGGGAAACATTGAATGTCGCCCGGGCGGCACAAACACACTGTTAACCTACTATGTTACTAACATTACTACATATTATACCTATTATAGGTAGGTATAGTATAATAAAAAGTATGTCTACCATTTTTTATAGACGTGCATCGTCATGTAGACGTAATATAGACGGTAAAAAGAGGTTTTAGATATCAAACCTATTATTAAGCATATAGTAAAGTTGATTAAAATAAAAATATTAATCTTTGAGTCATAAAGTCTTACTTTATTGCCATCATACAAGGGATTCAATAATTAAAGAAAACTGTGTTTAAAAAAGACCCAAGAAATTAGGCATTTTTTTGACAAAAAAAATATAGCAGAGCAGCCGTATATTTAAACCACAAATGACAAATGCACATTTTCGTTACCATATACGGGGTGTGCAGAAAATAATGCTAAAGTTAACAAAAATCCGATATGTAGAAGGATATTTTGACAAAAGAAAAGCATAAGGCCTTAGTTAAGGGTGTACCTGGAGTGTACACTCACATAGTTTCATTCTTGTCGAATGTACAGGGTGTTTACAAAATGGAGCCAAACTTGACAAAAATTCTATTTTTAGGAACACACTGTATTAATACCAGAAGTAGATATTTCTCCAAAAAAACTCGTTTTATGTCGTATTATATATGTAGCTTATACAGGTCGAATATAGAAATATATTTTATCTATTTTACATGAAAAACCTTTGCGTCTCGACATTCTGCAATATTTTTTACGTCAAACTTTGCATTTCATAGTTATAGGTAAAGTTAAGTATTTGTATTTCTTTTAATATATTATAAATTTATCGATTTCATAGTTCTTAGTTATGCTTAATAATAGATATTATTCTACCTCCGCGACCACTATGAAATTTAAACTATGTGGCGCCTTACCTTTTTAATGAAACCACCTCTGTGGGCCTGGAATTCGGGTAAATACAAGGTGGAGCGATAGGTGGGTACCTTTTTTGTTTTTTTTTTGTTTCGTCAAAGAAAGAAAACTATTTGTTATTTGTCAAGCTTTTTTATTAGCATACATACTCTTTATAAAACAAAAAAAGTACCTATATTTTTGACTGTGTGTTCAAAACTGCCAATTCTTTGCCCTATTAGGTAATTTATAGAATTCTATATCAGTATTGTACCTATATACTTAGTTTTTTAATTCTTATATTACCCTCGACTTTAACTTAACTAATTTCATAGCCGCATAACTTGTTTCTTCTAAAATGTTTTATTTTGTTACAGAGGTGCCGATACGAAAACGAAAGTAAACGAACAAGTACATAACATATTATTTATCTTGTATTATCGTGTTATACCTAATATTTTTATCAATATAACATAATAGTATAAATATTTGTGTTTTTGTCATCTAAGGTCTAACCAAAGGGCGTATTTTTTTGTCATTTTACAGGTGTATATTTCAAATGTGTATATCTAAAATATTATTAATTAGTTAATTAAATCTTATATACTTTCAGGGTGAGTTCTTCTTGATGATCAGTATGAAAATCTCAGAAACTATCATAATAGAAGGAAGGTTAAATGGGGAAGGAATCGCCGTTTTCTGGGATCACTTTAATGCATATCTTTCAATAGTAGGTTTACTAATCAGAAAGAACGTATTTTAGGAGTCGCCTAAAAAGCACCAATAAAACATTAACTATAAATTAAAATAAGATGTACTTAAATAATATATTTTAGACATTTCAAAACATACAAAATATAGATTAACATTAAGAGACATTTTAAAAATGTATATTAGAGACGTCTATTTCAAACTAATACGATTATCAAAAATAGACATATAATTATAAATTAAAATAAAATGTATTTAAATAATGTCTTTTAGACATCTCAGAACGTACAAAATATAGATTAATATTCAGACATTTTATAGACGTATATTAGAAACGTCTATTTCTAACTAATATGTCTATCAAAAATAGAGGTAAATTTTGCGGACATTAAGTTGCATATTAGACATCTATTAAGACCATCGGTAGAGTCACCGTCGCATAGTATTTTTAACGTATATTAGATGCTATTGTGTTTCCTGGGTTGTTTAGGATATGGATACATCAATCAGGGTAGTTTTTCTAGAAATTGTATAGTATCCGCTCTATTATGGGTAACTCATTGACGCACTAAATCTTGTATTAGCGGTTTTCAAGAACAGGCTCCGGCGAGTGATAGTATGGGACCTTCTCTGACTTCTAACTGCACAAGCAGTTGTTTTCCCGTCAGTCCTTGGTGCTCTTGAAATAACCGCATAATGTTGTTCTTTATATACCATTGATGACATCATCCTGTTTTGTGCTGTATTGTCTCTAAAGTATCTGCACTATTGTCGTCCAGTGTCGATTCATCTAATAATAAGTTGAAGGCAATGTAGAAGTTTCGTTGGCTGGAATGAGCGTCACTGCAGATGATAGAATCGAGGATGAGTTTCACCCTTGCATCCCACTGTGCCCTTCGCGCAAACTTTCTGCTGAATGGTCATGATGTTGTTCTGAGCATAATATACCTATTCGCTGCGTAATTTAAGGCGAGACCTGATTACATTCTACAGAGTGGGAAGACAGGTAGTCGGATGACACTTGGCTTATTAGAATTATTACATATTATGTCGATATGAAAAGTGTTGTAACGTTTCTTAGTGCTATGTTGAACGAATTAAATTTTATACAAAACATATTTACTCACACACAATTAAACTGCAGATTTTTTCATTTATGGAAAGCTAAATACGTAAAGTCAGGGACCCTTTAAAGTAAGGGGACCCAGCATTATACTTTCCAAAGTGAGGCCGTTTCTTTCCCCATTCTAATGGTCTCAATGATGCCATTTTATTGGAGAATCTATGAATATAACAGGTACTTTGATTGTTAGTAAAAATTAATAATGGTTTCCGCTTGATTTCTGAAAATTAGACTTGACAATGTTCTGTCAACAAACACAGAATATGGCAAGTGCCAAATGAATCAAATTTATTTTATATTTGAATTTGGTTTCTTGCAATTATTTCCAGAAATTTAAGTAATATAATATGGTAATATGGTAATAAGTAATAAGTATGGTAAGTCAGTGCCGATTTTGCTTATTTGAGAATTTGTCGCTATTGCACCTTGTTACCTCGTTCCTCAAACTATTTGTAATATGTAGGTATAATAGGTACGTACTTGAACTTTCTTCCCTTGATGAATGCATCTGTCCAAAGAACTTTCACAGATTTCGGGATGGACTAATAAGATTAGGTCTTGTACTTAGTTCTAATCATGTAGTTTTTCTCGGTGCTCATTATAAAATTTTTGTAATTTTATTTCTCTCCCAAGGTACCTCACAAACGTAAAATAAACTTATAGTTGTAGATAAAAACTGTTTAAAAAAGACCTGACTGAAGTTACCTGCTTAATAATTTAAAATTTTCGAAATACGATTTGTTTCCAACTACCTACTTATACGTAATGCCCATGTAATGGGAATTGTAGGATTACTAAAGGTGAGACAAGAAAAATCTGGTTGCAATTATTGGGACTACTACAGGCGGCCGCATTACCTATAATTGACTATCTGGAAGTTAGAAAACTTAAAAATTGTGAACTATGATGGGAAATATTTTGCCTCCTTTGGAATCTATGGCACTGGCATAGATTTTATTTCTTTCCCAAGGTACCTCACAAACGTAAAATAAACTTATAGTTGTAGATAAAAACTGTTTAAAAAAGACCTGACTGAAGTTACCTGCTTAATAATTTAAAATTTTCGAAATACGATTTGTTTCCAACTACCTACTTATACGTAATGCCCACGTAATGGGAATTGTAGGATTACTAAAGGTGATACAGGAAAAATCTGGTTGCAATTATTGGGACTACTACAGGCGGCCGCATTACCTATAATTGACTATCTGGAAGTTAGAAAACTTAAAAATTGTGAACTATGATGGGAAATATTTTGCCTCCTTTGGAATCTATGGCACTGGCATGTCACATAAAACCTGATGGCAGTTGGACACTGACATATAACATAATCTTGTACCAGCCCACTTATGTGGTCTCCTTGGAGTATACAGAAAACAAAGTTCCCCTCAAGGCTTCACTTTTCCTATGTGATAGACTGTGACATGCTGGGTCCCCTTATTTTAAAGAGTCCCGTAAAGTCAACTATCACTAACTCACATGACAAGTTAGAGACAAATGGAAGTAAATATTGTCATCCCAAAATTATTCACCTTTCGGAAATGATCACATTGTTAGCTCCCTCGAGGAGAAAAGCAGAAAATCTAGCTATATTATAAATAGACCTATATTGTACGACAACCCCCCCACCCCGGTGATATGTCGATATATCGATCCACACACACGAGCAAAATACACTTCGGAGTTATATTTAAATTATTTGCGCCGGATAATAAGTTTCTGAAGTTTAAAGGCGTCATTCGGTCATTACAGTCCCCGGTCGAAGCACGAAACGTTGAAAATAGTCTACCCGATATTTATCTGGGGGTAATAACAAAGGATGTGGTGTATTTTTAACCGGGCTGGCATGTTTTCTGCCTCTTGTAATTACTTTAATATTAAAATTAGCCTCTGCTTAAGGAGAGCGATAAGGCAAGTAGCGCAAATACGGTCACAAAAGTCGAGGGCGTATCGCTGCACTTCTAATTATAGCCGTACCGAAACGGACAACGATATTTGCATATCACTTAAGCAGAAAAGCGGCCAAGCAATAGGCTGAAACATTTAACAGTACCAGGTGGCGGACCAGTTAATGAGAAGGTGTAATTTTCAGATGGTTGAGATGTCAAAAGCATTCCATAAAGACATCGAAATTACAAGTTCGTACAATAGGATTTATTATACACAGTATCTGTATCTGATTACTTGTATAATGCATCCGAAATTAGAAGTTTCACTCTTGCAAATGCGCGAATTCGTCCATAAAAAGGACAATAACAACAATAATAATACTCCAAACCAAGAATACCTCTGAAGCAACCAAATGCTTGTGCGGGGGAGGAGTGTCAGTTACTAATATTTCGTCTGCATTGCCATTTGAGGCTATTGCAGACTTTTCCCGATACAACTCGGATAGTATTTGCTCAAGTACGGAAACCCTAGAAAATCTTAGCAATTTCCGGGAGTGTAGGACTGTTAGTAAATCACACAGATAGAGCTATAATATGCAAAACTTTTTGAACAGTTTATTTACAATTACATATTTTCTTTGGTAAAAAATGTTATTATGCCCGAACAACACGGCCTTTTCGCAAATAGATCTGTATCGAGAACAATCTTATGGCTACACAGAATCACCAAATTCTGTTGAAAAAGCTACAACATGTCGGTGTGGATGGACCTGCCTTGACTTGGCTAAATTCCTACTTATGAGATAGAGAATTTTGTGTTACTGCTGATGGATTCACATCCCTTCTTAGTTCTTTGCAGGGTTGCTTTGAATAAAATCAATCGATTTAAATCAATAATTTAAATCGCGATTTTAATCGTCTGATTAAAATAAAAAATCATTTGATTTAAGTCAAAATTTAAATGTAGTTACATTATGTAGAAAAACCACGCTGAACTGAAAAGGAAATGAGCATACGTAAGCAACTGCATACTGCAGTAGCATCTTCAGCAGGAGTATAGAGCGTATCTTTTCATCTTTTAATTTGGTTCATAGCAAATTTAGAAATAAGCTAGGTACCGAGAAGTCTGCAAAACTTGTCTTTCTGCTGAAATCCCTGAATAAAAAACCATACATAAGTAAAACGTTTTCATTATCTATTTATACGTTAAAAAAATCAAATATAATTTCCTAATAAAATAATAAAAAGAAAACCACTTTTAAAAAAAAATTCCATATATAAATAAAAAAAATCTGATTTAAATCAAAAAAATCTGATTAATTTGATTTTTTCTAAAGAAATAAAAAAAAATCAACAACCCTGGTTCTTGGTTGTTTGTAATCTACATGTATGTTATATCAGAATGTTTCAGTTCTTCTAATATTTTACAATACGCGGATGACCTGAAGGTATATAAAGGAATCAGCGGATAGGTACTGTAAAGGGTCTTGTGCCTGTATGTACCCCAAATCAAGCAAATAAAATAATAGGTATAATACATTTCACATCTAACGCAGAAAAACACGCAGTCAAACTACTTCAAATTTTTATTTTCACCGTCGCAAAAACAATGACCATTAAATTTAGGTATTCCCAGTATACATACTGCAAAAATATGGAACGTTTCCAGAAGTTGTTATCTTGATTATCTATCCAGAGCAGAAACATTATATATGCAATTACTGTATAATTAACTTTGTGGTATATTGATTACGCATAAATTTAGGTATTTATACACCACCCCATAAAGTTTATACTGTTTAAATTGTGGTCCCATTCTGGTAATTTTTACGGTATGGGCTTAATTTGGCTTAATTGCATTAATTGTATCATCAAATTGGATTTGGTACAAAAAAGATGTACAATCGATTCCAGTTTTCTATTTGCGATTCAAAATTTCGTTTGCTGTGAATTCCGTTCAATTTGAATTTTTGACGAAATTAAAGAATTTTGACGAAATTAACCATCAATCTTGAGAAGATTAAAGATGATTTTCTCGAAATAAAATATACCTGAAAGCGACAACTCATATCTAAATGACGACAAATGAATATTATGGATTGCGTAAATCTCACTTATTGTTTAGATAAAACATGAGGAATTATTAATTATTATAATTATCCGAAATCATATTATGTTATATGTTATATGTACCCCTCTCAATATACAGTGACCGGCAGAAAGTTGGACACAAATGGAAAAAATTTTTATTATTAATTTCTCAGAAAATTTTATTATTGATAAAAGTTGATGCATCATTTCAAACTCAAAACGCATATACCAAAATTTAAATATCTCTTTTTGGATACGACGTAGATTCAAAAATGTTAAAATAGCTCAAGAGTAAACTACCCTTATTTTTTTAAAATACGGTAAAAAGTTACTTACAAAAGTTGTTTGGAATCAAAAGTGGATGTCAGATCTAAAGTCACAGCCACCTAGTCAAAAAAAAAAAAGAAATATAACTTTTTTATTTTTTTCGATCACCCTGTGTATTACAAAAAAAAAAACAAAATACCGCAAGTGCAACTTATCATCGGATAACACATGAATTTGCTACTTAACTATAATTTTGTTCGATTAGCACCTAGAAATTTAAATTAATCGAAATCAGAGTTTAAAAATATTAAATTTTTGTGTCCATTGAATAAAATAAGTAGTTTTTTTGGAAAATTTTAATAATAAGTAATTTAAATGAAAACAGTAACTAAAAATAAATTTGCCAAAAAATTTGTTCAACTCTGTTTGCCTTTGGGACAGCAGCATTTTAGGATTCTCAATAACGGAGAGGACATTATCCATTTCATTATCTTCGTTACCTGTTACATTTTTTCTATGTGGTACTTGACATTTATTTTGCACTGAACCGAACTGCTTAAAACTCCTAAGAATTTTTGCCACAGTTGAGTAGTTGATGTTTTTGTCTGGATGTCGTTCATTGAAAATATCTGATGTTTCTCGACAAGTATGATAATTATTACCGTGTATTAAAAGAATTTCAACTTTATCTTGAACACTAAGTGCAGGCATAGTTGCAGAATGACAATAACGGAGTTTGACATGTAAAATAATTCTTCGCCGACAATTATTGTTTTCAAAGCCAACTTTGCAAGAGTTATTATTGGCCATAGCATGGATTATCCTATTAATCTCGTATTTTGTTCGATAGGTACCTCTAAGCAAATTTATTTTTAGTTACTGTTTTCATTTACATTACTTATTATTAAAATTTGTCAAAAAAACTACTTATTTTATTCAATGGACATAAAAATTTAATATTTTAATATTTCGATTAATTTAATTTTCTAGCTGCTAATCGAACAAAATTAAAGTTAAGTAACAAATTCATGTGTTATCCGATGATAAGTTGCGCTTGCGGTATTTGTTTTTTTTTTGTAATAAAAATACACAAAAGTTAAATTTCTTTTTTTTTGACTAGGTGGCTATGACTTTAAATCTGATCTCCACTTTTGATTCCAAACAACTTTTGTAAGTAACTTTTTACCGTATTTTAAAAAATAAGGGTACTTTACTCTTGAGCTATTTTGACATTTTTGAATCTACCTCGTATCCAAAAAAAGATATTTAAATTTTGGTATGTGCGTCTTGAGTTTGAAATGATGCACCAACTTTTATCAAGAATAAAATTTTCTGAGAAATTAATAATAAAAAAGTTTTCCATTTGTGTCCAACTTTCTGCCGGTCACTGTATCTATACATATTATACAACTATAAACAATACGAAATATTTTCTCGGAGTTAATATTTTCCACCAGCCGATAAAGCGCAGAATTTTAGCAATTTACTTTCGAAACAGCTTCCTGGCAAAAAACACAAAACAGAAACAGCACCGCACAATCGAAAGCATTTGCGTGTTTCTGCCTCTTTGTGATGCTCGCTCGGGCGGCAATTCGGAAGCTGCAAGATGAAACCATTAGCAAAGGTAAATATCCCGCACATGGTGCGATACCGATAGCTCGCAAAATAAAACACATCTCGCCTGCCAGACGCGCTCCAGATATTTGCGGTCTGCCGACGAAATTCGGGATTTGTTTTCGTTTCGTTTCTATTTAATTTCTAGACATTTTTAACAGCCGCAGTTAAGAAAACGTAGGTAACGGTGCAGCACACTTAACTAACGCAGAGAACAATGGTAATTGACTAGAAATATGGTGACGATCGTCTCGTACAGCAATAATTGTAAACTTAATTACATAATTTTAATTAACAGAAGATGTTACGGACAGTCACAGTACAATCAGCAATGAGCATATACAGGGTGATTTATTTTAACCACGTCATCAGGGAAATAAACATATGCCGAAAACGCAAGAAAAAATTGCGTTACTGCGTGTTCAAATAATGGGGCAATTTATCCCTAATCCCACCTAACGAGGCGCACCTGAACGCACGTAAATGAGGCGTTCTGGTGGAGGACATAGCTCCGCCCGCGACGTTGCCGTTTCGTTTTCATAATTTAAACACGCAAAAATATGGAGTTTATGAATTTACCTGGTTGATGGGACAATAACAACGTGTTAGCACACCTTGTATTTTACGCGTTCAACTTCTAACTGACACATATTCCACGAGAATGTCACTACACTTTTCACAGCACGAGCTCTAACAATACAAGAGTAAAAGAGGCAATTTCGCCGTTTTCTCGGTGGCGCCATCTCTGTGAGCAATATTGTAACATCATAATACACAAAAGTAATTAGATATTAACGATTTCTGTAGAGCTCCCTCTCAGCTATTTTCAAAGCTGAACGTTTACAGCGCGCACTATGACACGATAACTAGCAAAAAATTTTCAACAAATGGCACCACGTATATACAAAAACGACCGTTCTACATTTTCTGTTTATTCGGTTTATTCTGTGTTTTGCAACATTTTTTTGCTTGTTTACAAAAAATGGCTCACTACACTTCCCCAGTTTTAAAAGTTTTTTTTATCGAGGTTTGAAATATGATAGAAGCCGTGGCAGACAGCTGGCGCCATCTAGAAACAAACCATAAGGCAACGGTCAAATGCGGACGCGCTCTGATGACAGAAGAAAGCCGAGAAAACCCATAACCCAGGGACCCTTTAAAGTAAAGGGACCCAGCATTATACTTTCCAAAGTGAGGCCGTTTCTTTCCCCATTCTAATGGTCTCAATGATGCCAACTATGCCATTTTATTGGAGAATCTATGGATATAACAGGTACTTTGATTGTTAGTAAAAATTAATATGATTTCTAAAAATTAGACTTGACAATGTTCTGTCAACAAACACAGAATATGGCAAGTGCCAAATGAATCAAATTTATATTATATTTGAATTTGGCTTCCTGCAATTATTTCCAGGAAGTTAAGTAATATAAGTAAGGTAAGTCAGTGCTGATTTTGCTTATTTGAGAATTTGTCGCTAACCAGGTTCCTCAAACCATTTGTAACATGTAGGTATAATAGGTACGTACTTGAACTTTCTTCCCTTGTTGAATGTATCTACCCAAAGAACTTTCACAGATTTGGGGATGGACTAATAAGATTAGGTCTTGTACTTAGTTCTAATCATGTAGTTTTTCTCGGTGCTCATTTTTGTAATTTTATTTCTCTCCCAAGGTACCTCACAAACGTAAAATGAACTTATAGTTGTAGATAAAAACTGTTTAAAGAAAGACCTGACTGAAGCTACCTGCTTAATAATTTAAAATTTAGAAAATACCATTTTTGTTTTGAACTACTTACTTATACGTAATGCCTACGTAATGGGAATTGTAGGATTACTAAAGGTGAGACAAGAAAAATCTGGTTGCAATTATTGGGACTACTACAGGCGGCCGCATTACCTTTAACTGACTATCTGGAAGTTTGAAAACTTAAAAATTGTGAATTATGATGGGAAATATTTTGCCTCCTTTGGAATCTATGGCACTGGCATGTCACATACAACTTGATGGCAGTTGGACGCTGACATATATAACATAACCTTGTACCAGCCCACTTATATAGTCTCCTTGGAGATATACAGAAAACAAGGGTTCACTTTTCCTATATGATAGACTGTGCATGCTGGGTCCCCTTATTTTAAAGAGTCCCTGCCATAACCTAAGAGATCATCATAATCATCATCATCCCGCAAAACTCAAGAAAACCCAGCACATTTACGATACTATGTAAGTACATAGATCGTACCTAATACTTGCGATACACAACGCGAAAGCATGCCCAAAGCCAAGCCCTCCACAAGGGTTGCGACAAGCCATAGACAAGAAACTTAGGGGACTCAGCAGCCCATCACCCCTAACTCACCCAGTAATAATACTAAAACTCGGGAGGTTGCACATCAGGCTATAACCCGGAAAGATACCTAAAGACAAGAAAAGAAAGTACAGAAAGTTAGAAAGATCGAAGGGAAAATATTAGAAAGATTCAATTACTTACAACTAAACCGGTGTCACAGTGGAGGACCACTCCCACAGCGACGATTCTACGGATACGGATACGGCCCCCTAAGCAGAAAATACGGTAAGTTTAAGCAACTAGACCCTAAAGATGTTGGCTAATGTTGACGTTCTTATTTCAGAGGAAGCGCAACACCCACAGAACATAACTCTTAAGAGCGACTCGGTGCAGTAAAAAGGGTTATCAGTGAACTAGTGAGCGGAAAAATTAGACCGCCAAGTGAAAGTGAATTAAGTTCGTTCTATAAAGAAAAAGATCGTTGTGGTATCGAGGTCCACGAAATCATGTAAGCGAGTACTTAATAAAGCATCCAAAAATCAAAAGGTCACGTAAAACAATCGTTTCATTTATTTTCCTCGCTGGTATTTATCTCTTAAGGTGCCTATGGTCAAAATTAACCGTTAACATTAATTAACATACAATATACCCCGATTACTCTAAGAAGTCCCGATTTTGTCAGATGACATTCTCCACAAAATCCCTAGAATCAACTAGTTAATGACGTCACTCATTGATTTATGATGTGAAAAGATACCCAAGTGGTACGAAAAAAAGAACATAATAACGTAAAAACCCTATTGCAATCACGATTATACGGCTACAAATAAAAATAACTATGACTACAACTCATTTTAATAATAATTTCAAACGTCATGAAAACACTTTCATTTTGGTATTTTGATATACCCACCTACTTGCGACAGCGTCTATGGTGCGTACTCGGGCAAATTTTATTTCGGTGTTGTGAAAGTGACAGTGAAGGTTTTCCGGATCGTTCAAAAGGGTTCAAACTTTGGGCAGTGAAAATATTCCCATGTTTTGTACGTTTCCTGAGTTTTACCATTATCTGTGTTGTTCTTGTTCGTGTTATTAGTAGTAATTCATTGTGCAAATGGGCTCGTTACTGACCTGAACTTATGACCCGGTTGCATTTTTTGCTGCACTGATGCCAACTTAGGATGTCGAAATTACCAATTGACAGTCCCAGTAAGGACTTCTTAAAATAATTCTACTATACAAATAATCTTGTACTGAAAATATTCTTTTAAATTTATGAAAGTTTCAACACTGGCAACACAACTATGAGATATACCTCAATTGGATACCTGAATCGTTGCACAAATAATCTTGTACTGAAAATATTCTTTTAAATTTATGAAAGTTTCAACACTGGCAACACAACTATGAGATATACCTCAGAGAAAATATAAATTATAGGCAATTTTTTTAAGAAATAAATCGTGTCAGCCTGTTTACTGTTTGTATTGCTGGGATTGCCACGTGTATACACCTAAATTATTATACTATTCACGATACACGAGATATACGATAAATTATGTCGCATTTTTATTTCAATAATAAAAATATAGATTGTAAATGTACCGCCATTTATACCTGCGTCATATAATATTATTGTACATATTTACTTGTACTTGTACTCTTTTATATATTAATAATATTTATTATCCCAGGCGATCGCACTATCCGACAACGCCGCGGCCGCCAACCATCAACTGTTTCATGTGCTTGGATTTGTCTGGGTGCACATTTGAAGTTATATTGTTTCGTAACAAGTAGTGCGAAATGAATGCAAACGTGTCGCTTTAACTCTAAAATGTTTACTTGTATATTCATGTAATAATTTTGAACAGTGGGATACGTAACGTGCGTGGCATGTAAGAAAAACCGCTACTTCCAATGGAATTTGTCCATGCACCTAGACAAATATTATTTATTTTCATTCGGTATTGTGGTACATGTCATTATTGGTTTAGTTATATTTTGTGTTAGGTTGCATCTAACACGGCTTGATCTTATCCTTTAAAGCTATGCAAAGGAAGACAATGTACTCCAATTCAAGCTATGCAGTGGAAAGTTCCTATAATACGTAACGGTTCAATAATGCCACTATTCTGGATGTTCGAAAACAACAGAAAAAAATGGAAATAAGTAGCAGGTATAGATCTTGACGGGGGTCGTGATATTTTTGTAGCTTATTTTAAGCACTGTATTATAGTTTTTCATATTTTAGAAGACTGTAATCTATACCTATATTTATTGAAAACATTTTATATTTCAGTGTTTAACTAATTTATTAGAGGCTGAAGGAGGTACAAATTATATAGAGGAATGAATATGTTGACACTATACAACGTATCTTTTGTGAACAATGAAATTATTAAATGTAATTATTTTTATTCAAGTATACATTTATATTCTACATAGAAACAATTTTTTGTTGTATTTTCAAGGAGCCAGTTCTCGTTGATTATGCGTCTAAACATATTCCGGTGTGTTCGGTATTTTAGCAACCACAACAAAAATCGTGATCAAATCAGCACTAAACAGCGGTAAACACGAGCCGACCGGTAGCTCGAGGGAACTGGATTATACCATCCTGATCATTCCCCGTTAATTAATTGTGTTTGTTTTGGATCGAATTTGAATGTTATGATACTGCTACCTCGTTTTCCGCTGCCGGCCGTGGACAGGCCAATTTTCGAAGGACCCCGACCGGCGGCGCCCTGTCTCTGTTTGCGGTGCCGGTGGCGCTCCATTTGCATATCGGCCCCAACTGTTTTCATTTGCGACCGCGCGAGCCGAATTTGTTTCCAATTTAAATTATAAAATGCTAGGGAGGATGGAATAATGGATGTAGCTGCAGTTCTAGTATTATGCGATCGTATATCAATACAAACAGGACCATACGGGATACCTTTTATAAATATACTGGGTGTCAAAGGTTTCTTGATCAGGACTTTGACGTTTTGTAAAAAAAAACCATTATAAGGTGAGTTGGTCGTATAAACGTTGGCCCGAAAGTTCTTCGTTTCTGAGATACAGGGCGTGGTAGTTCTCTTTTGATTGATTGAATTATGGTATAATATCTCCCAAAGTAATCAAGCTGCTGAACTGAAATTACGCACTGCGGTGTTTTGGGGGATGAAGAATAAGCTGAAAATATCAATCCTCCAAAACACATATTAACTCCAATATTTCGAAAAATAAAATTTTCACTTATCGCTTTCAAATGTTACAGATCAATTGACCACTTAAAGTAAGAAATAAATCCCTATGAACAATGTAATAAAAAATATTCGCTTTCAAAATAGAAAGGATTGAATTTGACAAATTTGGATACCCTATATTTCAAAGAAGCCAGTGGTGTCTTGACCAATATCCATTTTGCATTTTTTTTTCATCAGTTTGACTGTATATTTTATCTGTGGCATTTGAAAGCGGTAGGCGAAAATGTTATGATGTTGGAGTTGACAGGAGTTTTGCGGCACGTTTTGTGAATTTCAATGCAAACGGTTGATTCTATCGTTATAAAACAAGATTACCTTTTTGTAGCAAAATAAAAAGGGGCACTAAAATAATCCACCTGCAAGACCAAAAAGATTATCTCAAAAAAGTTACGAGTCAAAATACTATCCAAAAATAGGGCAAGTGGCGCTCTCTGTGAGATAAGTAGAAATTGACATTTTCAGAATATTCTCCATCCCCAAGAACACTGCAGTGCCAAATTTCACCAAATTTAATTTCAAAAAGGGAAATGCAACGCCCTGTATTTCAGAAAAACCTGGGAGACCCTGTATATAATATATCCACAGAGAGAACGCGGAAGGGCAGAATATAGATAGCTCATCTTGTCAAATATATGTGAAATGGAGCCCAACGGATTTACAAAATTGGAACCTCCAAACCATGAGATTTATGGGTTAGTAAAAGTATGATTATTTATCAAGTGAACCATATCTAGATATTTGTCAGCATTTTAGGAAGGTGAACAAATTAGTTAGCTTATTCACTACAACGTTCTTCATAATAAGAAGACAAGCTTTGAGAATGGTTGACTACATTTAATTCGCTAGACGCAGCAACCACTAAATTAAAAAAATTCTTGCTGATACTGACTATACGAGTAGAAATATAGAAGATACTTACGATAAAGAGATGGAACATGAAGAGCTGGTCACATCAACAAGTGAACTCGTGAAGAGTTATGAAAATTCGAAAAAAAAACTGTGCAACTAATAAAACATCAAACAGAAAATCATTTTCTCCACGACCATTCGTGAATGTAAGTATTCTAAAATCATTTTTAATAATAGAACTTAAAAATTCTCACTCTAGAGCGAGATGATTTATTCTTAAATACTTGCTTCTCGAGTGTTTTGCATGTATTTCCAGGATCTTAATATAATTTTTGTAATATATTGCACATAAATAAGCAATATAATAATAGGGATACTAATATTTCGTACTAATAATAATAAATCATTGCATTATTTTATATATTTTCATTCCATAACAAGACAATGAATGAATATACTCTAATCGAACTAAACACAGCATGGATTTCAAGACTGTCAACCTCGCTGTCAACAATAGCGGCGTGGGGGTGCGCGTCATAATAAGTATTTTCGAATGTGTTTTAAGTTAAATAAAATGAGTGAAAAATCGAGTGATTTTGATATGGAATTTGATAATACTCCACCCGAAATTACAAATTGTGCAAATAATATTAGTGAGAATCTGCTGCCGCAAAAATCGAAACATGAATATGAAAATGGTCGAGGAGAAAATACAGTCTGTTACTCGGTTAGAATGAAAAAATTCGATACTCGTGGTTCCTCACGCTCGCTAACGCTCGCGTTCGGAATCTTCCACTCGTATCGAATTTTTTCATTCTAACCTCATTACAAAATCTACTATTCCTTAACGCCTATTTCACATTCTTCATCAAGCATTTAAATTTATACAACAATCCTGTTTAAAATAACTGCTTCATTTAGTTTACAGAATGTTATAGGTTGTTAAAAGTATAATATGACTGTATGACACTGTGGATTTTCTGGAATTATTAAACTATAATAACGAATGAAGAATGCAGTACTTAATTCTTGAGACATAAGTATATCGGAAGTGTGAAAAATTAGGTAAAAGTTGGGCTCCATTTGACATATTAATTGACAAGATGAGCTCTCTGTATTCTGTCTTCTCTTGTGGTACCTTACCTATTAGTTTTCAACATGATCTAGACACACGAGAATTGCTCATCTGAATAACATTGCTCCCCCCAGTTTTTTCGTGTGTGATATCGCTACTAGCTATACTAAAAGCATCGGTCTATCGGAAGCTTTCCGACTCCTATAGAGGCTCATTGTTAGGTGTAATTATAACAATTCAGTAATTGCAAAACAAATATAAATATTCATTTCTTACGGAGGACACACTGCCGTCTCTTGACGAGCACCAGTATTTTACTGTCTATGCAAATCTACCTTTAGACTAGAAACAACATATCTGTTTTTCAGTGAATTCCACCTATATGATTTCCACAATGTATAGCAAGTTTGTAGTGCACTTTGAGTAGTCGATCGGGCGAACCACTGTAAAATTGTAAGTACATACACTGCAGTAGCTGGCAACGCCGCGGCGGGCCGCCAGTAACTCGCCATTACAGGGCCGTTGTTTCGGCAATGGGGATTTAATTGGTTTTGTTTTCGAAGTCGGTCGGATTTTGCGGGAATGCGGGAAACTATACAACGACTTATTTGTGCATTGGAAATACGGGACCGGGAACGTTTCCATTGCGGAAATTGAGAAAACGCGCGCGCGTTGCTTTGGCGGCAAAATTGCGACGTCGTTCGAGGGGCGGTTTATTTTGTTGTAAACCGGGATTTTATTTTGCGTCTACTTTCATGACATGTTTCCTTGAGTGTTTTGTAGACTTTTACCGGCAGCGACGTCCATACATTGCAGTTATTATTGAGGGTATTGACAGTGGGAAATATGACCACAAAGGACGGTTTGGATTCTTTTTGGGCAAAATCGCTCTACGCGATATTATGAGTTTATATTATTTATAGTTTTTCGCAATAGAATAGTTTTAAGGAAAAGAAGTAAATTAGTACATAAGTGTGTCGTTTTCTGTGTTTTTGACATCAAAGAATTCAATATTGTCATTGTTTTGCACAAGCAAAGTACCTAAATGAGATTGGTTACGAGGGGTCTAAGGAAGTGAAAATATGTCGGTATATTATGGGATTTGTGCGGAATTGAAATTTACTATTAAATACATGGATTTTAAAAGAGTGTTATTTGTAAATACAGGGTGTCCTAGAAAAGAAGGCCAACCCATTAAATCTTGATGTCAACCTTGACCTTGACGTCAAAATATCGAGATTTACCTTTATACTTATTATGCAAAATGGGTTTTGGTTATATTTTTGTCAATTTTAGAGATGTCCGGTTGAGATTTGCTACAAGTTATTTTAACTCAAAAATAAATGAAAATCAAAAAGGCAAAAAATGATCTATATCCCTCACCACAACACTTTTTCTGAGGTACGTCTATAGAGTCTGTTTATAGTGTAGAATTTCATTACCCTCATTTTTTTGTAACTCGTTAATTTGTCCTAAAAACCATTGTTTTCCAGAAAAACAGGGTGTTTTTTAGAATGAGATACATTTTTTCCAAATGCATCACGTTATTGAGGTAATTCTAAAAGAAGTGAAAATAGGAAAAACGACCATGGAAGGTAAGAACACAACCCAAGACAAGCAAACAGTTTTTAATCTGATTCGTGTCTCCCCACGACTTTCATTTGTTTTTAAGTTACAATTATAATAATAATAATTCTCACTCTCACAGTACTCCAAACTAGGAGTACCCCAGAAGCAACTGAATGCTTGTGAGGGGGATCGAACTGGACATAAATAGTAATAAAAAAGATGCACCTAGCCGATGGAACTAGTATGCTCCGGTAGCTTTTAGTTGTGTAGTGTCCACGGCCACAGTGGGAGACCGGGTTTCGAATCCCGACTGGAGTGCATTTTTTAAATTGATATGCCTGATATGCCACCAAACCTAATCCTTTATAAAGAGTAATAACAATAACTTGTGCGAAATCTCAACTCGATATCTCAAAATTGACGAAAAATGTAAACAAAAACCTATTGTGTGATTAAATCGCCATATTTTGATGTCTAGAACTTACGGTTAATAGGTAGGCCTTCATTTCTGGAACGCCGTGTATCTATATGTATAATAAATAAAAAATAGATAATTTTATCAAATTAAAAAATCTTGCTCTCATCTGTTTCAAAGTAAACTTGTCAAGGCTTGTAATTCAAGTGTGTCATGTTCGAGTACAGCATAGATTAAAGGAGCCATAGATAGTCAAAAGCATTGTTAACACGGTCCGCAAAAAATCCTGCTACACCAACTTTCAAACTTTAATTTTAGATCGAAAACAAATTAAAACAGATAAATTGTAATGTCTCACAATTCTTAGGACTCGATACTAAGTTGAGGTATAAGTATTTTAATTTAGTTATTAGTTTTTACATCAAATTTTATGCAAAATATTTGGTGAAGCGTGCGGAAATTTCAACAATGGTTCTGACAGTCTATGTGTAGCTTTGTCTATGAGTACAGGTTTGAATTAATTTCAATAAGAACTATCCTAATTTTATGCGATAGGATTGAGAGAAATTAAGTTCACTTTGAGTAAACTCTCCCTGTAAATTCTTTTGACGTGCAAGAATTATTTACAACCGGCTTCGCCCATTTCGCGACTTCTCGCTTCATCCAGGGCCCCGCTAATTGTTCCCATTATAGCGACCTCGCCTTTATGAAAATTAATGTCGGTTGCAGCGGACATGCGGAATGTAGCAGTTTTCGCAGAATGGCCAGGGGCCGGATAAATGGATAAACATTTGCGCGGGGAGGAGAAGCAGGTCGAACGAAACTTAATTCGGGTTTGTTAACGGCGCCCGGCACGGCTCCGCAATCAGCGGCGAAAAGTTTAGCGAGTTGCGCCAATTAGGAATTTGCATGATTTCAAAGCCTGTTGTAATCAAAGTCCATTTAGTGAAACGTCAATCTTGCGACTTCAGTCGGAATGTTTCAGAACGTACGACTGTTCCTGAAGAAATCGTTTAGAAACTACGCGGCAGTGATCTCTGCTGCACCCACGAAGGATTTCTGGAAAAGGCGAGGAGAGTATTATAGTATAATTATGTAAAAGACAAGATACTGCAACAGAAGAAAATCGGTCACTCCAGGGCTTCAGGACTTTAAAAATCTTTTAAAAGACAAGCAAAATTGGAAAAAAATATAAATTACAAAAATATAAATGGGTACCTAAACACTAATATATATACCTGATAAGCTTTTAATTAAAATCAACATTGCCGTCGAAGAACAATTTATTGTTATCACCTACTATCAAACTTATCTCGCGAGAATATCCCATTTTTTAAAAGGACGAACTGCCGTAACAAAAAAAAAAAAATGTTATAAACCCATTTTTTGTTTATTCTTTCACGTAGGATTCGAGAAACGCCCTGTACCTCAAGCAATTTTTGTAGATCTCGGGAAATAGGAGAAACCCCCAAAAGTGTCCAATTTTACCTGTATATTGTGTACAACGTGTCAGTCCTAGAAAAAAATTCGAAAAGAACTTGTTAAAAATTTGTTGCATTTAAAAAATCTATAACTAATTCGGTAAATTCATTTGGTCTCAGTCCCCATAGAAGTTACCTTTACACTTTCAGTAATTTGCAAGAATGACTGGACGGGAACTGCAGAAAAGAAAATTTTATGGAATATCTGTATCTATTGGATTTGGACCGTTTCAGGTCAATTTTGTCAAACAACGTGAAACGCAATGTTTATTCTAACGAGTGCAAACAAACATATTTTAAAATGGGATTTAAACTTAGGAAAGAAGGCAATATAATATGAACCCGCCTAGCTCCGTAACTGCAAGAGATGTTCAATGAAAAGCCCTAGAACTTTTCTCACATAAGAAATGGGGACAAGGTCGGCTTCCTAACTACACGAGCCTCTTCCAAACAACGCCTCTTTCCCCCAACCTCTATTTCCATGTCACCTTTTATTTGAGACAAACACTTGTATTGTTCGAATCAATAGCATGGAAACATGTGCAAGTTCGAAATTTGAAGTTGCGGAGCACCTAAGCCCCAGCTTATCTGTAGAGCAAGTCTGAAACTTCCTTCAAAGGGGTCTCTCTTCGCATATTTGCCTTAACGGCGGTTACTTCTCGTCCCTTTGGGCTTAATCCAGGATCGCTTCTATCTTCTATTATTGGTAAAACAGGCCCCTTTGTTTGATGTTTGCGAAGGTACACGCATGTACCTACAGTGTGTCCCTGGATTATTGTTGGAATATAAATAACTAAACAAATCTCGACTCTAATCATGACCTTCTAGGAATTCATCATGCTTGTTATCAAGCCAAAATCTTGCGAGAATGGATCAAATCGATTCATATACAGAGTATTTTTGGGATTATTTTAAAAATATAGTCAATATTTTCGAAGATATCTGAATGCGTTATAAACTGATTTTAGGCAGAACCACAGCAGACTTTAGGAAAGCCCTGAAGTTGCGAGTCTGTGTGGAGTAGCCTGTCACACCCTGTCAGTTGATTTTACCTAAGAAACTTACGAGACTTAGTTTTATAGTGCGGGTAGTGGTATCGTCGTGAAATTTCTACGACGAGGCAATGTCTCCATGTGAACTGAAACATTTGCAAAAGAAGTGAAGAAGCGAAGGAAGTTATTGGTTCCGTCTACAATTTGAAGCCTCAAGATGCCTATAGAATCGTCGAGGGAAGCTAGAAATTAGTTGTCTACCTGGCTGTAAGAGTGTAAGTCAAAGCCTAACAATAACTTGAAGTAGCTACAGGTTTTCTTTGCTTGACTGCAGGCGGTCGACTTGTATTCGTTGTGGGCTTTCCAATGGACGAAAATTGAAGTATAAGATGATTAAACTAAAGTATCCTTTAAAATTAAATAAGTTTTTGTAATAATTGAAACATTGTTTAATATTGTTGCTAAATTTTCTTTATCTAACTAATTAAAGTCAAAAGATACTTTAGTTACTTATGTGTATTACGAAATTGGCCCTAACTGCTATTTCAATCATAAGAGATTGCTCTCCCTCACAAAACGCATGTGCATTTGTTGTTTATATTTTTATGAAAATTTAACCATACTATAAAGGAAGATAATCATCATTTGCCTGATAGGGCATTTTGCGAAAAATTCTAAGAAAAATTCTACTTACTACAAAAATAATCCCCTATTTGCCCAAATTTGCCATATTTGTCGAAAATGTACCTATCCACACCAGGAATAATACTTATTTTAAATAGGTACTTCTAATTCTGTGTATATATTTTGTTACCGATTTTATTATTGTGTATGTCAAACAAACATACTTACTTAATCTATTATAATTATAAAAATTTTATTAGAAAAGAGAAACTAAGCCAAAGTGCCGAAAAGTTCGTCAAAAAGGCCGATCGTTATTATACCCGCTGGATTGCATAGACCCGTTGAACCATCCCGCTGCGGCGTTGCCACTTGTTTGCACAGGGCTTGTAAGTTTGATAAGGTTGTGGCAGAACTATTAAAAAAGTAACTGGGAAAATAAACAATACTATCCAGTACCTAGTGAATCGTGTAGTTCCATACTGAATCGTTAGAAGTGGGTAGACTGAAAATCATAATATAGTATCTTCGAAGCACCAAGGGCGGGGTGATGGAAACATTATAGAAACACAAAAGACCGGAAACAAAAAACAAATTATTGAATCCATAATACCGAGTTACAAAATCTCGAATGATAATTACATACATCGAAAACACAAATTGTCGAATATGTTAGGTCGAAAAACCAAACATCGAATAAACAAAAAATTGAAAATACAAAAAATAAAATACATTATGCCGAAAACGATTTGTCGAACGAACTGAAAAATGTTACCATTTAGGTAATATGCGAGTTTGTTTGTAGGTACACGAGCATGTAATAGCAAAATAGGTTCAAAAATTAAAATTGGTCTTATGATTATATTTTGCGCCAAAAAAGGGAAACGGCAGCGATGATTCGGAGGCTACGTTCATAATATAAATAAAAATTGTTAGTAAAGCTTGGCCCCGATAACCTGACCATCTACAGGAATGTTTAAAATGCCATGACGTTACATAGTTAAATTCTATTGGTTGGCTTGTCCACAATACTTCGCACGGCGTTGCGAAATTGCATACCTAGTTCGTTGTACCATTGTATAAGATGCGGCCACATTTATCTATTACAATTGACAACGCCGAAACCGATGACTCGTGGCTAGCAGCTCGTGCGCCCGCCTAGCGAAAGCTATAATGGTTGCTCTTGTTTAGTATTGCATTCGTCAAAGCATTAGTAGTGGGAGTGGACACCTCGTAAATGTTACCGTAAAATATACGGGGTGTCCAAAGTAACTGCTATATGTTTATTTGTGTAAAGCAAAGATATATAGGAATAGATGACCCACGCTAATACAAATAACACGGTTTTATTTTGCTTCTTCATTAGATGGTCTGGGGGAAGAAGACGAGGTAATTTGTTTAAATTGGCATTTCTTCAATTCAGTCTTTCCCATTTTAAATGTTTTTTTATAGACCTGTATGTCGTATATTATATGCTTTGATACATTTATAGTTACAAAGTAACCTAAATAGTATCAGAAAACTGGAAACCTTAATGTGCCAAGAATAACATCTTTTTAAAATCATGAAAGAAAACAAGTTCCCTTTGGTAATTCCTATATATCGTTGGTGTAAAGGCACATTATAATAACACAGGGTACAATGTCGGGCAGGTAGCTAGGTTAAAAATTCCGTCTTAATATTTTCTTTAAAAACGGAGAGAGTTTCTAAAGTTGAAACTGAACTAACCACCGACAATGAGCCAAAGCTTTTAACTATTGGTTTTTCAGGCGCAACTTGAAAATGTTTTACTTTAGCCGGTTTGTTTCAGGTTAGTACTGCGAAAGACCCAATTAAAGGTCAAATGTGCTATGATGTATATTTTAGATATCTGGAAATCATCATCATTATTTCTTTTGGCATTCTTCTGGTAATTATTAAATATATAGGTATTCTACAATCTTAGCACATGCGGTGAAGCTACTAGGGCACCAACTTCGCTATGTGGAAGTAAATGGGCACTACCTACATTTTCAATCCATTAAAAAGTGGGTATACCTTCGCGTGGCTGAGTAAACGCTTCACAATATTAAAGTAATTTTCGGAAAGTTGAGTACTGAGTTTGGTCGATTGTACCTAGGCTTTCATCAAGTCAAGTAGCTTGACATTTTAACAAATAACTTGACTTGACTTGACAATCAAGCTTTTGACAAATTAAATATTTGACTTGACTTGATATTGGAAAATGAATACTTGACTTGAACTTGACTTGATTTCAAGTCAAGTCAAGTAGCTTGAATATCAAGGCAAGCCATGAATCTCTAAAACTGGCAATAAAATAAAATTTACTTTTGCTTGTGAACATGTTTATTTATTATTAAGACACAAAATAAGGACCAAGTTTCCGAGAAAAATGTTTATATATTAAGAAAAAAAAAGTGCTTTGACCGGTGTTTACGTGAAACAAATAGAAGTTTTTGTTGTCTATGTTACACAGACACAGACAAACAAATAGAAGTTTTTGTTACACATACTATACACATAGTTTTGGTACGGACTTAAAATAGTTTATTTTTGTTCTTTCCTAGTTTTGCAAAAAAGTGTACAATGCAAAGGTTTATTATTATTATTTACCTAACTGTACTAACTGATAATAAAATTTGAAATTGATAAAAAATCAAGTAATCAAGTAGCTTCAAGAAAAACTTGATTTTTCAATTACTTGAGAAATAAATACTTGACTTGACTTGATATTGGAAAATTACTACTTGACTTGAACTTGACTTGATTTCAAGTCAAGTCAAGTAGCTTGAATATCAAGTCAAGCCATATGGATCTCTAACTGTACCTATTGTCTTCAGTTTGGAATTAAATGCTAATATTAATACTCGAAGTATTAGCAGGTATACATCACATCTTTATCCATACACCCATTATTTTTGTATCGCATTGCTTCTCGCAAAAAAATTGACAGCCCTATACATAAACTTTAAGTTCACCACTTATCTTGCGATGTAATGCAGATTTCGGGTTGCGTTATGTACCATAAAAATATCTTATCCGACAATGCATACCCCACCACTCCATAGCCTCGCAATTCGTATGCGAAGCAGAACCCCCTCGTCCCATCGGTAGCGGGGCATCTATACGTCGCGGTAGGGCCCCGATATAAATCAAATAAGCGCTATCAGCGCGGATCCTATTTTGATACAAGCGCCGGGGCGCGCGCCGCGCCACCCATCAAATATTGACAGATTCCGGACAAACCGCGGCGTTATTTATGCGAGGGGTCCCCGCGCCCCCGGCGCCGCATTTTGCGGCTGAGATGGGACTGGCGCGTTATTGTATTCTGATATGTGAACGCACGGGCGTAGCCAAGGGGGGGTTTCGGGGGTTCAACCCCCCCCCCCCCGAAATAAGCAAAATATTACCTAATATTATACCGAAAAAATACGAGGAGTGAAGAGTTAAATTATTATTACGTTTGAATATATGTAGTAATAGTAGCGCCTAGCGCCATCTTTTGACGAGAGGCAGACGCAGTTGCAGCCGAACTATTTTGTATTGTAGGGACACTTTGCGTTGTTTCTCGATTATTCGCCACGCCCCTCGGTCGAAATGAGCGGAACTTTGTGGAAGTTCGTGGAAGTTTCTAGACGGCTACTGGGCTGCTATATAAGCGGCGCCGCGGCGCGTGACCGCGCTTACGGCAGTATTGTTCCATGCGAACTCGAAGCGAATAAAAGTGGTGAACGAATAGTGAAGAGAATTAAGTGTACCGTGTAAGTGAGTAATTTTAGTGCGCTGTTATTCGATGACCTTGTTAAGGATAGATACGTGAATCATTATTACTGTCGAAAAATGGAGGGGGAAAAAAGGAAGGGGGATAAACTTAAAGGTATGGACTACTGGAAAAAGTGGTGTAGTCAAGGTCAAGGGGTTTCTAATAAAGAAACAAAAATTTGGATTTAGCTATCAAAGCTTCAGCTACCTTGCATGCTGATAAGAAGACTGCCTACCCCGAAATCTAGTTTGGAATGCCTAGATATGTGCGATAAAAATCTTTATCCTAATATTTACACATTACTACAAATCTTGGCTACCATTCCTGTATCCACTGCTACCCCAGAAAGGTCTTTCTCGAGCCTAAGGAGACTGAAAAACTATTTACGAAACACTACAAGTGAAAACAGACTTAATGCTTTGGCTCTAATGAACATTCACTATGGAACAGAAATTTATGCAGATGAAGTAGTGGATATATTTAAAAGAAAAAGCCGAAGATTTCTTCTTTAATGGTTTTAGATTTAGCGCAGAGGAACGAAATTAATTTATCCATTTCATTTAAAGTTAAGAACTTTATAAATATGTCGTAGTTTTTCGGATGAATATATAGATATTAAATTTCATGTAAGTATATTTTTGTTGTTTTATTTACTTCTCAAACTAAACCCCCCCCCCCAAAAACTAAATCCTGGCTACGCCCGTGTGTGAACGGTTGGTGCATTTTAGTTTCTGTTCCGGATTTATTCGGATATTCACCACAGAAAAATATACTAGGCTAAATAATAGCGCATTGCGTTCTTATAGAACACATATTGTACGCTAGAAGAGCCCGGATCAGTGACGTAGAGGAGAGGTAATAGCAGAAAAATGGCCAGTTGGCTACGAATACGTGGGATCGCAGTGCTGTTCCTTATTCTTATATTTGCCAGAGTTCAAAGTTTGATTTAGGGGCAATTTGAAAGCATTATTAGTTGCCTCTACGATATATAAGTATAGATACATTGCCAAAGGCAATTTGTTTTGTTTCATGATTTAAAAAATATGTTATTGTGGGCCCATTCAAAGTTTCGAGTTTTTTATACGATTTAGGTTATACGATTTAGGTTAAGATACGGAACTCAAGGTATAGAACAGGTATCAAGCCTATGACCTTGAATACGAACTGTTATAATATATATATAATTACAAAACATATTAAGATATATTGTCAAGATTTTCAATAACTAATACATACATATATATCTTTACAAACCCATGTTTTCCCGAATTTCCTAAATAATGCTGGTTATATTGTTACTTTGTCCGGCATATGACAAACAAATCAATACAAAAGTTGGGTTAGGTTAAGATGAACAAAACTTGGCATTTTCTTATTATAAATCAACTAAACTCCCGAATTCAAGAAGTGCGATTGTGTAAGTTTTCCCAATTTACGAAGATGTTTTGTATTCGATTATTTCCCTCATACTGCTTGCATCCAATAAGGTAGCTCCTTCCAGAAAAATCCAACCAATGATATGCCTCTGCTAGCGATAATTTGCACTAGTGCAATTACCTATAATTGCACTTGTGCAAATTAGCACTTCGTTGCTTAGCAACCGCGAATCTGTTGGATACAAACACGTACCTACTTCTTAAAGTTTGTGTGTTTCACACTGTTCTAAATTTTATTCAGCTTATAAATTATGTTGCGGTATTATTAAGCATTATATCAATGAATTTATATAACTTTTACATTGCTAAATTCTTGTTATTTAGACCTCCGCCTCCGTTTAAATTTATGGCACATTCAGAAAATAAACCAACGCCGACAGGATGTAGGTATAATCGCATTTGCCTTGGATACCCAAGCGTCGTGTTTGTTTACTCGAACTCTACAGTCGAAGCTGTGAATAAACTCGTTCAAAATGAGTCGTTTGGGAAATGTAAACATAGAAAAAAATTAATACAGAAATTATTAAATCGTATTCGTGAAATAATCTCGAAAAATACCACTCGTGCGGAAATTTTTGTAGATAATTTTATTCTCAAGCTCTATTTTGCCCATTAGCAAAACCACTGGTACAAATTGGGCTTTTATTTTCAGAGATAAAAGCCCAATTTATACTCGTGACCTTTCTAGGCAAAATAGCGCTGTCGAAAAAAATATCGATAAAATTTCCGGCACTAGTGATATTACATACGATAATAATATTGTGCAAACAAACTGTGTAAACGATAAATATAGACCTGTCTTGTTGGCTAAATTAAGCTTATTAACAATTTAATTAGACTTAATTTAACTATATTGTTTGTTAATATTTTGTGGGAATATTTTTAATTTC
This sequence comes from Pseudeuparius sepicola, assembly GCA_963920635.1. Classification (NCBI taxonomy): domain Eukaryota; kingdom Metazoa; phylum Arthropoda; class Insecta; order Coleoptera; family Anthribidae; genus Pseudeuparius; species Pseudeuparius sepicola. Next base: position 107,965,366 of record OY987298.1, read on the forward strand.
TCTAAAAACATTTTAGTGCAATTTTTTGCGTAAAGTTCATTCGTGAGGATCGCAGTTTTATGTAGTTTACTGTTATTAGTTTATAACATTTTAGTTAAGATTTCCTGTTTGAAAAAATATTGACAATCAAAAATCGGTCACTAACTTCAGGTCAATAATGAATAAATGTTTTTTAACGCGGATTATGTCTCTCTTCTAAAATGATCAGATTCTTCGGTTGTATAATTTGCACATTCATTAAATTTAACCCTTTACTGTAAAAATAAGAATAGTCTTCCATTTTCCTTTTAATCGATTCTGAAAGTAATGGGGCCGAATATGATTATTTAACTTCATTGTTCAATATTTAATGCAAGTTTTGGTGAAAGCGATGGGATCATAAGCTAATGATAGACAACCTCAAGATACGCACGTTAATGCAGGTCCAGTGCAGAACCTAATCAAGGCAGTTCTTTTTCTTTAAACTAATTAGAAAGTATAAAGCTTTATAGTGTCTTTTCCATCCTTCTTGTGACAGTGGAGTAGATAATGTACAGTTAGGTACCGAGTAGGAAGTAGGTACAGAAGATCAGAAGGCAAGCTAAGAATATGCATCTTTCGTTAGGATTCCACAAGAACCCTATATAAGTATGACAATTTCACATTAGTTTTCCATACAACGTTAGGCATCCCTTTATCTTATATCTACGTATTTGCGAGGATTCTTTTTTCGCCTCTCTGCTTTCCACTTTTCCCTCCGACAAGAAATTATCATCATTAGAGCTAATCTTCGGGGTTATTGGGTGCGCGCCGTGGAAAAACCGACACAGCCCGTAAATATAAATCCTCGATATAGTCATTTACGGCCTACGTAGAGCCGCGGTTAAGTGGAGCACAGATACAAAATGGAGCTATTTGACCCCACTATCGGGGCATCTTTAAAATGACAAACGACGCCGTAAAAATCGGGATATTATCGCTTTATATGCACATTTGGCAGTCGCCTACTATCCGTGAGCCGTATCATCTCGTCGATAAAGTTTATAGGTACTCCTTGTGCTTTCCGCGAAAAGGTTTATTTCTGCGAAATAAATGCACTTTTCTATACTTAACAGTGGCCCATAGAGCCTCGCATTTGATTTTTAGATCTCTCGAAAACTGAGATATTGCAAAAAATATACCCGTATCAACAAAGCCAAAGTCAGCAAATGGGCCTTTTCACAAGTTTTTTATAAGTTCATCATGAAGTATGTTGAAATAAAGAACAAACATATTTTTTCCGACGACTTTGGAAGGCCTGAAATGAAGTATACCTAAACTTTCTTAAACTCTGATTGCTTAGATTTTAGCGTTGTTGCCAAGAATGTTCTATCGCATCGTTTCTCGCGTTAAATTGCCTCAAAATTTTAATATTTTCCTACTACTCGTACATGGAAGTACAGAATATATTCTTTCTTTCTAAACACCTTATTATTGCCTGTTATTTTCAATGGTTTGCTGCATGGCTACGTACCTAGAGTTAGAAACTTCGGTAATAAATTTATGACTTAATGGGTTCGTCCCACCTATTTTTTTATTTGTCTATTTGAAAGTGTTTGTATAGAACCAAGTTATTCCCTTTTTTATTTTATTTTTTTGAACAGGGGAAGTATTTTTCATAGTATATTCAAATTTTAAAATGTTATTCCTAGGACTACAAATTATTAGTCAATAAAAATAAAGCGCCCCAGCGGTGTTGCTGCTGGTTTACATACTAGGAAAAACAATATTAAAGACGTGCATTTTCGATATCTCTAACGCGAAACAATATATCGAATATTAGTCCTGTTAGCTATATCGTAGCGGGTTAGGGATGTACCTACCTGACAGTCCTGACATGTAAGTTGAATACCCCTAAAGATAGAGCTCATCGAGTTTTGCAACTGTAGTCGGAAAGTTATATCTCCCAAAAAAAAATAGAGGAGTGATTTTATCTTAAGTGGGTCACATTGTAGTAGGGGATTTTCTGCTTGCATTTTTGTGCATTTTTATGTAAAAAGTTTTTATGTAAGTATTAATTGTTCAAATTTGAAGCTAAAAGGTTTTTCCGAGGGTTTTTCCTTTTCGAATATCAATCCGGATCCGTGTCAATAGAGTGCTTGCAGATTGGACGATCAAAAGAACTTACCTGAAGTTTGATGGTAATTATATGAGGCGTGCAGTCCGAAGATATCATTTTGAACACCAGGTAGTAGGTGCGTGCTGTTTCCTGCTACTGCGCACAGTCTTTGAAGATATAAAAGGTTGTTCACCCACCACCCGTCGGCCATGATGCCCCTTTGCTGGGCTCCTCCATTTCATTGATTTAAAGATATAGTTTTTGCAACAACCAGAATTGGGAGAACGGGCGGGAGGGGAATGATATCTTCGGACTGCACGCCTCATATAATTACGATCGAACTTCGCGGGTAAGTTCTTTTGATCGTCCAATTATATTTCGGCGTGCAGTCCTCGATATCATTTTGAACACCAGGTAGTTGTTGAAAGAAAGGGTTGTCGTAAAACGCCTTAAATTATGGCATATAGATACCCACCTTCCAAATGAGGATTTCAATTGGAGGATAAAATCTTTCATATATTATATTGCGTAAGTGTATATGTTTTGCAACATTTTTTACTCGGGAACGATCTGGGATTTAACTGATCGAAGAGTCGTGTTAAATTTAAGTCGATATAACTTAAGTTTTAACTCATCATTATCCTTGATTGGCCTGTTGATTTTTGGATGCCATCTAATTAAATTATATTCATAGATACCAATACTTGGTATTGGTAAGCTATCTTTCACCTGACATAACCACATGATTGCTTCAATACCGGACCGTGAGCCTTTCTATGAGTCAACAAGCATGTTACAATATGGTGGGCTTAACTTGTCTGCTCTGATTCACTGCACAGAGTTCGAAGGCTCTTGCTCGGAGCGATAGTTTCGACATGTCAGGAATCAAAGAAAAATTTTAGTGGGTTTCTAGAGACCTTATATTATTTAGTTTTGTTAGCAAAACAGTCTGCATTCTCTGGCCCAATATTCGAACCAGAACCGTTACCAGCTTTAATGACCTGGGTTGAGTCACGACCTTGGGGTAGGTCCCTACAACGTAGGTCTTCTCCTATATGGGGGAGGTATCGTCCCAAACACTTGTGACCCATAAACTTGGTTTATAAAATGGTTTATTTGCCTCGGCCAGAGGCCTCGGCAACTAAATTCCACATGAGTCATAAAAAGTTGAACTTCAGTGCCTTGGTACATAAATAACTATTACTTATTACTAAAAACATTATTTTACTTATTATATTCAAACCGACAGAACTAAGTTCCTGTATTAAAAGCTTGCCTAATGGGACATTAGGCAGTTCTTCCAACGTTCCAACCAAAATTAAGTTAGCTTTGAAAATGGCGGCCGCCGCTTTTTCACCACCTTTCGGCGTCTGCGGACGATTAGGAAAAATTACGGCTTCTATGCGCCTTGGGTAATAGATGGCCGGCTATCAATTTCCCACCGATGCGTCTGAGCAGTACATAAAAAATGAACAATTCTTCAGCGCCACGCCCAATATCGGGCGAACATATCGACAGGCTGTACCGGCTCAGAGACGTTCGCGGCCGTCTCGATAAAAACTGTGGACCGGCATCCCGCGGTGATAAATGAACGGTGCCGACATTTTAGCAAATACCGCCGGCCTGTGCCGAGTGCTGATAGATTGCGCGTCGGCCGTCAATGCTGATTTCGGGTAGATACATAGACAATGCGACGGCTTTATAAGTAATGGTTTTTAAAGTTTCCTTGCGGCCGAAATAAATTTTATAAATATTTCAAATAATAATCAATAGATTTAATGGTGGATAAAATATTGTAGCACCTGCTCTAGGTGTCTCTAAACCACGTAAACCTATGAAGGTTCATGTACCGCTTCATGATTCCGATTGACTCCTACTCCTACTCGGCAGCCAAAATCCCCTCTATGATTCCACGGCAGAGAGGGGGACAATAGAAACTTCTACTGCATTATTTGTGTAGCTTGCCTGGGGAGCACATTATTAACACATTTTTGTGAGACAATGCCGGTATAATATAGACAACTAAAGAAAAAAATAGCAATTGTAAAATGGTACTACATGTCACAAAGTGCCGATGAAGTTGTTGGACTTTTAAACGTGGCATCTACATAAACAACATGTTAACAACATAGCACTTCTGAGTACATTTTCGCAGAAAATCCTAGTATCTTGCCTTGAGAATCATTGACGGGCCTTCCAAAACTTCTTGATTTTTTCCCAGTTTTAGAAAATATTTGCAAAAATCAGTTGGGCAGAACTAGTTTCAGAAAATATTTGTACGTATATACCTTTATAGAACACGTCCAACGTTCACTATTATTGGATAATGTTTTATGGAAACTAAATTTAAAGCCATGTATTAATAGAAGGCCTCTTTCACTCTTTATAACTTCCATATTAGCGTATATTTTCCGTATGTTTACATTTGTGAAATTTACGTTTTACAGATGCAGTTAACAGAAACAAAGGAAGGAATACTAAATAGCACTCAATAAGAAGATTGATAGCCTGCCTGCAATTCTATAATACATAGCAAAGGGGGTATAATAAATTATTAATTTAATTTTAATTTTTAAATTTACGTTTTACAGATGCAGTTAACAGAAACAAAGGAAGGAATACTAAATAGCACTCAATAAGAAGATTGATAGCCTGCCTGCAATTTTATAATACATAGCAAAGGGGGTATAATAAATTATTAATTTAATTTTAATTATTGGTTGTTGTGCAACTACTTACAATACGTACAGAAGGGTGGTTGGCCTAAGCAGAAGCTACTACATGCTAATTATTTAACCTGACAACCAGGTACATATTGGGACTCAGTTTACGTAGACCTTAAAAACACCAGGGACTTAATTTACCTACATAGAAAGCCCATTACCAGATGCGGGACTCAATTTACGTCGACCCTATTTAAAAGCCCCTTCCTTCAATAAGCATTTTAAAATAAGTGTTGGATAATTTGGCGGCGATAAAAAATTTCCTGTTGCCCGCATGTTCAAGGCGTAAAAACTCCAGGTTCCCCCAGGGCACTTAACCATTTAAACGACATCACAAAACAAATGAAAAAAATATCCGAGGCATGGAAATTCGCTTCCTTGCCTTCAACATTCATTCCAAATGTAGGTATTCATTTGCAGCGTTCCAGACAGGTTAATGCGTACATTAGCCTACCATGATTAATGTATCCATTTTCTTATTTAATAAATAATAGTAGGTGTCAAATACAATTACCTCCAAATATGACGACCACAAGAAATCCCATAGGAGATCCAGTATAAGTTGACTGTATAGCAGTACTCACCTGTAACAAAAATAAAAGGCCTTAGGAAAATATAAATACCTACTTGCCAATATATTTATGACTCAAGATAAATCTGATTGAATTTTAACTTTTTAACCAATAATCAATGCCTAATATAAAATGAACCCATTTGATTAATTCAGGCATTAGCAATTTTGAATGTATTTTAAACTGTAAACATGCCTTCCAAACTTAAAGGTATTATAGTTACAACTATATTCATTAGTGTTTTTGCTGGGACCCCCGATAAGAAAATATACTTAGTAAATATGGGAGGGCTGACAGCTGATATAAATCATTTAGAAATGTTCTAAATTTAACTGCAATATTTTTCGACTGGAACTTAGGGAACAACGAATAGGTACACTAGTAGACTGGCGGTACATGACCAGTCAGATGAAACGTTTTTCAAATACAAGAAAATAATTTTGAATGAATGTAAATGCCATGAATGTGCCAAAGAAGCTAATTTTAGGCGTCGCTCGTGTGCAGAAGGGTGTGCAATTATATTTTCCGTTCGCATGAAAAAGCGATGTCTCAAAACGATTTTAAAATGCAAGCCAATATGTTTTATCGTAAATTTGCACTGCTAATTTACTGATTGGCCTGCAGTTTTGTAATGCACAACGTTATGAAAAGTTATTGCTAAAAGTGCAAACAATTTCAGGCATCTACGGCAAAATATTTCAGGTATCTCCGAATGATTTAAAAATACATGGCATTGACGTATGCTATTGGTAATGAAAAAAAATTATATTAACAATTGGCATGCAGATTTGGGAGCTTAGAATATTTGCCGGCATCCAAATATAAAACAAGTATATGAAAATGCATGCCAATTAATCTTATGAAAAATTTGCACTGACGATTTGGTGATTGGCATGCAGTTTTGTAGTGCAGAACTTTATTACCAGTTATTGCTAAAAGTGTTTTTTTTTTTCATAACTTTTCATTTGGTACTCTTGGCTTGCATTTTAAAATCTTTCTGAGACATCGCTTTTTCATGCAAACGGAAAATTACAACATAAAACGAAAATAAAACCTCCAGAATGAAAACATTCATAAAAATTTAATTTTATTATAAAGTTATTTCAAAATTTTGTAATTCGTAGTAGGTATATCTAGGTACCCTAAATAATGAAAATTGTGTTCCAAAAGCATATAAAATGAGCTCCGTAAAAGTAATATTACTAGTGACACTATACAATGTGGTAACAGCAATTTTAATTGTCAAAATCAAGTTCACTGTGATTATTATTCACCTACGTAATAATAGTTATCTGTGTTATAAATGCGAAAGATCCAAAGTGCAAGAAACAAAATACGTTGTATTTTAAAGTTTTGCAATTAAAGTTGCTATTTAATTCGTATAAAATTAATCTTGCGTTCCGACATAGTCTGAAACCCTCGGAATTACATCCCGATGATGTTGACATAAGCTCTGCAATTCCCCAAACGTTTAGTGACATTAAAAACTTGTGAATTCCGTTTTCAATGCCAGGATATAACAAAATGATGTCTCAAAGCGGCCGGCTCGGATTCGTTAGCGAATGACCCAAATGAGATTCTTCAGCTATTCATGAGCTGCGAAATGCAGCATAAACTAAAACCGGGTAAACTGATTTAATATAATTGGGACAAGATAAGCCCCTGGGGCATGGGGGTTGAAGCAACAATGATTAGTCATATACATAAGGGTGCAGTTAAATCACACGCAAGCTATGAAAATAAAAATCCTGGATTAAAAATTACCATTACCATTATAGTCTATCCATGTCACATAGTTTGGGTTGGGTCAAACCCATTATCTCATGTATAAAACGTACCTACATATTATACAAGACCCGTAAAGTAAGAAGATTACCTGGTATCGTAGAGAGAGCGAATGCCGACGTCACAGGAACGCTGTCAGATAATGTGATTGGCGTTCATCCGTATGTTGCCGTTGCCGACAATTAGTTATTGTCAGCATTCCCATGACGTCATCCAGAATGCTCTTTCTCAACAAGAGGCAACCGTCTTACTTTACTACACGTAGGCTGGGTACTCATCTGTGGTCGCTTGTACTCCTATGTGTTTGACAAATAGCATAGAATAATTGAAACATAAAGAAAGATAAAGTTAAAACAGTTAAGTTTACTAAATTCCTCTAACCAATTAGAAGCCAGTGTATGACCGAGGCTATTTTTCCATTGCGATTGAGGCGTATGCCCTGGACACGTCTGATCTCCCCACTATTCCGCATAGCCATCTTCCGTGCAGCAGTGTTGCCAAGCGGAGGAATACCACGTGCTTTATAGCAGAGGTCTATTCTTGTATTTATTTGATATTGGCCTTTTGAGGCGCTAAATAAAACAAAACTCTGAAAAGAGGAAAGTAAAAATAAAACAATTTTTTTTTGAAAATCTATTTTATGAGACGCTCAAAAATCCGCTCTTGTTTGAGCTTCACAGCATCCTAATCTGTCAGAAAACTCTACAGGGACATTAGCCAAGTTTTTCTTTTAAACATCCCCGTAAGCAGGGGCGTGCAGTCCATGGAAGCAAGGGAAGCAGTGCTTCCCCTAAACCAAAACAATGTAAAATGATAAAATGTAATTTTTGAATTTTTAAACAGGAAGCAATTAGTTTAGTTACCTAGGTATATCAAAAACGCTAAAAATTATCTTATATATCATAATATATCAACCTACAATATGTTATGCCTCTAGTAAATGCGGCGTTGACCGTTGACTCCGACTGCGCCCATCCTACCGAGCGACAGTACAATGTAAGCTATGCCGGCCGGCCGTTAGCTTTTCTGTAGCGTACGAAGGTCGAGAGGTTATTGAACTTTCCATCTCCAACGCACTGGCTGACGCGAATGAGAACGCTTGTTTAAAGCGTGCGTGGAAGGCTTCCACGCACGCTTCCACTGGAAGCTATCGTTGCAGTAGCTTTGTTTAGTTTAGTTGGAGTTGGTTTTGATATCTGCGTTGGTGCGTCGCGAGCGTCGTATCTCGGAAGACAATACAAACATGGACATGCAAATACCGTCAACTTCAGCTGTCGGGAGCCGGGAATGACGTTGAAAATGCTAAAGTTGGATAATTAAGTAAGAGTGTGTGAATGTGTAGTGTGTGCCTTAATAATAAAGGGATTTTCAACATTAAACTTTGCCGATAAGCTTCAATTAATTACTAACGGAAGGGCAAAACCCCCTAAGAAAAATTTAACCACAAAAATGAATGAATGACTTTCACAGATATCGCTGTTGTCTATATAGAATATACTTCTCCAGAACATGTTAGAGCATCGACGTTTTTATGATGACGTCATTGACGAATTCGCAAAAAGTGATCGAAGAATCGAATTAGGTACATTACAAATAGGTAAGTTTTTAAATATTGCTTCCCTTACTTAAAATGTCACCGCACGCCCCTGCCCGTAAGAAATACCTTGTAGTTGAGCGCCATGTCTGGATATCGCACAACACGTTGTGCCTATCGTGGGGTGTTAAATTATTATACTTATTATATTAAATTATATTTTATATTATATTATATATTAAATTATTTTATATTATATTATATTATTAAATTATTATACTTATTATATTAAATTATATTTATTAAGGTGTTCCCAGTTTCCCTGTTTCTTAAAACAACAATAGACTAAGCATCAACAACATGATATCATCAAAAAATCAGTGTATAAGCTGTCAGCCATTACCTTGTCGGAGGAGTAATGTTGGGTGGAGGTAGGAGGGATTATATTATGGAAAGTATAGACCACAAATGATTTCCCATTCATGATGTATATGCAAGAGCATGAAATGCACTTCACTGGAAATCGGAGAAGATAGTAACATAAAGACGGAAATCATTTCTCTCGTACCTCAAAGTATCGCAGATTCAGGATTGTCTATTTCAAGACGGTCACAATAATTTGCGTTTTCAAAAACCAATTTACTTAATACCTTACGAGCAACCCAAACAATCAAGCAATTCGAGCATATTGGACAAGTGTCGTTTTAATGCTATCCTCTAATTTCTGCTAGCTATACAACTAATAGCGTTTTATTGTCTTCTCCTCAATAACTCTGCTGGTGTTGCTAATTCTAATCTCCGAAGCAATGAGGCGAACAAAAAAATTAAATGACACTTGCTAAATTTTTAATAAGTATACTTATTAAAAATGGCAGCAGTAAAAGTGGAATCATCAACATTTTTCACAAAGAAAAGTGACAGTAAGCGGCTATTTGATAGATATCGTATTCTATATTTAATCTTAAAGTTTGGCATACACGAAAATATTTGGGCAACGTTTCTTTAACAAGACTAAAAATATGATCCGGTAAAAAAATTAAAACTCGAGAGTAAATTAATGAATGGTTCTAATCTCCAACTATTAGTGATGATCGAACTACAATTTTATTTTGATTGTTCTTGGACCTGCTTATCCGCGAAACTTAGTTTTATAGGAATCACGATTATTTTATTAAAATAAAAAATAATCGGTGATTTTTCGAAAAATATGGGTTTATTTGTGGGCAAAATAGACAAATACTAATTTTCTGTAGTATACAGTGTGTAGCACTTAAGATGAAGACACCCCTGTATTTTTTTTTGTTTTTTGAGGTTTAATTTTTGACTTTTTGACACAGTTATAGGACTCGATGAGGTCTATAGTTTTAGGTGTATTCAACTTAACTGTCAGGTGCATCCCCAGCCTGCTAAGGCCTCGCGAATAGGACCAATATTCAATATTTTGTGTGGCACCAGAGATATCGAAAAAGGTTATTATAGGAAAAGTTGTTCATAACCGAATTTTTGAGCAAATTTCAACGACAGATTCGTATTTTATTTTTTTTGCGTTTGTTTCTAATAATGAGGTTATTTTCGTGTTCTTTTGTTTTCTTTTAATCTTATTACCATTAAAGATTGCCTCTGTTATTTTCAATGGTTTCCATGGCCACCTACCCAAAATTGGAAACTTTGGTAAAAAATTGGGGCTTAAAATTGGGAAAAAAAAACAAAATGCAAATCTGCCATTGGAATTTGGTATTCAGGGTATAAATTCGGTTCTGAACACCTTTGCCTAATAACTTTTTTCGATATCTCTAACGCGAAACAAAATATATTGAATAATTGTTCTTATTCGCAGGGTCATAGCAGGCCGGGGATGCACCTGACAGTCGAGTTCTCTAACTGTGCTCGGAAATTTATATATCCAAAAATAAAAAAAAATACAGGGGTGTCTTCATCTTAAGTGCCACACACTGTAGATAGTTTGGTAAATAATCGGAGGGCGGTAGCATGCGGAGGTCGGTAATTACGCAGCGTCGTTCATTCACGACAGCAATATAATGTTTACGGGTCGGCTGTCGCCCGCCCGAATAATAATCAAAAGAGGAAAGCCGCACTCGCGGATCTCCGCATCGGCTAAATTGTATCAGACAAGGATGCGGTTAGTTCTAACCCCTACACTAGCGGCGCGGGTTAACAGAATATGCGAATATGCAAACTAATCCATAATCGAGATTTAGGTGAATAAATTTCATTATAATATTCTGTGAAGTAATTTTCTATGAAAGTATCAATTTTTAAATGGCCTCTTAGGGAGCCAGGGGGACGGTAGGTACACTTTTAGACTATTGAACTTTTTCAAAATTTGGAATCTACTTTAAATCTGAAAAACCAAACCGTTTCTGGTTGTAATAAGGTGAAAAATCATTATAAAAAAGTTATCAGAAGTTAACTCTTATTGGGTAACAACCAAAGATCATAATATTCAATATCATGATCTTTGGTAACAACTCAGAGAAATAACCAAGGATAGAGGGAGTAAGAACAAAAAGTAAACAAAGCCAACATCTTTCTGAGCGATGCCACCGTACTCCATTGTTTACAGCATTTCATTTAAAAATAGGAGGGTTTAATAATGGGATTAAATGAAGCCACACCTCCTACAACGCTAAATTAACAAAAGTGGCTAGTAATTCCTTGTATCTAACAAT